>OX418217.1:10491248-11091248 GCA_948455865.1 Conomelus anceps | reverse complement strand
ACGTCTATCTTCACTTTTTTAGATAATTTCTTTACTTTTTTAGATGGAGGCTTTTCTTCTAATTGTGCATTTGTTTCAATTCCTTCAGAATCCTCGATGTGCTTAGAATTTACATAGTCATTTGATTCTTCATGCACCACTCTTTTTTTCTTTTTTCTAGGTAGGGGGTTTTCTTCTGGTGGTGTATTTGTTTCAATTTCTTCAGAATCCTCGATGTGTTTAGTATTAATGGAGTTATTCGATTCTTCCCATATCCTTTTCTTTACTTTTTTAAATGGAGGTCTTTCATCTGATAGTGGAGTTGTTTCAATTGCTTCAGGAACGTCGATGTGCCTGGTGTTTATGTAGTCATCTAATTCTTCATGTTGCCCATTGTCTAATTCATGAGAACTTCCATTCACACGACTCGAATCAAAAGCTGTTCCGTTACTGGAGAGTTCTTTTTCTATTTCTTGTATTCCAAAGATGCCAACAAGATCTTTTGAAGAATAACGACTCAGATCTTTACCACGGGTGAATTTCTTATAGCTGGAAAAACATAGTAAATTTAATTTTCAACTTCCTTTTAAATGTAATTACAATTTTATTTTAGGAAATTTTTATATGGATAAAATATGCTGTAAATATAATTTGTATAGCGTGTTTACAGTTGACATTATCCAGATATTATTCAACCTATTAAACTATGTTATGAGTCAATTTTTTATTTCTCATTCAATTTAATTTTCAACTTTCTTTTAAATGTAATTACAATTTCATTTTAGGAAATTTTTATATGAATAAAATATGCTGTAAATATAATTTGCAGTTGACATTATCCAGATATTATTCAACCTATTTAAACTATGTTATGTGCCAATTTTATATTTCTCATTCTTCAATTGAATGGTGTTGACACTGAATAAGTTTCTTATGCGCGTTCAGTAAATCATTATTGATTCAATAGCGACCCTAAGGCTTGTTTCACACTTACCCGGCAGTCAGTTAATCGGTGTCATTTACCCTGCAAAATGACATTGCACCACAGGATTTCAAAAATTGGGTAAGTGTGAAGCGCTCCATAAGTCACTACAGCTGACAACACTTGTTATGACTGCCGGGTATGTTTGAAACAAGCCTGAGGGCCGCTATTGAATCAACTGCTACTGAATGATTTACTGAACGACTGAGAAACTGGGCATTAGAACAACAAAGTTTTCAAAGTTGGGCCATATCATAGAAGGCGGAACCATTTACAGTAGAATTTCTATATGAGAGAACAAACTGGCTCAGGGAGGCGTGGCTTAAGTGGAAGGGACGAGGGGTGGTGTAGGGTAAGGTGGGGGGCGGCGCATGCGCATTAGTTGTTAATGTTTCTACTCATCATAAAAATCCTACTGTACCTAGACTTGTTGATACAGCATATTAGAAAAACTTCAATAAGATTTGATACAATCCTTTGATATGATTCCATCTTCTTGCTGCCAGAAATAAATTAAACTAAGGTAAACTTTTGAAGTGGAAATAACAATCTTATTTTTGTGTGACAATTGTGTTAGAACATCATCGGACTATGCTAGTGCCTGACAGTTAACTGAATAAAGATATGAATTTGGTTATGGCTGTGGTGAAAGCTCAGATTCAGTTCAATGTCACGTATCAGTAGTGTCTGATGATGCTTTTTTTTGGAGGATGAAGCCCACATAGGTCTGAGACCTGTGCGTGGGTAAAACAAAGCGAATCAATTGTCACATAAATGTGAGTGTTATTCCCACTTCAAAGGTTTCTTCTAAGTTCAACAATAATAAATTTGCGAGACTAAGAAGACTATGTAAATCTTTAGTCACAACGGTTTTTTGCATTTTTACGATTCGATAAAGATAATGGTAGGTCCTCTCGAAACAACATAGCTCATTTCGTTTATTCATGTTTCCATGCAAGCGCAAAGCCTGAAGCGTTTTGTTATTCTATTGGTATGCACAAAAATTCTAATATAGTTATTTTAGACGCTACTTAAATCAGTGTATTTTTGTGATATTAGTCTAAGATAACACATAACTTACTGAAATAGAACAATAAATTATAATAATCATTGAAATATAGCACTGATGTTATCCAACACTGATTCCAATTTTACTAATTCCACATGACCTCACACATTTAATTACACACGTATTGAAATCGAAATTTTACTCGATTTGGCAACAAAGCATTTTTCCTCAGGGCTCAACTAATATTATACAGGCCCTAGTATAGCTACCACGTATACATAAGTATCTTAAGAAGCAGTAAGATATCCTAATCAGGATTTCTCTGATATAGTTCAGTGTTGGTGAGTTGAGTTAGAACAAATTTGTTCATCAGCTTCAAGACTCAATAGTATTCTCAAACAAAAGTGGAAAAAAGTCCACTTTTTAACATATAATGATGATGTTTGGAAAGGTAAATACATAAGGGAAATACACTCACTGAACACGTGCTTTCGACTTTTTCGATTTGTCTTCCAACGAACTGACTTTTGATTTGTCTATAGGTTCAACAGCTTCGCCAGTCAATGTAGAAAGCAATGCCATATATTCGTTTTGCTGAACGAGCGTACCCTCTGATTCCTTGAACCCCAATCCTGAAAAATTAAATTAATATAGATCCAATTGAATGGTATTCCATTTGTATAAAATAATACCAAAATTATTTACTAGTAATACAATAATAAATACAATTCAAACATAGGTTGAATAGTATCATTCAATAACATAGATTTTCAATTCAATGAGCTTGAGCAATGCTTATTTGATCCTAACTTGAAGCGTTTGTTAAGTATTAAAATTAATCGCATTCATTTAGGAAGACGTTGCACTGTTTATTAAAATTGATTGAACTGGCCAAAAAATCTCGAATGAAGGATACTTCACAGAGGTTAACAGTGAAGTCTAATGGTTGAGGCACCTGACCGGCAATGGGAAGATCAGTGGTTCGATTCCCGGCATTGACTCAATATTTTTTGTAGTGGCATTCATCGAATTTAATTATATTTTTAATGCAGTTGTCAATGTCTGCAGTAGCGGAAGCCTTCAGCATGAAAAGGAATTTGAAATTAATTTTGATATTTAAATTAGTATTGAGAAAAACTCACTGAAACTGCAATTCTACTCAAACTATCTGCATCGAAAACTATGATCCGCATATTTTAGTCTATATTTGAATTCTTACTAATGGAATTAATACCCATGTTGGCAGATATTCTATTATGTTCTATTATATCCTATGGAGAAAACAATTATCTCTATTGTCCATAGCATTCTTACATTCTTTTATGAGACTAATCCCATTGATGAAAACGTCTTAACAAATGATAGTAAAGTCGGTATTTCTAAGCATGTTAGCCCTCACCTGCATTACTATTCAATCTGAATGGAACTTTTATTCTCTCAGAAATTCCTTGGTTTTTTACTCCGAGTCCTTGACCTTCTTTCCAACCCATTTTCTCGAGCAGTTGTTGACCAAATTTGCTTTTATCTGTTAAAAAGAAATAATGCCACATTAAAGTGCGGAATTCTATCATGGCGTGAATAATAATTAGAAAGGATGAGTGAAGGAATACGATTGATAATTCTCAACGAAAAGCAGTAGGAGAGAAGCATAGATGACCTCAAGATGTATAAAAAAGAACTGGAGAAAGTTGAACTCATTTTTATCATCGGGAACATATATAGTGATGTGGGCCAAGTAAATACCCAGTGGGTAGGTATTTATAAATTGGGTATTTACCCCAAGCCCGGGTAAATACCCAAAAACTGGGTACCTATTTATAATTTTTATCGAATTTAGAGAAGATTGAGTTGTTTTTTTGCATGTACTACGGATAGTATAATGATGATAAAATGTGTTTAACAATTTTTCATATGGTCCAAATTAGCATTTTACTTCTGAGCATGATCGACATAAATACCCAGGTCCTGGATATTTTTTGATTTTCTTCGTTTTTTTGTGGAGATTTTATTGAAAATGACAATTAAAAAAATAAAGTTTATAAGAGAGATATAAAAGAGTTTATAAAAGTAATCATTATTATTTAGAGGGAGGAAAATTTGACCTAGCATGTGTAAACTAACCCAAGGAAATAAAAAACTCAGTCTGTAGGATGGTAAGATTCAATAATAATAGCTTATTATTGTGAATTTAACAACTTTCAGTCAATTTTAATTGTGAATAAATAATATTCCTACTCACATAGACCAAATGTAAGAAGGAATATTATTTATTCACAATTAAAATTGATTGCAAGTCGTTCAAAAAATCCAAGAATTCAATAATAATTTCAAAATGATTTTTGTTCAAGATCTTTTGTTTAGTACTAAAATAAAACATACTTAAACTCGCACAAAACATAACTTGAACAAACATAAACTCTATGACACAAAGCTTTAAAATTAAAATTAGACAAATACAAGGTATTTTTCAAAATAGGTTTATCTAGATTAGTGCTAAGAGGCAACAATGAATACCTGCATACTTGTCTACATTGAACATTTTTATTAAATTTAATATTATACCTACTTATCAGTTAGGCCTAATTCCAATCCATTTTCTAAAATAAACATCATAACATAAGCTAATAACAGTAGAAATATGTTCACTATTTTTCTAATGTGGTGCTGTCTTGATTTCATATCATAGGGAATTTTTAGTTTTGAGCAATCCAGGGCTGCATCACTGCACAACTGCCTACCCCCCCTCCAACCATAACATCCCACACGTCTTTTGTTGTGTGCTGTGTGTCACAGTCTCACCAGTAGAATTACTCTTATTTACCTAGCTTCTTCTATTTATGCCGATTTTAGAAACGGAAAAATCATGTTTATTTAAAAACTTTTACTAATATGTAAAAATAATTACTAAGTCATTGAAAAAATGGTAGATAAGTGTTGTTATAGACTAACTCAATAGATCATACAATGATAATGATAACATATACAGGGGTAAAAATCAATTAATCTGGCTCGATTTCATAAATACCGCTAAATTACCCGAGTATTTATAAATTTTGGGTATTTACCCAGAGTTTTAAATACCCGGGTATTTTACGTCTCTAGGAACAAATATTGTTTCAAAAAACCGTTTTCTGTGATAACGGCAAGAATCAGGAAGAAATATTATTTTGGGTGGAATAAGACCTACGATGGAGAGTATCCTATTAGAATTAGTCGTATTTTTCTTCCTATCCTAATAATTTTGCGATACTATATTTGTTGATTAATTCTAAAAGTACAGTTGAGAACACAACGGATTTCCAATGTTAGCCTTCTAAACGCAACCAATGGGAAACATTCACTGTAATACTGTACTGAATATTTGTAGATAAATGAGCACGAATAGGAATGAGGTTAGGGCGTAGCTGCACTGGAGGTTGTCAACTGGTGCTAACGGGTGCGGGTTTTGACTGCTCGTTGGCCGCGAATGTGATTTTCCCCAGAAATTCAAGTGTACGCCTCATAGAAATAAAATTGATTTCAAATATGCTGTATTCAAGCAGAGCCCATCATTAGCTAGCATCTATTTAAAGCAATGCAAATATAAATGCTCCTATTTGAATCACAAATCACAAATCAGAACAATATAAAAACGTGACCTAATGTTATGAGCAAAAATTATAATCTAATAAAATTGCTTTTTTGAGAAAATGCAAATCATAAAGGTAATTATTTAGTATCCAAATATTTCAAAATTTCTGACAATTTTTGTTTTTGAGACATCTACACAACCCAGGAAGCAATAATCAGTTGCAATTTCTTGGGGGTCGCAATTTTTTCACAAGAAAATTAAAATTTTCCGAATTTGTTTTTATAAAAAATTCATAATTTGCAAACATATGAGCAGCTACATAAAACGATATAAATCAAGAGAATGAAATATTTCCAAAACACTACCGCCCCCAAACACAGTGCGTGCTCCGCGCGCCTAACCAAACCTTCCCTGGGTGGCTAACAAGGCTAGATGGCAGAACCACCACATACCTTCAGTACTTTCATCGAATTTTTCATCAGTGTTTTGCCTGCACACTCAACACAAACTAGTAAGTAAGTTAATAGCACCCCGGCAAACATTAAAGTATTGAAAGGTAGTAAGCTTATTTTTTGTTGTTTTTTGCATGAAAGTACTGAAGGTTTTAGGTGGTTCCGTCATATCTAGCCTTGTTAGCCACCCAGGGAAGGTTTGGTTAGGCGTGCGGAGCGCGCACTGTGTTTGGGGGCGTTAGTATTTAGGCAATGTTATATTCACTTGATCTATGTCGTTTAATGGTAAATTAGCTTGATCTATGTTGTTTTATGCAACAATTACTAAAGGTATGTGGTGGTTCAGTCATATTGTAATCTTGTTAGCCACCCAGGGAAGGTTTGGTTAGGCGCGCGGAGCGAGCACTGTGTTTGGGAAATGTTATATACACTTGATTTATATCGTTTTATGGAGCTCCTCATTTGTTTGCAAATTATGAATTTTTTATAAACATTTTATTCAAAAATTTAAATTTTCTTGTGAAAAAATTGCGGAGAAAGTGCACTATATGGGCTTCTAACCAAACCTAACCTAACCTGGCTAGATGTGACTGAACCACCTCATACCTTCATTATTTTGATGCATAAGTGCCATTTGATGAAAAGTGCCTAAGTTAGTTCCTATTAATTTACATTTTGTGACAAAGAGTTCCTTTTTGTTTATTGTTTTGTCTGTTATTAAATATTGTTGAAATTTAACGTTTTATTATTATTAAAACTTTTTCATCCAATTAATGAATATCATAGTATTAATGAATAGCCTAATACTAATAGTGTTCACATAATCATAATCGTCCAAGTTATTCAATTTAAACACTATTGACAGAAGCCCATATACTGCACTCCCATGGAGAGCAGTATATGGGCTTCTCTTAAAAATGACGTGATTAAGTGAATTACCGGTATGTCTTTATCCGGCTAGATATCCATCTGAAAATGAGTATAATCATAGTATGTAACTTCTCCAGTGTTCAAATAATCGTAAACGTCCAAGTTATTCAATTGACAACAAGATATTGACAGAAGCCCATATAGTGCACCACAGCCAAAATTGCGACCCCCAAAAAATTTCAACGGATTATTGCTTCCTGGTGTGTAGATGTCACAAAAACAAAAGATTTTGGAAAATTTGAAACGTTTAGATACTAAATAATTACCCTTTAAAGAATTATTAATGACAGAAACCCAAATTTATTATCTTTTTTCATTATTAAAACGCAATAAATGTATCGAATAGTTTTGTAAATTTACTTACCTTTATGCCAATCATTTCCTTGTGGATTTATGCAGTACTTTTTTCGTTTCTTCCTGTCAGCTAACATTATTGCACTAGCTTTATTTTAGAATATTATCATCAATACAATTTAAAAAAATTAGCTGTGCAATTCTGCAATAATTATTCTACCATGCGCCAAATCTGATCCTGCCATCAAATATAACCTGTACATCATTCATTACCTATTACCTCATTTCAAGTTCAGAATCACAATTTCCGTGGTGTATTGCGGCAATAGAGTGGCTACGTTTTGCACTGTGACAATGACAACGGCTGCTGCAGCTCAGTTTATTAGTTCTCATAAACTTCTCAAAACATGATCTATAATGTAGTATTTGAATTTTTATTGAAAGAGTTTTGAGCCATTTGCACTGAATATACTAGTATATAAAGGTGATTTTTGGCATTTGTAATGTCGTCATGCTGAACCTCTACTACTACGACTCTAGGCCTTCGTTGAAATCAGCTGTTGGAAACTTGTAGCGGGTGCTCCGGCACTTCCTTCGGCTAATCGGCTTATTTTCAGGTTATAGTAACAAGTAAGAAGTAACTCACGTTGTTTAATAATTTACCCAAGGTTTAATAATATTATGGGGGCTGATAATCAGTTTTTGGGACCATTTATATGTTACCTGATCTCTGTATAATGAAAAATAGATAGAATTAGTACCTTTTCACCACTACACAAACCGACACCTTCAAAAATTCAGTATGTGGGCCTATTCTCTGTTTGTTGAGAATGTGACTGGTCCTGGACCGCGCTCGATACTAAAACAAAGGTTAGTACTGATGTAAAAATACAAGTTAATATAATCTTCATTACTTTCTTTATACTTTTGAAGTCTTCTCCAGACGGTCAGATGACCGGGATGGGGATATCGTCCTTGCTTCTTCGGGGTACATGTTGGTGAGACCGGATTATTTTATTTTTTTAATGTATCTACATTTAAGAAAAAATTAAAATTCTGGTAATTATTGAGTATCCAAACTTTTCGATTTTTCCAACAATTTTTTTTGTGACATCTACACACCCCATGAAGCAATAATCCGCTGAAATTTTTTGGGGGTCGCGTCTTTTTCACACAAAAATTTAAATTTTCGAAAAAAAATTTTTTGATGAAAATTTTATTTTTCATTTAAAAAATTCATAATTTGCAAACATATTATGAACTCCAAACCATAAAACGATATAAATCAAATTAATAATCACATATCTGAAGAAAACTAAGCTTACTAACCTTTCAATACTTCGGGGGATACAACTCCGCAGCCGCTTTAAAAAAATAATGTAGACGCTCCTCCCGCTGGTATCGGCGCTTAAACTGAAACTCAGCAAGGTAGCCGGCGAAATGCGCTTTTTTGACTCCAAACCTTGGAATCGTACAGCGCACTTCGCACTTGAATTACAATTGTCCAAGAACGAGCCCACCCTTGCCGAGCCAGTAAACCCACAAACCGCAGCCGCCTTCTTCCCACGTCGAATTTTTTTTTGACAGCGAAATTTAAGATTGACCTATTGACAACTAATTCCGCACCACACTTCAAACACACTGTAATCTCTTTAAAAGTACCATGCCTTCACAAAAATTCGATCACCTCCTTTTCGCTAAGGCGTACAGATTCTAAAAATTTGAGGTTGTACTGTGTATCACACATTACAAATGGCGTTTCACGTAATGAATAAATTAAAACAATCAGCTCTTGCCGAAAATAAAAAATTATAGCCTTTCCAAGAAAAAGCTATATTTTCCATGTGATCTAACAATAATTGTCGATCTGACCAAACACAAAATTAGGCTATAGCATTTCAAAGAAAACATATGTTTTCAAACTATTATAATTTTAGATTGATTGGTTACTTGACCGACCTTTCCGTTGCTCAGATCTACCAGTTGACCGACCAAAGAAAACTAGATGATTCCACCTAACCAAACCTAACCTAACCTTGCCTAGTCTGGCAGTGTTACAGTGTGATGGAAGTATTCATACGCGGAAGAAAAATAGTTCCATCAGAAAACTCTAATTTAAATGCCAAATAAGCGTTGCCCCCGCAAAATATCAGTGTATTATTACTTACTAGTGTGTTTTGAGTGTGTGGGGAAAAAATTGTTGAAAAATTCGAAAAGTTCGTATACTCAATAAATACGGTACCAAAATTCTCATCGATTTACTGTATAGTTTACAACATAATAGGTACTATTAAAAAAAGTTATATATATATATAAGTTAAAGTATTAAAGTGACCGAAACTCTTTAAAAAATGAATTTCTTTTTACTTAATACATTATAACATCAAATACAAGTGTACTTGGAGAACCGTCCGCGATGCTAGCTGGATCAGAACTATTAAAAAATACAATGAATTGCCTCTACTATCATAATGCTGATTCTACAATAATTCGTGGGAATAGCTGATGGTCTGCAGGAAGCCACTAGATAACTTATATAAACTCGGGCCTTTAGCGTTTAACCCGGGATCACTCGTGCTACAGAAAGTTCCGCGATGACTTGCGCCATTAGATTGAATAGCATTTGAAATCTGCCTTAGAATATTGTAGTTGTCATTGTTAAATTTGCATGTGGACTGGAGGGATTAAAATGATTTCTGATCTGTATCTCTGCTTTTTGTCTCACCTAAATGAGATATGTACCAGTGATAAAAAAATTAACATTCTGGTTTGAATTCAGAAAATGCAAACATTAGATGGGATGATACATAAATGTTAGTCACTTTCATGGAGCTTGCCTTTTTCAATATTGTCAGCGATTAGCCTAAATAAGAATGAGATGTCACTGAGCATCTATCTCATTCTGTCTCGCCTAAACAAGATGTTTAAGTGATAAGACTAATGAAGAAAAATGTTTAAAATTAAAAAATTGCACACATCTGATTTGATAAGGCAACATTAATATTGTGTGAAAGATTTATTCCCACCATTATTCATCTCACCTAACTTATGTTGTTTTTTCAGAATGGTCAATTAATAAAAATAATCAGACGACGGTACATTGCATTACAGCTTATTCTGTTCTGCCCAAATAAAATATAGCCTACCAGTGATAAAATTGATGAAAATACTGTTTTAAATTAGGGAAGTGATAGCCGCGAGCCGTAGCAGGTATCTGTTCAATCAGATAGATAAGCTGCGTTCTCGTAGGTCCTGTTTGTAATGGTGACCGATTAGATTGGCCAGCAAAAAAGACACTGTTCTCTGCTGAAAATCACTTCCCGGTGGTTCGGAACCCACCTAAAACTGTAGGTCCAACTCATCAATCACCATCATCCAACTCATTACCCACTCACAGGTCTCAGACCTATGTGGGCATCATCCTCAAAAAAAAATTTCAGAAAATGCAAACATTATAAGGAATAAGGCATCATTCATCTTATTAGTAACTCTTCCTGTATCTTGCCTTTTTTAATATAGGCTTAATCAGCTATTAATTAATTAATAATAATAATAATTAATTAATTAATTAGATGATAGTGCTAGAGGTATATTTTCTCATTCTGTCTCACGTAAATAAGACGTTAAGACTGATAAAATTAATGGATATTTTATTTTATTTTCAAAAGAGACAATCACTCTTTCTTTCTTTTTTTTCGGAAGCCCACATAGGTCTGAGACCTGTGCGTGGGTAATGAATTGGACGATGGTGATTGATGAGTTGGACCCACAGTTTTAGGTGGGTTCCGAACCACCGGGAAGTGATTTTACAGCAGAGAACAGAGTCTTATTATAGTGGATAAGGTCACATTTATATATAAATGGCCTAAATGAACCAGTAATTTATACTGGTTCCAGTATAATCAATCGATAAATTATATCAGTATAGCTAGATGACCGGAGTAAGGATATTTCATCTCAGCTAATTCTGTCTCACCCAAATTGATGGAAATATTGTTTTGAATTCAAATTGAAGCAACTATTACATGAGATAAGGGCACATTCATGTTATTTACCTCTCACCTATTCTGCTTGTCCCAGGACCTATATTCAATCAATTAATACTAGTTGAAATAAATTGAAAATCCAGGAACCAATGGCCTGAGAATGATGGGTGAACGGCGAAAAAAATCAATGGATAAAGAAAGATGGAAGATTGCTGTGATGGAGACCAGGGCTCACAAAATGCTGTTGTGCCATATAATTGTAAGTTATTAAAAAATAGATGGATGATGTTTTTATAAATCTCCGCTTATTCTGTCTTGCACAGGTAATGATGTATCCTTGATGAAAATACAGAAAAAATGTAAAAAAAATAAAAGTAATTTTTTTTAGAAAATACAAACATTTTGTTAACCACAGGGTGATTGATTATAAAGCTAATAACATCAACTCATATTAGATTGGTCATTCATCCAAGTGCAGTCTTAAGGGCTCTTGACTGAACATCACGATCACATGAACATCGTGTGACCAATCGCCACACTAATTAAGATGTAATATTGTTAAATTTCTTCTACATCAGCTTCTTTTATAAAATGCAACACATTTATTGAAACAAATCTACAACAAAACTTCAATATTACATATGGAAACAATTTATTTGAATGTGGATCAATATGCAATTCTTAATGTTTGTAATACAATGTAGTACTTGTTGAAATGCTGTGACTGTTTGTTTCAGACGAATTTTAACCAGAATTAGATCTTAGACTTCAATGTACATTATTTTATGGTGACGATAGTTGATTCATACTCTCGGATGTGCGTGCAAATTTCTTAGCGCCTTTGCTTTTCTGTCTCAAATCAAGTTCCGCTTGATAAAGACGGCGTGTCTCATTCAAACGGAAATATTCCTGAAACATAACATTTTTCGAAGTTATACAATCATATAAAATGGGAATATTTCAATTATACACCCATGAATATCTTCCTTTACATACCTATATCTTCCTATATATTGATGACAAATGCATACTCTATTGATTGATAAATTAAAAACTATCATTTAAGTTCTAATATCGAATTTTATTTTATTTTCTGCTTTAATTTCAAATCTTATCTGAAAATAAAAATGGTTAATAATATTGTCAATTCCACTTATTTACTATGCTATTTAGATCTGTTGATTCATTGAATTGATCAGTTTAAAATAATTAACGAAAGTTGTACTTTACATGTTTTAAAATGTCCGGCAACTTGACACACAGGAAATGGACGTCTTTGGATTGATTGCTATTTTAGCTTGAAGTATATATTGTAGTGTAAAGTATGCATAAAAGTTGGTTTTCAACCCTGCTTGAGTTCTCAGTATTTATTGCGCCACTGTGAAATTGTGATAATTGCGTGTTTATTTTTTTTTATTGCGGATGATGTCCACATGAGTCTGGAGACTTGTGCGTGGGTAATGTGGTGAATTACAGCATGTTTGTGAAATGTAGTGATTCGAAACAGCTGCACATTTTGTCTTCGATTTGATCTAAATTAACTGATTTTCTCTTCAATAATAGACCAGGTCATTAATTAATTGTAGAATTTTATTGCTGTGAGTATTTAACAATGATGATCAATGGCAAATTTCGCTTGAAATTTGTTACCAATAACTTTGTTGTTGATAAAAACATCATCAATTTGTTGTTATCAAAGTTTTGATATCACTAACTCCCCTTTTTCGAATTCAAGTAAGCAGATATGTTGTGTTCTTGGGTCAACAGCAAAAAAAATGTAAACTAATAAATTGAGAAACTTGAATTTAGTTGGAATCCACCAATGCATCATTTCAATAATTTCCGAGAAATAACTAAGTCCAAAAGCGTCCTTTTTTTGTGGATCACTTTGTATCATTTGGCACTTAAATAAATTCAAATTCTTGCGTGTTAAAAACTTGGACACTTGATGAATGATGAAGTATTTTCTTAAAGATATTTGATTAATAATTGAACCCTTATAAAAATACAGAATGTGATTTTAGTAAAATTGAACACTATTCTATTATTTCTTTATTATTAAATCTTAAATTATTCCCTAAATATCCAATTATATTAAAATTTTGTGAACTTTCATTCATTCATATATCATTAAGTGGTCGATTCTCTGCTTCAGGATAAACAAATTGAGAGGTTGAAACAGCTACTACAGTGCTTCTATTGACAGCAACTGTTTGGGTGCTGATAACTGATGTCATTTGCAATACAGAAAACATACAACTAGCCAATACAAACTGAGCTGAGGTAGTTAGCAATTATTGTCAAATAGAGCTGCTCAAGAGGTAAGAGATGTTTTATTAAGACTGAAGAACAATATAATTTGGGATATAGTATTCCATAATCATCTACAAGAATTTTCTCCACTCAAACATCCAACAATTGGATCAACTGAAGTGCCTGCATCGTAAGTAAGGCATAGGAACTCTTCTTGGCGCAAGAGATAAAAGCAACTTCGAAGAGATTCAGAGGATCGATCATCCAGTACCAGCATCTATACCCAGAGAAATCAGAGCTTTTGCCAAAAAAAACTAGCTTAGTGCAATTACTCCAAATATAATTATGAGATTTCCTCAAAGGAAAATTTTTCAAGTATTGTAATCTCATTTCCATTTGGCCTGTTATATATTTTTTCTTATGGAACAATGTGCTATACACTCCCAAGTTATTCCAGTCAAAAATCTTCCCAGCTAAGAAGTTCATCAAAAGACTACACATTTTTCTACTAAATTTAAAAGTTCTATCAGAAATCCAATTTTTCTATAAATTTGCTGCATTATCATAAAGAAGAATGTGTCAAAAAATAATAGGCTACTGATCTATTCAGAGTATTTTAGCTATAAGCAAGCAATCAGAATTGGATTATTAGATATTAAATATTGGAACACAATTTATTAATTTCGAATTCCTCAAAGTGATATTAATTATACTTATTTTTATTAATTTCCATCTGCTAGTCTTCCATTGTGGAAGTCTTCAGTATAATTAATAGCACATTGAGAAATTCGAAATTAATAAATTGGAGGCAGTTATGCAAAATGGAACCAGCCCACTTTGAAGAGAATTTGAGGTTAAAGTTTCCTTTCAATTCTTATTCTCTTTTTCAATTTTTTTCACAAGATTTTCCACTACAAGTCTCTCTACATATAAAAGCTCTATAATGTTGAAAAATCCAAAAACTATTACTAGATTGGAAAAATAATCAATGATTTGTGGGTTGGTTTAATTTTGCAAAAATGGATTCTGTTGAGAATCATTCTTCCTTTGATGATGGTTCCCTTTTGTTTCCTTTTTGCAGTATTCATTATGGCTTTCATTATTTGATATTTCTCATCAATTAGATAATTTGAGTCAAAATATGATTAGTTTTCAATGTGAACACATATTTTCGTTATAAATATATCGAAACCTACCTGAACATAGCTACTATAATTATGTTCTACTATACATAGCATATAGCTACTATAACTTACATGATAATAATGAGAATGAGTTAGTCTTGGTTGTATTTGGTTTAACCTGACTGGTTGCAGTCAATCGATTGCATGAAGTTGTAGTAACATTGTTTATATGGGGTTGAAACTGAACGTCTTTGGCAGTTAATTATTATTTTTAATAATAATATTTTCATATTTATAATATTTTCATAATTATTATATAATAACCTCCCATATAAATGATATTTCAAGGTGATGGCAATCAATCACATGCAATCATTCATAATATATGATAGGGGGTTAATATGTCATTTATTTTCTTAACAAAACATTATGGTACAGTTTATTTCATTAATAATATTTTTACATAAATGATGAAGTAGAGTGGTGAAGTAGAATGGATTTGAATTATTACTGAACCATCAGCAATCAGCATTCTTCTTCGACAGTAAAATCTGGTTCTCCCCCAAATTCATCCAAATCATCCTTGGTTGTTTCATTGGAGAATAATTTCTTAAAGAACTGTTGAGCATTTCTATAGGCCAATTCACTTTGAGAATTCAGCATTGTTTAAATGGAGAGCATTGTTGCCAAATGTATGTGCTATCGCTAAACAGAGCAACCGACACCTACTTTGAATGTTGGGACTGTACTCCAGCCGTCTCGAGTAGGCTTTGATTATAAATAACAATATTAGTCATGTCTGGCTTGATTCCATGAATGACATTTGTTGTTCCAGTGGAAGTTCAATTTCGTGTTTTCGCTTTTTGTGGTGTCATTTTTACAAGAACATGATATTTACATTATCAATTATATTTACATGAAATGTTGATTGCTATAAACACTGGCAAAGATTCTGTTTTATGTTAGTTATCATTTTATGGCAACTGATATGTTTTAACATACTTTAAACTCGTCTATGATGAAGTTATTGGATTTTACAATTATTATTAAATTGACAAATATGTTCAACTTAATTTAATTTTCTAATTCCCTTTTAATGTTGTAAATTACACTGGAGACATCCGCAATTGCAGGCATTGTCAACAGCATTAAACAGCTTATGGAAATCAAAGAATGCTATTATACTTGAATATTTTTGTGACATGGCATTTTGATTTCCATGAATAAGCCAGTTTAAGTTGTTGTCAATGTCCGCAATGCAGGAAGTATACAGTGTAATTTATAGTATTAAAAGGAAATTAAAACAATTAATTAAGTTGAATATACTTCTATATTTATGTTTTTTTGTTTTATACTTACAAGGGATTCAACTTAACAGAAGCAAGGTCAAAAAACAAGGAGTCATGAATTTTTTAAATAAGTGCTTGACTGATCTTAATGGAAGTATGTTGTCAGCTGTGAAGTAGACTAGCCAACTTTGTGGAATATCCGAAAGATCAGTTTATAAGTTCCACAAAGAAAGTAAGACAGGTTTTTTAAAAACACCATAAAAAAAGAAAACCAAACATTAAGAAGGATTGCAGGCTTGTGAAATACAATTACGTTACAGTGTTAAGAAAAGAAATGCACACATTTTTTAGAAAGAAAATTCCCTCAACAGTATCAGCAGTAATGAATGAAATGAATGAAAAGGATATATCCCAGCTATAAAAAATCCACTTTGTTATGGCTACTTCATGACATTTGTTTACAAAAGACAAGGCAATAGGGGCATCTTAATAGAAAGAGATGGTGTCATAATTATCTTTGGCAAATTAGGAAAGCTAGATGTGAAGGAAAATTTATAATTTATACAGATGAGTCATGGGTTAATGTTGGGCATTTTGTTTGTGAAGCTTGGAGGGATAAAACTGTGAAAAATTCTAAGCAAGCATTTCTCAGTGGTTTGAGCATGGGTCTCAAATCTCCCAACAAGTTGAGGACCACGGTTTGCTGTAGTACATGCTAGAAGTGAAAAATGCTTCATCCAAGGTGCAGAGCTTACATTTTTCTGTAGGAAAAATACAGCTGATGTGCATGATGAAATGGATGCAGTTAAATACGAGAAGTGGTTAATTGATACCAAATTGCCCCAAAAACGCAGTGATTATCTTAGACAATGCTTCCTATCACACAAGACAGGTCAAGCCAATTCCTTCATCATCCTGGCAAAAGGGAGATATTTTGAAATGGATCACAGACCATGGAATTATGGCCTCTGATGATCTTTTAAAAAGAGAACTCCTTCACATTGCTAGTGAAAACAGATCGAAATACATAAAATTGGTAATTTTATACATAAAATGGCTCAAAAAGCAGGATTGCAAGTGTTGAGACTTCCTCCTTACCACTGTGAGTTGAATCCCATTGGAGTCAGTTAAAACATTTCATTTGCATGAATAATTCAACTTTTAAAAAGGATGATGTTGTTCTGAAACTCATTTATGAAGTTTATCTTAAAATGTGATTTCACCAGCAAACTGGGAAAACTATGTTAAACATGTAACAGACATAGAAGAACAAATGTGGGAAGCTGATATGTTACAGGATGTGACATGATGTCAGTCAGTTAACTATTAATTTAACAGAATATGCTGAATACTCTGTTTGCCAATTGATATGGACCATGGAGCCAGCACATCAGGTAATGATAGTGTAACAGGTGTGGAAACTTTACCCCCTGACAGCAACGAAAGTGATAGTGATTAGAATAAATTATTCTTGTCTATTAGTAGGATTTGGGTTGAAGTGAGATACAAAAAAACTGATGACAAAAAATATTGTAAATAGTTTCATGTGAACAAAGAATAAGATACAAGGACATGACTTGAATCTAGAATAGTGTTGGTGTAAAAGACTGAAAATTTATCAAGAGAACTTCAACTTTCATGTAGCCCAGGCCACAGAGAACTGAGAGACTGTTTATTCCCTGGCCTACCCTGTTTGGGTACAATAAGTAACAATTTAGTATTCTTGAGAATGCCATTTCTTGAATTTATAGTGTTTGAAACACGAATCTTGATAAGTCATTTTAAACAATAGTAGTGGTCTGGAGAAGATACAATCAGCGGTAAAAATTATGGAAAGCATCAGCCAGTAGCTTATCAATCGCTGAAATAGCTTCAATAGAGATCTACAATTTTGAAAGTTGGTCAATTTTGATAAAATGTTAACTACTTTAAATTTTTTAAATAGATATCAAATATGAAAAAAATAATTATCTTCATGCATTCCAAAATTTTGTAGTTTGTAGGTGTATGATGCATTGTTTGTTATTGCTGGATTTGTTTCTGTTATGAGTGGTTCAGACTCTGCTGAAAGTCAAGCATTTGGAGTGCGACAACATTACTCAGTGTGAGTGGGATAGATACATTGGCAACTGCCTTGTGATTAACCTCCATTTAAACTACTGAATTCTTAAGTTGAATCTGCCTGTAGGAATCAGATTGAATAACAATTTAAGATCTTTCAGTTTAAGGTCTGCTATTGCTTTTGCATTTGGCCATAGGGGTACAAGGTCTTTTTTCATGAAAGAGATAATTGATGAATACCGTCACATGGGGATATATGGAATAATATTTTTGATTTTCATTACTTAAAACTTCAAATAAGTAAAGAAAATATTTCAAAACAAGTTCTTTTAAAATGAGATACTCAATTTAGCTTGAATCATAGGAGAAAAGATCAATTTATAATATTCACATGTTTTTTTAGAAACATTTATTGCTGTTCCATATAACCCTCAGTTTGGGGTTATATGGAACAGCTTCGAATTCAACAGAATACCTCTCTATCCCTGGTAAATTGTCTGTGCAAAATTTAACTATGAGACCTTTTTGATTCAAATAACTTTGAATGAATTGTCTCAATTATTGTAAATGGATATCCAAACTCTGCTGCTTCTATAATGCTTCTACAACTTTATTTTCTACATTTGAATTCAACATAGTTGGTCTCCCCAACCTATCACTATTCATACCGTCTGTAAATCGTCGTTTTTGGTACTCCAAACCTTTCTGCTGCATGTGAGAAAGACATACGATTTTCTATGACAGCATTTAATGCCAATTCGATGTTATTGACATCATAATTGCGCCGGTAAGCTGTTCCAGGAATGTGAAAATTATTTTGGGGCATTGTTCCATAAAACACCACTAAAATACAACTTTAAACATACACTAAATCACAATAAACAAGCATAGGTTCTACAAAATAAGTTTTGGCACACAAGACTTCAACAATAAAGAGAACTATTTATCAGTGGATACTTGATCACAGGTGAGACTATTTATGAAAAATATTTTCCATGTATAAGCTGTCATGAGAATCTCGACATTGGAGAATGATAAAAAAGTTTTTTGAAAACATATGATTTATTATTCTATGATTATACATTATTGAAGTATATAAGCAAATTGATAACAGTAGAAAATTCTTGTGGGTAGACCTACAGGAGGTAATTTTGAAACAAGAACAAAAATTCCATATAACCCCAAGAGTTCCATATATACCCATTTTACCAGTACCTGACCTTTTTCCTCTTGTTGATGTCGACCTCAGTCAAATTGCCACCAATTTGTTGACCCATGTAGGCTTCTTTATATATTACCAACTCTTGGCATTTCAACCAGCTTATACCTTCATAATTTTTCCCCTTTTCCCTGTTTGTAATGCTTTTCTCTAAATTCTGATAATGTAACTTTCAAAATGAATATTAGTTTGATATTGTAGTTTTGGCCACCACTCAAATCTTTCCAAATAATTAATTCTTCTATTCCTGGTGGAAATATTTCTTATCCAGGGTGGAAAGAAAATATGTCTTAGAAGACAAGCACTAACTTCTTGCACTCCTCTGCCTGCAATACCTTCCACTCATGGGTAGCCTCTGTCTCACTCCCAGTGCAAATACCAAAATTATAGACCTGCAACTGCCTTTTATAAATGACAATGTTTGTGGGTATCCTTGATAGATAAAATGTTAGATATTCTAATGTATTCAATGTAGATGCCAACTTCATGTCTTCTTTCATTCTTCCCTACACTGCTCTCCATAATTTAACATGCTTGTCACATTCATCTTTCAATAATTTCATTTTATCATGATTTTTAATGCTACCAAGTTTTGCTTGTAGTAGATCACACTTATTACATGTATCTTTTTCAGAGTTTTGAACTACAGATTGAAACAATCATAGAATATTTTTTTGTATGAACTTAAACTAGAAAGTCAGCTTTTTTCTCTTCCACTACCATACAATTCGTACATTTTTGTTATTGTCAGTTCTGGTGGTAGAAATTCTGCCTCTGTTTCAGAACGAGTATAATGAGACATATATGTTAGCTTTAAATGCTGCTCCATAGTACAAAAGCCCTAATACAGCTCGTACTTCAATGATATTGGTATCTCTAATCTCTGGACGATTCTGATCTGCATATTTTGGTCTAAATTTTGATAACTTTACATTCTTGTTGACAAGAATTTCATTGCCAATGTCAGGAGTTAATGAACAACAATCAAATATGTTTGTTGAACTAGCAGTCTTTCACATGGCTCTTGTGTGAGGAATTCTGATAATGTTGTGAGCATTTGGCCTACCTCATCTGGATGGCTCCTTTGAACTCCATTCCATCCTTATTTTATTCTTCTTCTTAGGTTTTCCATAGTAGTAAAACTGTCTGTCGTTGATATTGTCCTCTTCTGGGTGTCTTCTTCTAAGCTGTCTTCTGAATTTTCTTGATCACACTTTTTGTTACAAAACATATTGTAACTCCTGTATTCTGTTGCATTCATTCAATTCTTCATCACTTGGTTCTTCATTTATATTTTGATTAGTAGCTACAGTGTCATCCTGATCCTGTTTGGAATTACTGTCAGTCATCTTCTTCTAGAGCATCTTCCAAATCACTAAAATCTTCATTTAGAAGTTGTTCTGTTGTAGCTTCAAAGTCTGTCATTAATATTCATCATAATGAAAATGGAGGTGAAACTCAACAAAATACTTGGAAAACCACACTGCAAAAATGTAGCATAAGTCATGACCCTGGGTCCAGGGGACCCAATTTCACAATAACACTGGAAATGAAACAGTTATGAATCTACCATCTTGCACCACAAGAACTCTGAATGAGTTTGATGAATCAATGTAACCTGTTACTGGCACCTCACTTTTTGAGAAGAAATTACTCTGATAACTTCATCAGGATTTGAGTTTTTGGCTCTCTCATTTTTGATGCTGAGTAAAGCAAGGCTACAGAGTCGGTCTTGAATCATTGTACTTCTCAGGTAGCTTTTGATTATTTTTAATTTTAATAAACTTTGCTTGCAATGGTTACAGATATAGTCAAAAAAGTAGTCTTAGCTGTGCATAAATCTGGGAATCTGGATGCTATTGTGTTATTGTTGATTAATAGAAGCTTTACCAACTGCCCAATTGATGTTAATTGAACTATCTCTGACTTTAATGCATTTCTGAAAGAGTTAATTTGGAAATTGAAATCAATGCTGAGATCTTCTTCATATTCTTTCACTAGTGAATTAACTTTTTTTGAAAGTTGTTCATCATCTGCTTGTGTTAGAAACTTTGGGGAAAGCTTTTGAAAAAGACTACTTATTTAATCCATAGCTTCAAACCTGGTTGATAACTGAGCAGTAACTGTATTTAGCATTGCATAGAATACTGAAACTTTAAAATATTTTTCACTGTTAACCAGTCTCTCATCTTTGCTAAGATTGTCAAAGTGTTTATTCTCTTTCCTGGCTCTTTTATCACTGAATACTTCAATAACTCCCCAATCTTTTGCAAGATCCACTGTTGCATTCTTAATATCTTCAAAGTTGACTCTTGCAATTTGATAATATCAGTTGTTTTATTTATTTTGAAAAGAGATATATATATTATATTTCAGTCTGGGTCCCCTTATAGCCTGGCCCTCACACCGCAGGGTCTGTGGGGGTGTACATTATGCCACTGATTGTACCCATGGCATGCTGTTCTGATTTGCTTTGTATACTTCACAGCATGCCTGTAATGTTGGTTAGTGTGGTATATCTTTGGAGGACCAGAAAGTGAGACCTGGTAGCCCAAGCTACACTTCCAAAATTAAATATTTTATTTAAAGGCATATGAAAAAGATGAAGGAGAATTGGAGAGTTGTGGATGGTAAGAAAAGAACACTCTCAAGGAAGTTTAAGTACCATAAAATGGGGTGAATAGCAACAGTTCCACACATTTATATGTGCATAACTGAAAGATGCTAATAGTTAAAAATGTTTAAACTATGATAATAGTTTAATCTCAAGCTGTAGATACAATATCAGCATGAATAATTAAAAAATAAAATTCCAATTATTAAAAAAATTGAAAAAAACTTGCCTGTTGCTATTCACCCATCGGTCAGGGTGAATAGAAACACTATATGTCTTACCTTGATAAATTAATTCTGTTGCTATGGAAACATTACTGGGGTGAATAACAGCACTTTTCAACTTTCTAAAAATCATTGTACTATATTAATGTATTTAGAATGATTGGATTATATTGGGAGAAAAAACATATGAATTTTTGTTTGATTGTCTCTTTATTTTTAACTTTTTTGTGATGTTTGTATAAAACAGTGTGGTCTATATTATACTTTTTCCCTACTTCTCTGTAGCTTTCACAAAGTTCAATGTCATGGATCGCAGTAAAAATCACACTGATCAATTTTTTTACAAGTTTTTGTTCCTGGAACTGGTTTGTAGACATGTGGCATTATGATAAAAATATATAATTACAGTTAACTTTACTTCAAATAACTTGAAAAACAAAGCATGTACTGATAATGAAACGAAATTAGCAGTCAACTGAGTCAACAAGGTACAATGGGGAGTCATGTGTCCACAACATAACCTACAACTTGACAGCTGAGCCGGTGCTATTCACCCCAACCAGCAGCACCAAAGAGGTTGCATCAGAAAAAAATCGATATAAATTGAGAAAATAGAGATATTTTTTCAATTCAAAAATGTATATTTGAGGAATTAATGCTGATTATGGTGAAAAATTACATAAACATTATTCAATTCATATTTTTGGTGCAGTTGAAGTTTTGAAGCATGAAAAATTTTATATAAAATTATTGTCACATTCAATCATTTTTAAATCTGTTTGTTTCCCACTTTCAATGGCAACACTCGCATGTATCCATAATCAACATTCTGGACTTCATTTTAAACATAACAAATGCTGATTCTATTGTTTGTTTTTCAAAAAGTAATGAAATGAAAGTTTTCCCCCAGTTTTGTTACTATTTACCCTGCAGTTGCTATTCACCCCATCTTATGGTACATATGCTCTATTTTTGATAATAACGACACAATTGGAATAAGAGCAATAAGCAAAATTAACAAGAATTAGCATACAACAAAGCTCCAATGAAGGAGAATTTGTGATTGATAATTAAACAATTGACTAACAATAGAAACAAATGCATGAAATATTTTTTGTAATTGAAGGTTGGTCATAAATGAAGCTCAACATAAAAATGGTATAAGTAATGCTAGAATAATCCAAAAGGAAAATAAATGACTGATGTCAAGCTTTATTGATGAGAGATTGTTTTTTATAAGCAATATCAGGGTCTTGGACAGGACTTAAGAAAGTAACATCCTGTATTTGTTCTGCATCTTTAAATTCCATGATGTCATTAATAAAATGAATAAGAATATCTTTGTTTTTTCAGAACCAAAGATTTTCTTGAAGGCGACATAATTTTTAGGATCTAGGAACTTTGAAACTGCCATGATTAACTACCAATATTTATATGTGCATTATATTATAGCACAAAATAGAAGATAAGTAAGTTATAAATTTGTTTTACGTAATCTTGGGTGTTTATCATCATTAATGAATGTAAAGCGGTACAAGCAAGTATTAGAGGTTATTATCTCTGATGCGCATAATGGTTTGCCTGCTTGTATTAAAATGTCTTGCAATAGATGTGATAGTTTTGCCTTCTTGTAGTAATAAAGCTCAACTGAAGAATAATAATTTGAATTATGATTGTAATCCAATAGCAAATAAACAATGTCAAGTTGTCTTTCAATAAAGCTCAACTGAATAATAATTTGAATTATGATTATAATCCAATAGCAAATAAACAATGTCAAGTTGTCTTTCAATAAAGCTCAACTGAAGAATAATTTGAAAAATGATGACTAATCAAAATATAAGTCAATATCAGGTTTAGAGATTTGAATAGTCCAAGTTGAATATATAATATAAATTTCAGGTTGGTTTTCAACAAAGCACAATTAAAATTAATTGTCCAATATTTATTGGCAACTGAATGATTCAGTTTAGGCTCAATAAGGGAGTGCAATTGAGGGTTGGCTTTCAACAAAGCACAACTAAAGATAATTATTAATTGAGAATGTCATATACAAGTGATCAATAGTACTGATAAAATAGTGATACAATAAATTCAAAGTTGACAAAACTTATCTGCAGTGGATGTGTACTCTGGTGTGGTACTCGAAGAGCATTGGATTTGTGGGCATCAAGGAATTGCAATGAGAAATTGAGATCAAAATGGCAGCAAAAGTTCAGTTCATATGTAGAAAAAATAATTGGAATACACATAGGCAATAATCCACAATAGTTCAGAATCAGAAATTGAATCACAGTAAGTTCAAGTGAGGTGGATATTGAAATTTAATCACGCAAAGGGCATAAGCAGTTTTTGAGTAGTAGTAGAATGGATGTGTAGGTTGCAAATGGATAAACAGTTCATAGCTGGCGGCAAAGTTAGGTAGTTCAAGTAGACAATTCATGGCATGAATAATGTTTGTAGTTTATGTAGAAGCATGAGTAATTGTTCATCAATCATAAGATATAGGATAATCATGAGTAGTAATGTATTCACAATAACACAAGTAGTTGGTTTTTGGTATGCAGATGAAACAATAGTTTGTCCACCAATATTTTGGAATGATTACAATTGTAATATTCACACAGAAGAACAAGTAGTCCAATTGTTGAAGAAATATTCACCCAAAAGCACAAACAAGTTGAGTTGAGAATTTTGAGTTCATGACTTGAACCAGAGTAGGACACAAAAGTAATTGCAAAGTGTGTAGGAATGAAAACCAGCCTAGCTAGTCACAAGTGAGCAATAAAGGCACCAGAGGGGTATGTTGAATTGCACCAAAAACAATAACTAAATGTACTGAGAATGAGAAATGAATCCCCGAATAGGAGGGAAAAATTGAAGGTCACACACACATGAACAACAGCCAGAAAGTAAAGGTTAGGAGCTAGAGAAAGAACTAGATCAAAATGAAGGAGTATTGACCAGCTACAGAAGGCCGTGGGTGAAGTCAGCTGACTGAACACAGCTTGCCCGTGGGAATTGCAAATGAAACATAACAATGACCATGCTCGTATTTTTTACAAAATGTTAGTAGCAAAATACACAACAGCTCCTTCCATTTATTGCCATAATCTTATGAGGAACATCAATCACTGCATCAATTATTTGTTTGTCAGCATTTGCAATTTCTTTGAGGCCTACTGCAATTCCCCCTCTAAACTTGGTGACATTTAGACTTTTCTGCTCCAGTTTTTTAGAAAATGCTATAGCAGCATTGACAACAGTTGTATTGGTTATCAGTTCAACAGCTACTTTCTGATACCATTTTATTGATTTTCTAACAGGGGAGCTGTAAGAAGCTAGTTGATTGGAAATATCAATGAAACTTTTTGCTGAATTATAATCTGCTACAGTAGAAGGTGTTGTAACCACCTTTCCTCTCTTACATGTGATTTTTGTTATTTAAGGGACAGACTTAGTAGTGAGATAAAGAACATTATGTTTATTTTTCCACTTTCCAACTATTATTTTTGATTCACTTTGTAAAATGGTGATTTCTCCCTTTTTCAGTTTAGCATTTATCATAGGTTTTGGGTTATGTTTCCTCTTTTTCCTCATCATCCCAACTAGGTGAGTCTTTTTCTATAACAAATCTTTGATCAAATCCACAGAAGTATAAAAACTATTATAAACTATTCTGTGTAGTGTTATGCCTTCCCCTAGTAGGGAACCTACCATTTCACAAACGACTTGTTTTGAAATCAATTCATTAATAACCTTTGAAGTGTCTTTACCCCCATTAATTTTGACTCTATTAGTATATCCTACATCAATGCAAAGTTTGTACTTTTTTTATCTCATATCTATGTCTCTTATTAGTAATATATTGCCAAAAATACAATTCCTTGAAGTGGTACAGATCGTTTCATGGTGCTTGGCGTCTCGCTGGTGGCAGGGGAGGCAGTGTGAGAGAGACAGAAAGTATTTCCCACCACGCTTCCCCTCCAGCCGTTCCGTCAAGTACAGTCACGTCCAATACAGTCAACTGCTGGACTTTGTAGCGGTAGCGAATGGTGCTGGCGGCCGGCGCTGAATAAAACTGTCATCTAACTATATTTATTATATAAACCTATATTTTTGGGGTTGTAGTATGTGGCAGAACAAAAACACGACTCATATTCTTTCACTCAAATTCTAATTACATACTTTTATCATACTTTTTACTATGTCCGACACAGAAACATCAAGTACTCCAAACAACCGTTTACATAAAGTAATGGTAGCCAAGCTACATGGTATATAATATACGTAATTTTTTTTGTAAAATTATCAAAAAAAGAATTTCGGGACAGTGTAAATTTTGAACAAGTTTTCAAACTAACTTCACAGAGGCTACAAATATTAGTGATAGGGTACTATTGTATGTAATATTTTTATGCTTTATATGTGTGGCTGTGCGATAGGTTTTTGGTGATGATTCTTTTTTGGAGTTTTTTATATTAGCGATTATTAATGCATTAAAATGTTATCTTTTTTAACTGTTCCATTCTGTGTCATTCAACAGTTGGGTTTTTCAAAATAAATTTTAAAAAGTACAGAAAAGTTTAGATTATTCTTTTTAAAACTAATTTTTCAATCATTATATAAAATAGGCGATGTATTTTTAGTCTCTGATACTCTGATGTGTCTTAGTTATAAGAAAATTATCAGAAGTTCAAAGTCAATCCTAGGGGATATAAACATCGTCAAAAAAAACCCGAAATTTCAATTTTGAGCGCCCATATTTCATTGAATATTTTTTACAATTTTTCATAGCCGCAATACATGACATTTTAATACCTTAATAATTGCCAATACAAAAGCTACGAAAAATAATTCCAAAGACCTATCGCACAGCCTTAAAACATAATTGTAATCCTAGTAATATTTGTGAATGTCACACGCTTAAATAAAGCAATTCACACTAAAGGAGAATAGTTATAAATCAATAACTCGTGAAGTAATTGTCGTACAACAATGGGATTTGGACTGAATTCTTCTTTGTAATGTGGCGAATAGATTAATTACTGATGGATGGCGTATAATGTTTTAATTATTAAAATGCAACAAGTAGAAGAAATAATCAGAAATTTGTCGTGAACATAGTGGTAGACGGCAGCGAGCGGTATTAGGGAATATTTGAACTTGACTGTACCTCGAGGCAGCAGGTACAGTAGTGGGTGAAGGCGCTCAGTGCGCATGCTCCATCGAGGCGCCATGCACCGTGAACGGATCTGTACCATTGATTCATCTATACACATTTTCCTACCATCCTCACAGCTTTCTTGAAATTTTGCATTCAAGCTTCTGACTAGCCATTCAATCTTGTGCAATTTATTCTCAGGTGAACATGCTTCATTGTCAGAGAAATGAATTATAGACAAAAGGGTTTGAAAACGATTTCTAGAAATATTAATTTATTTACAAAAATTATTGCTATAGATAGAGAATATTTTGTGACCATTAATCTCTTATTCTTGGTTTAGAGTCAAAGACCCATCAAAATGATCACAGCTAAAAAATCCATCATTTATTTCCTATTTGTATCATTCAAAGATGCTAATACTGAAAGTATATTCTCATCTAAAATGCCATGAATTATTTTCTATTCAGCGTACTTATTATCTTCAGATACAATATTGTCCAAAATTACATTATCTAAAAACTGTAGATAGACTGGCTATTTTCTGAGACAGTCTCTGAAAAAATCAGGCTTGAAACCTCCTTGAACATCACAAGCATTGAGATCCATGAAAATATCTGACCAGATTTCTGAATTTGTATTAGATAGATGTCTACCTCTTGAAGTTTATGCCACCTAAAAATGAGTATTCTGACTTCTGAACAAATAAGATTTGAATACAATTCAGCTGTAGTTTCATTTATGAATATATCAAAACATCATTATTTCAAACTATAGGCTGATTCAACTTAAGAATTCAGTATTGTTTAAATGGAGGCTTTCTATCCTTGTTCATCACAAGGAAGTTGCCAATGTATCTGTCCCACTCGCACTGAGCAGCGGTGTCGCACTTACAGTGCTCGATCTTGACTTTTAGCAGAGACTGTACTGCTCGTAACACAAACAATCTAGCGATAACAAACGATGCGTCATACACCTACAAACTACAAAATTTTCGAATTTTGGAATGGCGTGAAGATGATTAATTTTTTTTTCATACTTGATATCTATTTTGTGAATACAAAGTAGAGTTAAAATTTCATCAAAATCTACCAACTTTCAAAATTATTGTAGATCTCTATTAAAGCTATTTCCGCGGCTGATAAGTTACCGGCTGACGCTTTCCATAATTTTTACTGCTGATTGCATCTTATTGTCATCTTGTAAATCAACGATTCATCAAGATTTGCGTTGCAAACACAATAAATTCAAGAAAATTCTTATTTCTTTATTCTTTTTTCTCCCCCTAACCTTTTCCTTTAAAAACATTTTATAACCCCAATTACTCCCCTTCCAATTACCTTAAACTTCATTTTGAAACTTGTAAAAAGTTTTCTTTTAGTTCTTTTGATTATTTAATTCAATGTAAGCATTCATTTTATTATTGTGTTTTATTTTATTATAGGCACCTGCTGTAAAACCTTTTAAGGTTTAGCGGGACCATTTTGTTATGTCTTTTCATGCAATAAAAAATTGATTGATTGATTGAAATGGCATTTTCAAGAATACTAAATTGTTACTTACCGTACCCAAACTGGGTAGGCCAGGGAATAGACAGTCTCTCAGTTTTCTGTGGCCTGGGCTATATGAAAGTTCTCTCGATCAATTTCCAGTCTTTTACACCTACACTATTCTAGATTCAAGTCGTGTCTATGTATTTATCTCATTGACACTATTTGAAAATGCACATGAAACTATTTACAATATATTTTTCTCATCAGTTTTTTCGTATCTTACTTCAAGTCCTACTAATCCTACGTTCTACTAATATACTAGAATTTATTCTAATCACTATCACTTTCGTTGCTGTCAGGGGGTAAAGTTTCCACGCCTGTTACACTCTTATTACCTGATGTGCTGGCTCCATGGTCCATATCAATTGAGGTATCAGAGTCTTCAGCAGATTCTGTTAAATTAATAATTAACTGATTGACATCATCTTGTAACATATCAGCTTCCCACATTTGTTCTTCTATGTCTGTTACATGTTCAACATAGTTCTCCCAGTTTGCTGGCGAAATCTCTTGATAAGCTTCATGAATGAGTTTCAAAACATCATCCTTTTTGAAAGTTGAATTATTCATGCGAATGAAATGTTTCAACTGACTCCAAACTAATTCAATGGGATTCAACTCACAGTGGTAAGGAGGAAGTCTCAACACTTGCAATCCTGCTTTTTGGGTCATTTCATCAATTACCAATTTCATGTATCTCGATTTGTTTTCACTAACAATGTGAAGGAGTTCCCTTTTTAAAAGATCATCAGAGGCCGTAATTCCATGGTCTGTGATCCATTTCAAAATATCTCCCTTTAGCCAGGATGATGTAGGAATTGGCTCGACCCGTCTTGTGTGATATGAAGCATTGTCTAAGACAATCACTGCGTTTTTGGGGCAATTTGGGATCAATTGTTCCATAAACCACTTCTCATATTTAACTGCATCCATTTCATCATGCACATCAGCTGTATTTTTCCTACATAAAAATGTAAGCTCTGCCCCTTGGATGAAGCCTTTTTCGCTTCCAGCATGTACTAGAGCAAACCGTGGTCCTCTACTTGTTGGAGATTTAAGACCTACGCTCAAACCACTAAGAAATGCTTGCTTAGAACTCTTCACAGTTTTATCCCTCCAAGCTTCACAAACAAAATTCCCAACATTAACCCATGACTCATCTGTATAAATTATAAATTTTCCTTCATGTCTAGCTTTCCTAATTTGCCGAAGATAATTATGACACCATCTTATGATGTCGTCTCTTTCTATTAAGATGCCTCTATTGCCTTGTCTTTTGTAAACAAAACCAATGTCATGAAGTAGACGTAACAAAGTGGATTTTTTTATAGCCGGGATATCTTCTTTTTTGTTCATTTCAGTCATTACTGCTGACACTGTTGGGGGCATGTTCTTTCTAAAAAAATGCGTGCATTTCTTTTCTTAACACTGAAACGTAAAATTCATTGTATTTCACAAGCCTGCAATCCTTCCTAATGTTTGGTTTTCTTTTTTTTGATGGTGTTTGTAAAGGACCTGTCTTACTTTCTTTGTGAAACTTATAAACTGATCTTTCGGATATTCCACAAAGTTTGCTTGTCTCCTTCACAGCTGACGACATACTTCCATTAAGATCAGCCAAGCACTTATTCAACACATTTATAACAATTTGTTTTTCGCGACTCCTTGTTTTTTGTCCTTGCTTCTTTTTAGTTGAATCCATTGTAGACTATCAATTAACTTGCAATGAGAATGTCTTGAAATAATAAAAAACACAGATAGAAGTATAATCAACTTAATGAATTTTTCCAATTTCCTTTAATACTATAAATGTATAAATTACACTGTAGACCACCTGCATTGTGGACATTTGACAACAACATAAAATAGCCTATGGAAATCAAAATGCCATGATACAAAAATATTTAAGTATAATATCATTCTTCGATTTCCATAAGCTGTTTAATTCTGTTGACAATGTCTACGATCACAGATGTCTCCAGTGAAATTCATAACATTGAAAGGGTATTAGAAAATTTAATGAAGTTGAACATATTTGTCAATTTAATAATAATTGTAAAACCCAATAACTTCATCATAGATAAGTTTAAAGTATGTTAAAACGGACCAGTTGCCACAAAATTATAACGAACCATTAAACAGATCTTTGTCAGCGTTGATGGCATTCAAAATTTCACGTAAATATAATAAATTGATAGGCCTAATGTAAATATCATGTTCTCGTAAAAATGACACCACGAAAAGCGAAAACACGAAATCTGATGTGAACTTCCACTGGAACGTCAAATGCTATTCACGGAACCGAGCCGGACGTGACTAATTGTTATTGTTTATAATCGAAGCCTACTCGAGATGGCTGGAGTACAGTCCCAACATTCAAAGTAGGTGTCGATTGCTCTGTTTAGCGATAGCACATACACTTGGCAACAATGCTCTCCATTTAAACAATACTGAATTCTAAAGGTGAATCGGCCTATAGCTTAATTTTATGTAAAGGATGATTTCTAATCAAAGAGGTTGCCAGTTGTTTATCACGTTCACTGCCACCAGGTATAGGTAAAGTTTTTCACCAAAAGCCAAGGCTATGGAACACTAGTTACATTCACTGCCATGGTGTATAAAAGCATGCTTCCTCCCCAAACCAATCAAACATCAATAATGATTTCTTGTGCATAGTTAAGAGTATATTTGAACACAAAATACACTATAAACCTCAAATAATTGAACAAATGGTGAGTGTACTGGCACTACTTATGGCTCATGCACAAAGCTCAGATAATTCCTGTACCATGAGTATCACCAGCAATACTCATTTCATTTCATCTTACTTCTAAATAAATATATTGTAATGCTACTAATTACTTCACTCTTAATCTCAGGGTCATTAATATTTTTATTCACACATTTATTATTATTATTATTATGCTTTTATGGCCACAGGGGACCACTTTAAGTTCTGACATGACTAATTCTTTTGCTTCTTTCAGATATTGTGAAGCGTTTATGCAGTTCTTCCTGTGCTTTTCTTTTCTTTTGCCAGTAGTTCTTTAAGGCTACAGATCTTCTGTGTTGGTTCTTTGAATTTAATTGATTGTTGATTTGACTGTCCTGTAGTTTCCCGATTTGGTTCTAAGATCACACATTTACAATAATAATTATGAAAATACTTTTCTTCTTAGGTCTTCACTCATTGAGTCTCATTTTTCAACTGATGTTTTTTATTTGTTATTTATTCCAAGTTACTAGGCAACCTTCTTCTTCTCTTCCATATGATTAACTTTTTATAGATCTTTCTATATAATATTTATAATATTACAATATTACTAGAGATTTAATTTCTGAGAAGAAATTAAAACATTGTATTATAAACTTGAAAACACTTTTTAATGGAAATTGACTCACGTTATGGCGTGACGGCCGTTTCGCTCTGTTGTCTAGAGCATCATCAGACGACCCACAGTACACTCTCTACTGTGGGTCGTCTGATGATGCTCTAGACAACAGAGCGAAACGGCCGTCACGCCATAACGTGAGTCAATTTCCATTCAAAAGTGTTTTTTAAGTTTATAATACATATTAGTGGAAACAAGATGGATCTTCAACATCATAAAACATTGTAAATGAAGAAAAAGTATATTGTAAATGATAAAATGAACTCACCTTTACAAATATTCAAATAATGGATTTTCAGTCTTTGCAATAACGTTTTTATGGGGTTTTTTTTCAATGGTTCTTTGTGAAAGATGACAAGCACATGAATTTGTCACACTTTTCACATTTTGTTTCAACAAATTTATCTGATTTATTTTTTTTAGCTGTTGCTCTTCCCTTTTCACTATCTGTGTATAACAGAAGACAAACTGGCGCCTGATCTTCCTGTTCCTTTGCTGGATCTCAGTTGTGGATTCCAAGTTGTGCTTGCGGTCAATTTTTCATCTGGTGAGTCTGTCATTGGATTCCCATCCTTGTGAGTGTCAAGCATCTGCATGATAAGTTGTTCTCAAAACTCAGTGACAGAAGTCTTCTTTGTAGCAGAATGGTTGAAAATTAGCCAAGAATTGACAACTGATGTATTCAAAAGAAGTTCAAATGCTATTTTATGGTACCATCTGATGGTGTGAAGTTGCTGGCCATTTGGTTGGAGATAATTGACCTGCAAGCCTAAGCTGGGTTACACACTCGTGTCTTAAGACATCTGTTGTGTCATATGGAATTGAATAAGACATGGATGTTTTTTGCATGTCTTATGTCTTGCATGCATTGCGGACGGCTAATTGTTGTGCTCAGTTGTTGATGGCTCACAGCCTCATTGCTCGGGCAAGGTGTGCTAGTGTGAATGCACCAGGGTGGTTGTCGTAAGTCATGACTTACCAAACACCGACCAACCGGTCTCATGCGACACATGTCTGAAGCAGGGATGTTGTGTGGCACTGATGTCTCAAGCAGTGTGTAAGTCCCCTATTTAATAACATGGGTTGGTTTTCGATAAAAATGCCTCAGACACAACAGATGTCTTAGACATTATGTCTAAGACACCAGTGTGTAGAGGCCCTAATGCAACACCTTGCTACTGTATGACACAAATAGGATACTGCTTTCAAGCCTATTCTCTCATGCAATCCCTGTATGGAAGCCCATGTTGCAGTGGCAAGCAACAACTTTTTTATAACACAGTTTACTTTACTGATTATTATTTAACTTTCTTAATAACTTATCTGATGTACATAAGAATTTCTTTAAATAATTCTACATTATTGTTTCTTGAAATAATGTATTACAATTATAAATTATAATATTACATTAATAAATGAAAATTGGTTGTTGTCCAACACTGCAACAACTACACCAGCCATCACTGTAATCTACAAATGTTCTGGCATCTGGACAATGATATTTGAATACAATTCAGCTGTTGTTATGTTCTTGGAGAGAACAAAGTAATCAAAGTAGCTCAACTTGAAGTAATAGATGAAGGTTCATTGCTGATTGAATTGACTGCAAGCTGTTTATGTAATCTACAAATATTACAGCTTCTTAACAAATAAGATTTGAATACAATCAAAGGACCACAACTTGAAGCAAAAGATGAAGTTTCATTGCTTATTGGAATGGTAGCAAGACGTAATCTACAAATATTCTGGCTTCTTGACAATAAGATTTGAATACAATTTAGCTGTTATCTGTTTCATAGATAGAGGAAAGTATCTCAACTTGAAGCAAAGGATGAAGTTTGATTTTCAATGAAAGTGGGTGCAAGTTGTTTATTTAACCTACAAATATACTGGCTTCTGGACAAATAAGATATGAATACAATTTAGCTGTTGTTATGTTCTTGGAGAGAACAAAGTAATCAAAGTACCTCAACTTGAAGGAAAGATGAAGTTCCATTGCTGATGTGTATGAAAGTTGTTTATATAACCTACAAATATTCCAGCTTCTTAACAATAAGATTTGAATACAATTCAGCTTTTGTCCTTGGAGAGAACAAAGTTATTAAAGTAGCTCAACTTGAAGCAAAAGATGAAGTTTCATTGCTGATTAGAGTGGCTGCAAGCTTTTTTTTGTAATCTACAAATATTCCAGTTTCTGGACAATTAAGATTTGAATACAATTTAGCTGTTAATGCGGGGTTTACAACGGAGGACCGCGGGGGAACAATAACGAATTGAAAGTGTAAAAAATGCAATTTGTACGACTTACGACTTAAAAGATGCGATTCACGAACATAGCTGCACTCGAGTCCGCTCTCTTGCAGCAACTGACTTGGTTGAGAGGGGGTGGTACTGCCACCAACGTTGATGAGAGGAGGAGCGGGGTAGGGAAGGAAAGAGCAGGATTGCACAAACCAACAAAAGATAACTCAATCTCTACCATTAGCTGTTATCTGTTTCATAGATAGAGGAAAGTATCTCAACTTGAAGCAAAGGATGAAGTTTGATTTTCAATGAAAGTGGGTGCAAGTTGTTTATGTAACCTACAAATATACTGGCTTCTGGACAAATAAGATATGAATACAATTTAGCTGTTGTTATGTTCTTGGAGAGAACAAAGTAATCAAAGTACCTCAACTTGAAGAAAAGGATGTAGCTTCATTGCTAATTGAAGTGGCTGCAAGCTGTTTATGTAACCTACAAATATTCTGGCTTCTGGACAATTAGATTTGAATACAATTCAGCTGTTGTTATGTCCTTGGATAGAACATAGTTATCAAAGTAGCTTAACTTGAAGCAAAATATAAAGTTTCATTTCTGATTGGAGTGGCTGCAAGATGTTTATATAATCTACAAATTTTCCAACTTCTGACAATTAAGATTTGAATACAATTTAGCTGTTGTCTAGTTCATGAATAGAGCAAAGTATCATTTTAAGTATCTCCACTTGAAGCAAATGATCAAGTCTGATTTTCAATAAGAATAAGAATGCTTTCATTCTGTCAAAACACATATACATGCTATTGGAAACATCTCAATAATATAAAGTGTTCTGTACACAGTACAATGCAAATGTTACAATAAACAAAACATGAAAAAGTCAATACAAGATTAAATTAGAAGCTATTGAGTTCTATTACAATTAGTAAAATAATTCTCTACTGGTAGCTGGAGGAAATCTGAAAGTGAATATAGTGGATTTTTCAAAAGAAGGCTCTAGGTTCTGTTTAAATACTTTTATGGGCAAGTTCCTGACAGAATTGGATAGTATATTGAATAGTCTCAAGGATTGATGATTAGGACTAGTCATTCTGCTAAGTCAAAAATGTAAACAAAGAACAGCTGTTTGTTGTATTTACTATTATGATAATTGATGAATGGGGAACAAAGTGCAAAGACGAATGATAAAGGACCAAGCGCCATAGAGAGAGAGAGAGACCGATGTTGAAGTAAGAGCACAAGAGTGAGTGAGAATGCACTAGGGAGATAGAACGTCCTTTGTAGTAGAGCATAGAAAGACAAAGAGTGATTGTCTGTAATATGGCGCTGTGAGTGCAAGAGAGAAAGAGAACAAGAGTGCACTGAGTGAAAGAGAATGCTCAACAGAGTGAGATAATGAGTAGAATTCAGAATAATAGTTTTCAACTTTATGAAAGGCCTGCGCTGCAGCTTATCAAGGAGCTAAGAGATAAGAGCAAGTTGCAATTGCCAGTTACAGCAATAATCCTTTCAAAAATGCACAAAATTGAGCAAATTATGAAATGGCTTGACAAGAGTATTTTTGAATAAATTATTATTCACTGTTCTAACTGATTCAAATCCACCGGATTTTTTAGTATCTGGGGGGACCAAATGATAACCAATATCTGGGCCATGGAGGACCAAATGTAGGGGTGCATCTCATGAGACCAAATGTTGGGGCAGATGAGTATTCGGCCTAGGCGGAGCAAGGTCACGTCCTTCGTGTTGTTGAGGTAGCTTAGAGGGGTTGAGGAGAGAGGAGACCAGTGGAGGATGGTAAGTGAGGATATATGAGGAAGAGAATTAAATTATGCAAACTTACCAGACCTTGAGCTGAGTTGGAGTGATGGGGGGTGCCCCATGTTACCTGCTGTTGGTAGTCGTTGTCCAGTCTGGTAGTTTGTGGTGGTATATATGAGAGAGGAAGAGAGAAAGTGTGTGTGAGAGAGAGGGGAAGAGAGTGAGTGAGGAAAATGAGAGAAATTCAGAGAAAGGAAGAGATAGATAGATAAAAAACAAGTCTTTATTTTGCACTTTACAGTACAAAAAGTGCTGTGGGTGAAGTTGAGGCATGCAAGCCCCCTCTTCCACTTAACCCACAGTATCAAGAAAAAACTTCATTAACAAGTAAAACTAAAGAAATTGTACAATACAAAATATAATAGTTTGAAATTAAATTTTGTTTGAAAGTGTTATAAACACATGACATGCACATGCACATACACACATACCCACCAAGAAATTCAATAATGATAACTAGGACAGGTCAAGTCCACCCTTTCTAATAAGCGCCATAACAGCTACACTGAACTGGTGTCGCCCACTGATACGCCTCACCTCAAGAGGTAACAAGTTCCACAATCTACAAGCCATCACCTGGAATGATTTATTGAACATCATAGCTCTATGAACAGGGACAGCAAGTAGATGAGAACCATGCCTTGTTCTGCCATGACCAACATCACTCAAAAATTTTAAGTCTGTTGCTAAATAATTGGGGGTTTTGGTTTTCAAAAGCTTAAACAGAAACACAAGTACATGAAACCTCAAACTCTCATTCAACCTTACAATGTTAAGCTGTTGGAAATATGGGGTAATATGTGCATCACGTTGTAGGTCAAAAATGAAGCGCACACAAAAGTTTTGTGCACACTGCAACTTCTCAGTCAGTTGCACTGTCTTGTTGATGGTAACTAAGTCACAATAAAAGAAAATAGGGAAGAGCAAGGTCTTAACAAGTAAAATTTTTGTTTTGAATGGGATAAGATGCCCTATTTTCTTCAGGGTGTTAACGCCTGCAATAACTTTGTTCCAAACCATAGTGACATGGTCAGTCCAGTCCAATGTGGAATTCAGTGTCACTCCTAAATTCTTTACCTTGGAAGTATATTCAAGTGGAGTATCATTAATGATAACATAAGGACCATGTGAAAAGTCAAGTTGATTAAGCAGATGAGAGAAGCCAACAGTCATCACTTGTGTCTTATTTTCATTAATTTTCAGACCATTACAGTCAGTCCACTCAGTTACTTTTCTCAAGTCAGCATTCATTGCTTCTACAGCCAAAGTCAAGTCAGCTTTTTTGAAGTGTCTGTAAAGTTGCAGATCATTGGCATAAAGATGATATTTAGAACTTTGGAGCACTTGAGTCAAATTATTGATGTAGATACTAAAAAGTAGAGGACCCAGAATTGAACCCTGAGGAACTCCACATTGCACTGGTAGCCACTGAGAAGAAGATCCCTCCACCCTCACACACTGACAATGATGAAGCAAGTAGGATCGCACCCATGCTACAGTAGAATGAGAGAAACCTAGCTCAGCTAGTCTATGTAATAAGATAGGATGCAAAATGGAATCAAATGCTTTACTTAGGTCAACCAAAACCATTAGAGTCAGTTCCCTTTCATCCATGGCCTTACGAATGTCATCAGTAACTCTCAATCGAATTAATATTCTATTCTTCAAAATTTGCAGAGCCAGTTCTAACAACATATGCACAGTATCACTGCAACCTTGATCCCTCCTATACATGATACATGAAAACAAGTATCAGAGATTCAGAAGTCAAGCACTCTAAGCATTCATCTGTACACACTATAAAAAGTCAGGCAAATCAAAGTAACTAACAGCTTTTGTTCAGGCCTCCTATTGGTTTTCTTCTTTTGTTAGTGTATGTTTGCTACAGTGAAAGCAGTTTAGGTCTCTTACTCAGGACTCCTAGAATTTCCAAAGAGGACAATTGGTGGTCGTTATTTTTTTAGTTTCAGTATTTATTTTCTGTAATAATCATGAATGACTAACTGCATAACTTCTAATCAAACCATAACTGATTCAATTTATCAACACCAAATTAAGATAGCATTTCATATTCTTTTAAATGAACTGTAATTTATCAACTGAGTACTTTGAATTGCACTATTAAAACACTTTTTTCAAATAATCAAAGTACCTCAACTTGAAGCAAAAGATGAAGTTTCATTGCTGATTGTAGTGGCTGCAAGCTGTTCATGTAATCTACAAATATTCCAGCTTCTGGACAATTAAGACTTGAATACAATTAAGCTGTTGTATAGTTCATGAATAGCACAAAGTTTCATTTCAAAGTATCTGAACTTGAATCAAAGGATGAAGTTTGATTTTCAATGAAAGAGGGTGCAAGTTGTTCAACTTGAAGCAAAAGATGATGTTTCATTGCTAATTGGAGTGGTTGCAAGCTGTTTATCAAAATCTACAAATATTCTCACTTCTGGACAATACGATTTGAATACAATTCAGCTGTTGTTATGATCTTGGAGAGAACCAAGTAATCAAAGTAGTGCAACTTGAAGCAAAATATGAAGTTTCATTGCTGATTGGAGTGGCTACAAGCCAATTATGTATGGTAACCTACAAATATTCCAGCTTCTGGACAAATAAGACATGAAAGCTCTTTTTGTAATCTAATACTCCAGCATCTGAACAATAAGATTTCATTTCAAAGTATCTCAACTTGAAGCAAAGGATGAAGTTTTATTTTCAATGAAAATGGGTGCAAGTTGTTTATGTAACCTACAAAAAGTTTGGCTTCTGGACAAATAATATTTCAATACAATTTAGCTGTTGTATGTTTCAGTTATAGTGCAAAGTATCAATTCAAAATATCTCAACTTGAAGCAAAGGATGAAGTTTGATTTTAAATGAAAGTGGGTGCAAGTTGTTCATGTAACCTACAAATATTCTGGCTTCTGGACAATTAGATTTGAATACAATTCAGCTGTTGTTATATTCTTGGAGAGAACAAAGTTATTAAAGTAGCTCAACTTGAAGCAAAAGATGAAGCTTCATTGCTGATTGAAGTGGATGCAAGCTGTTCAAGTTATCTACAAATATTCCCGCTTCTGTTCAATAAGATTTGAATACAATTCAGCTGTTGTTATGTTCTTGGATAGAACAATGTTATCAAAGTAGCTCAGCTTGAAGCAAAAAAAAATTAAGTTTCATTGCTGATTGTTGTTTATGTAACCTACAAAAATGTTGGCTTCTGGACAGTCAAGATTTGAATACAATTCATTGTTGTATAGTTCATGGATAGCACAAAGTTTCATTTCAAAGTATCTGAATTGAATCAAAGGATGAAGTTTGATTTTCAATGAAAGAGGGTGCAAGTTGTTTATGTAACCTACAAATATTCCTGCTTCTGGTCAATAAGATTCGAATACAATTCAGCTGCTGTTATGCCCTTGGATAGAACAAAGTTATTAAAGTAGCTCAACTTGAAGCAATAGATGAAGTTTCATTGCTGATTGGAGTGGTAACATGCTGTTTATGTAATCTACAAATATTCTGGCTTCTGTACAATAAGATTTGAATACAATTCAGCTGTAGTTTTTTTCGAGGATAGAGCAAAGTATCTATTCAAAGTAGCTCAACTTGAAGCAAAGGATGAAAGTTGATTTTTAATGAAAGTTGCTGCTAGTTGTATTTGTCCCATAAAATAATATTATGAGATCTGAACAAGTAAAATTTGAATACAATTCAGCTGTCTGGTTCATGGATAAAAGATTGCATCATTATTTCAGTTTATCTCAATTTGAGGCAAAGGATGAAGTTTGAATTTCAATTAGTGCATGAGCTTTGCTTTTCTGGCAATTTTTTGTAAATATTGAAAAAAATGCATTGGCTCTTAAAGAAATATAATGTTTGAAAAATGAATTTATTTTTTATGAATTGATACAATTTTTGGTGTCACTTTCATGAAGTTAGAGAATTACTTGTATCAAATTTAAAAAAAAAAAACAACTGTTTGATTACAACCAATACACTATTTTTATTTAAAAGTCTAACTACAAACTTGGTTAGGTTTAGGAAATGGTAATAAGTTGATAAAGTAATAACACTACAGTTTCATATTGAAAGTAGAATATTATACTGTATTAAGGAAAATTATAATAGCAAAATGCTTCATAAAGATGAAATGGCTTTTGTTTTGTCATTTTATAATATTGCGCCCCTTTCAGAGTATACCAACACTGAGAATTTAATAACCAGAGAATTTTTTTAAGAATTTCAAGTAGACTATTCCCTTTTACACAGTCATAACTTCACTGGAAAATTGATAACTTGAAGAATTTTTTAAATAGTTTCAACCCTAGAGGTAACATGGGAAAAACATCGTTTATAGGCAACAATAAATTCAACTCTCATGCCATTTTTTATGCAAAAACTCAACAAACTGTACAAAAAATTATTTTATGTAAGAAAAGTTAATATAATTTTACATAGAAAAACTAAAAATAAAATAACCAAATTATTATGCACATGAGAAAACACTTGCTATCACAGGTCTTCTTTTGATGCTCTCCAGATATGGGTTTGTGACCCATCACAAAAGGTTGTAGCATATCTTTGTTTGATGTATGGACAGTAGGATCACCATGAATGTTCATTAATGTGGAATGGATCTCCTTAGTGGTTTGACTATTTTGCTGTCTCAAATTTGTCACTCCTTGGTAACCTACTATTATAATTTCAGCATGAATTGGAGTTGGGATTGTGGCTTCCCACATTTTGCACTTACATAATCACATAAAAATTTATGGCTGCAATATTGAGCATATTATAGAAGAGACACATTGGCCATCTCTTGGTCTTTCTGCCACAGTTCATGTTACTGTACATCATGTCAAATGTGTCAACATCCCCTTTAGTTTAATTGTAAACAAGTACAATATCTGTTTTTTTTGTTACTTCATCCAAATTCTCATCAAATAAAAACACATCTGGCCCTACAATTCTATTGATGAATTTTGCATTGGTGAAATCTTTTAGAAACTCTGGTTTATTTTGCTTTACACTACATTGCAGACAGTTTATTTCCCCTCAGCATGGATATAGAGGAATACTGCTGAAACAATTGCCCATAGTGATGTTGCGATTTGATCCTTTGATGGATTAAACAAATCTGTTTACTAAAGTTGCAGCATAGATTAGGGAGTAAGGTTCGTCAATGGTTGCAGCAACTGGTTGACCAACTCCAACCGTACCCTTTCCTACATAGATAATTGTGTCTAACAGATACTTTGTTACAAAGTATTGTGACAAGTATTGTGATAAGTGAATTATCACACCTTTCAACAAGTTTCATCCCATATTTATTATTATTTAAAGTTGAGTAAAAATATATTTGTAATTTGTAGAATTCGTTTGATGCATACATAATTGTACAAAACGTCAATAACTTAATACTTGCTTTATAAAAACCATAAAATTTAATACAAAGTGGTGGATTTGAAAAAGGTGAAACAAATTTCTTTTCCTACAGTGACCCAAAAAAGTGCCTATTTTTTCACTAACTGTAGCATGCAAAATAGTCTATTCCTGCGCCAGTGCAGGAAAGTAAATTCTAGTGCACAAAAATACTTTTCTGCACTCCAGATTTGCAAACTAACAATGCAAAATAGTGAGTAAGTAATACCCAGGTTCCCTATTCTGCATTCAAAAATAGGTTGGCTACTCTGCTTCAGCTATGCAAAAACAGTCAGCTGTAGTTGTTGTTGAAATCGATTTGATTCGAAGATAGGTTATGTGAGGAATTGTCAGGCTATGTATGTGCTGTTTTGTTCTGTTTAAATTACTTTATACATTACTGTAGGAAAAATTTAATTAGTAATTCAATCACAAAGTATTTTTTCTGTACTTGAGAAATTTTTTTCTCTTGCCTTTCTCTTGGTGCAGAAATAACCCTCTTTTTGCTATTACACAAATATCTATTTTCATATAATTTTTTTTTGGAAAGTAAATCCAAAAATAGAGCACTATGTTCTATGATAGTCAAAATATATTATATTTACTCTTGCTTGAGAATCCAAATTGTGTTCTGTATCCCTGAGGCTGCTCTGCAGATCAGTTTTCATCCTTTCCAATTGCTTGACCACCCGTATCAATTCTGCCTGGAATAAAAAATGGAATAATTTCAAATCAAAAACTTTGAAAAATATCTTAAATGTATCTAAGAATATCTTATTATTTATTGCTTATATCTTATTGTATCAATTATTTTTAACTTTGGATTGGATAGAAATAAATTGTGATATTTCGTTTTACAGTTAGGAATATTGATTTTGTATTAAGGTCAGTCTTTACCTCAAAAAAGAGGCTTTTGTTGTATAATAATAATAATAATAATAATATCGTTGTATGAAAGAATGTCAATAAAGCTTTATTATTATTATTATTATTATTATGTTCTCAATATTACAAAATAGCATACTCAATTTATTTTTATTGTCATCAATTTTTCAACCTTTTTTTTGTTTTGACATTAAAAGAATAATATAAATTTATGATTTTGTTCTTAACTTTCTATAACTACTGTCAATTTGGTAACTAATTCTACTGGAATTTCAAAATAATTTTTCATCAATTTTAGCGAAATTTAGTTATTTCCTTCGGATTTTCTCATTGCAACTATCTGGAAGAATATATTATATTTATACCAACTTCACACGAAAAAATATTAAAAGTAATTAATGTATTGAATTGTGTCCAGAAGTTCTTGTTTACTTTGCTCTCAAGCTCCTCCTTGTGAAGGGCTTTGCTTAATTCACTTGGCACTCAGCCTCCCCTCCCCCCTCCATTATGTTTTGCAAGTCTGCATGAATCTCTTGTTTTAAAGAAACAAAATACTCCAAATATCCTCTTTTGATTAAAATCTTTAATAACTATTTAAAAAGTACTTCCTCAGCTCAAATAGTAGTAAATAAACTTGTATAATAAACTGTTATTAGAATGCAGCTTTTGTCAAGTGAGTGACTAACGGAATAGGCATGATTCAATTTTGTTAGGTTCTGAAGTTACCTATTTAGTTTTTATATTTAGTTTATCTGGGTTATTTAGTTTATGTGAGTATTATATTTAGTTTATCTGAATATTTAGTTTTTCTGATCTAATGAAGTGATGTATTTCTTTTTGTTTTTTCTTTTCCTTTTGTTTGAATAGTGCTAAAGTAAAATGTCAATAAGGCTCTTAATGAACTTTCTGTTTATGTCTGTGAGCTTTTTCATGTATGGATTAAATAAATAAATAGTGTACTAACTTGAAACACTTTTTTGCATTTTAAACAGGAAAAATGAAAAATTAAAAAGCCTGTTTGTTTTTTAAGAATATTATTATAAGAGAATTCAAGCTCTCCGAAAAAAACTTCAAATATCACTAACCATCACTAACAGATAAAGTAAGGGATTAGATGAAGTAATAGTAATAGGAAAAAGATAAATAGAGGCTCTAAACTACCCTTCAAGTCACTACTCTAGAGGTTTGAATTATTTAAACAATGATGTCTCACTGTATATTTAATTTCATCAGTGGTTTAGAAGTTTAATTAATTTTGTGTGTATGTAATACCTGTGTTAGTCCATCCAAGTTCAGTTCAGTAATGTCAGTTTCTGAATCTGTAACAAAGAAATATTCTCATATTAGAAATTCATTTCAACTTTAATTGGAAACCAATGGCATAAACTAATGTTGCGATTTTTCAAATTGATTGTACAATGGCTATTGTATTGCATTGATGTAATATACAGAAAAAACTATAGTAATTTAATGTTTGCCATTTGATATTATTTTTATTGTATTTGCAATTATTGATATTATTTGTTTATTTTTGTTATTATTTTACTGGTTGCACTATTTCACTGCTAAGACTACACATTATTGCGTTCCTGTTCCTTAGAGTTATGAGTTCAAGTACATTTTAGCTGTAATATGCACATATAGGAAACCTAACATATTGTAATATTCATATAACTTGGCAGCATGTAGAAGATGGGAGGACTTGCTAGATCTGAACCCAACTGTTGCCAAGTTATATGAAAACTACAGTAGTCTCATTAAATGCATTCATTGACTTGCACATGAATGTACTGAAAAATAATATTATTTATTTAAGTGCCAAGCCATACATGTGGAAAGATTGTCCAGGACCAGGCTCATTTAACCTAATGAACATTGTGTGTGATAATTGGATACACATGGTCCAGAAGCACTAAACTCGTCATTGTGGGCCATTTGTATCCATCTGGATACACAAGATAGAGATGATGAAATCTTATTATTTTGAGCCTTGACAGTGCATATCTGTAAGAAAAATATTAATTTTTTGGCAAATTATCAATAGGCTATCCAATGTAACCGACAATTAATAAATAATAGAATAAAGAATTAAATAATAATTGAATAAAGTTTCCACTCACCATTTTATTTTTACATTCTCTGGTTTCAGCTATTCAATTTTTGTCTTTTGAATGATATTATTTACAGGATTTTGTATTTTTAACTGTTTTAGGTCTTTTTTGGTCGAACAACATGCTTTGAAAAAAAACAATTATTGCACATGAATTTATCAGGGCAGGCGGAGCACTTCTGTTTCAATTGTTTAGCATGTTTCACTGCATGCTGACGTCCAAATTGTTTTGAAAGAGTTGTGTAGCACTGGTTACATCTTCCTTTTTGAATGGTGTCCTCTAGTCGGTGCTGATCAGTGCAAGGAAGGTCATCTGTATGGATCTGTGAACTTCCAATAAGGGCAAGACTCAATTCTTCTCTGAATTGAGTAATTGATACTGATTTCCTTGTGATGCTGTTGTGGAGGTGGAAAGCATTGATTACCGAGGTATTAGTAATGAATTCTATTGCAAGTTTTCTGTACCACTTGATACCTTTCCTGATTGTGGTTGCATAGGATGATAACTGATCGCTCACATCAATAAAGGATTTTGCTTTATTGTAATCAACCACAACATTTGGTTTTTCTCTATTTCCCACTTCTATCAATTCAGGTACATGTTTTGTAGACAAAAATAGCACATCTCTTCTGTCTTTCCACTTTCCAACTACAACTGATGTATTGCTCTGTAATGCAATCATTTCTCCTCTCTTCAATGGCTTTTGAGTGACTGCTGTTGGGTTGTGTTTTCTGTTTGTCCTTAGTGTACCAACCAAATGTGTTTTATTGTCCATTAGATGATGAGCCAATTCAACACTTGTATAAAAGTTATCAGTATAGAGAGTCCGGCAAGAATTGAGTAGGTTTCCCATTAATTCTAAAACAACATCAGTGGCGAGGCCTCTTCCTGGTCTATCTTCTCTCCCTGCATAAATTTTGGCAGAATGAGTGTAGCCACCTTTAGTACATAATTTAAAAATTTTAACACCATATTTATGCCTTTTCCCTGGTATGTATTGACGGAAGGATAATCGCCCTCTAAATGGGACCATTGTCTCATCAATGCAGATAGATTCACTAGGATTGAACATTTGACCAAATTCATCATTCAAAATATCGAGAAGAGGAGAAATTTTATTAAGTTTATCTCCTGCTACTGCTGTTTCATTATTAGAGAAATGAATATTTGCCAAAATATTCTCAAATCTATTTCTGGACATCACTGAGGAGACTTTACTTTTATAGAGAATCTGAGTACTCCAATAGCTCTTGATACTTGGTTTTTTATCAAGCCCCATCCATATGAGAATACCCAGAAATTTCTTGATCTCTTCAACTGTCACATCCCTCCATGCATTTAGTCTGGAATGAGGAGTTATATTATTTGCATCTCTATTCTTTGATATTTTTTGTCAAGCATACTCATTTGTATGATCAACTATGAATCTAAACATATCCTCATCAATAAAAAGGTTGTAAAAGTTTAATGGCTTCATGTCAGTGTCCTTCACTCCCTCGAAACAAGCTTCAGTTGGTCCAGTTGGGGAGGTAAACCTAAAACTTTTCAAGTTCCCAGAGACATTATACCAAGTAACATTTGTTGGCCTACACTGATTTTGGTTCATCACTTGAATTTGGCTGTCTTCAGTTGAACTATCTTGATCAGTAGATGTAGATGGAGTGTGTGATGTTGGTATTTGCTGATTGGTAGATGAACTGTTTGTATTGGATTCCAAGAGTGAACAGCTTGTACCTTCAGTGGTTGAAATTGAATCATCAACTGCAGAGAATGCATCAACTGAAAATGATGTTGTAGGTACTGGATCCAGAGAGTTTTCTGGTGGGACGATTATTATTGGAATGTCTTGGATATTGAAAACCTGTGACTCTTGTTGATTGTTGGAACTTTGATCAGAATCTTCTTCATAATATTCAGAGTCTTCTTCATTCAGCCACTGTTCAATCAATCTGGATCGCTTGGAGTCAGGACTCTCATACAACTGTGAACGTTTCATGCTTACTTATAGTATGATCAAACTCAGCCTTCTGTTGGTGAATATATCTATATATCTTGATGTAGTTTCAAGTTATCAATGTAAAAGAAATAATAAATCTGTAGCCTAAATAAACAATACATCCAACACTCCAATGTTCATGTAGAGACTGGACTTTGAACACTTGATTATGATTTACTTACTGTCCTTTCAAAATCTAGATGATCAGTCAAGAAACTAAAACTCATAACTAATGTTCCGTGAATGTTTACCGAAAATAAAACTATAAACTATACACTAAAAGCACGATAAAATTTTGAAAATGAATGTTTATACACTGACTACAATGTTCATGTAGAGGCTAGAATTTGAGCTCTTGATTATGATTTACTAATCTCCGTTCGAGATTTATATAATCATTCAAGAAACTAAAACTAATAACTGATATATATTTACCGAATATATTTTTGAAAAGCAGCGAAAACTTATTAAAAGTATTATTTAAACATCAACTCTTTGCACGAAGCCACTAGTCTGGCCTAAGTCACACAAACTGGATGAAAACAAACTTTTAGGTTAGTAGAATCCAAGACCAAGTCAATATAGACATTATCCAGGGCCTTATGAATCAGAAACAACACTTTGTCATGGTTAAAATGTGAGAATATTCTATACATATTAGTTCTAAAACGACGTAAACATGTGATCTAATCGGATACACATGGTCTGATGGGCAGTTCCTCTGTGTATACTCTAGGATACACATGGCACTTAAAGTGTTAACCACTTACTGTAACCAGCATCTGGCTCAATTCAAATAACTGTTTTATTGAATAACGATTTTTGAAATTTTTTTTGTGAAACTTAATGAAATTCACTGTGATTAATACTGCCAAGTTATGTATTGTTAAAAAAAAGTGTCTGCATTTTCTATTTTGTATCTATCTCATTAGTTTATTTTTAATATCTATTAAACTATAGATATTACTAGTGTAAAACACTAACATAGTTATATAATAAACTAAACTAATATTAAATAATGCAATGTTTCATTGAAACATTGTAAAACAACTGTTTTATTAAATAGTGCTATATCTTATTGAAAAATTTAGTAAAACTTTTAAATGAAATTCACTATTTAATAGAAATAGTAATAGCATAGGGTATACTAGACACTAGTATAGGCTCAATTTGACACTAGTATAGGCTCAATTTGAACAACTGATATTAAATAATAAAAATTTTTGAAAAAATTGTGTGCAACTTATACAGTAATTAGTAAATTTCAATTACTGTATAAGTTGCACTCAATTATTTCAAAAAATTTATTATGATGAAAAAAACTTCATGTGATATAATTTTGTTACCAAGCTACGAACCATTGTACAAAAATAGTGCTGCATTTCTAACTGTGTATCCATTTCATTAATTTATTGTTAATAACTATTGCTTCGACAACCTCAATTCCAACAACGGTTTTATTAAATAGTGCAGTTTTTAAAAAAATGGAGTAAAATCTTTGAATGAAATTCATTGTGATATAATATTGTTACAAAGTTATTTATTATTCTAAATAGAGCTGCATTATTAATTCAGTATCTATTTAATTTGTTGTTAATATTTTTTACAATAGAATAATTTATTAAAAATTTCTTATTCGCAAATACCCTGACCTTCTTATTCCAATTTCCTCTATAACGGCCAAGTTTTATTTTAGATTTTCAATCAGTTTATTGGATGTTTATTTTTGTGTAGAAGTGAAGATGATTTATTAAAACAGAATTGAAGACAAAGTTCAACTCATGTCCAAAATCTGCTCAGAAATAATTTGGTTCTGGATTTTTTTCTAATATCAAAACTGACACTGTATTTCTATTTAAATTATAATTTTTACTCACTTATACTGGAGGGATGCATTTCACTTCTGTATCCCTCCAGTATCTCCAGTATAAGTGAGTAAAATTCATAATCTAAATAGAGATACAGAGGTTCTATCAGTTTTAGGTAGGAAATTCTACAACAAGCTACTGTAGTTTTTAAAGAGTCTTAAAAAAAAATATAAAAAACCATTGAAAAAATATTTAGTTGATAAAGCTTTTTATAGTGTACAAGAGTTCCTTTCACATCAAAAGAAAGCCTCACCTCAACTAATTGATATAGTAATTATGGTATCTAGTGTATAATTGTTGATCTGACTTGTCTTATACTCCTTTTTTAACTGGAGTCTCCAAGACAATCTACAAAAAAAGGTTTTGACTTATTTGTAGAATTTTGGTTGATGTTGTGGAACTCCATAATAAAAGAATAAAACACTGTTTGATGTTGTCAATTCCACTTCTTTATTATTACCGCGGTTTCGTGGCTTCACCAGTCACATTTTCAACAGTGCTCAAAAAAGTTTTGATATTAGATTGTTCATCAAATATTTCGTCATGGAAACATCACAGATATTTTTCACTGCAACAATGCACAATTTTCAAGTTAGGCTACTGAAAATTACTTATCTACTGTGGAAAAATTAAATATTCATTGTAAAATTATGTTTTCAATGAGTTGTGAACTGACTCATTTGTTCTGGATCAATAAGTACTTCTTGAGGATACGCCTTATAAGTACTTAGGTTACGCCTCTTGTACACAGTAACGCTGTAGTGAGACGTTCTGTTCAAACTCTTGAGACTTCAGACTAGGCAATGTAATGCTAATAAGCAAGGAAAATAAGTCTAAAATCAAACATGCTGTGGAATCTTGGTGTCCACACGCTACTGCAATCTGTCAGACACAATTCCACGGCATGAGTTTGATTATGTGATGGTGGTTATCCTTTAGAATTTTCTCACCTTGGTTGGTTTAGCTATGCACATACTTTTCGGTAATAATAGTGGGATCCTTTTGTGGTGAGACTCAAAATAATTGCAACATGGCCGATTTTTTAAAAAAGTAGCTAAGAGTGCCCTCAATCATCAGAAAATCACCATCAATCCCACCTTGGCAACATAACCAAAAATCCAAAATGGCCGCCGTGGTGAGGCCCAAAATATCTATTCCAGCCAATATCTCTAGAACGGTTAGGTTTTTGAAAAATATTATTTCACAAAAGTTTCAATGTGATTCATTTGCATAATACATTTGTGCTGTCAAACGTATGGTATAGTCGCAATTGGCTCCGCCATATTGGGTCAAAATCAGCACTATTCCAAAAGAAAGCTTAAATTAAAATATTTGACCTCTATATCTTGCAAATTATCGATAGTATATTAAAAATCCCTCTGGGGATAATTTAGTTGTCTACAATTTTAAACCAAACTCTGAATGAAAATAAATATTATAATTTAAATTATAGCTCAAGAATTATACCGGTAATAAATTGATAGCCTGGACTCCTTCCACCTCTCCCTGTGGAATAAATACTCCAGTGAATTTTGCAGTATTCAAAATGACGTTTACAATATATTTTTATATGTCTTTAAGATGTTAATAAGTGTTGAAAACTTCAACTTAGAAGTAAACTGTTGAAAAATTAAGAATCAATGGTATCCATATCACATGAAGCTAGGAATATGTTGCTTTAATTAATTGGATATCTCCTCATTTGGTGGAAACTTGAACTTGCTGCTTTTTGAGTCAAGGCAATAAATGAGAACAGAGACTAATTTTCGAGTCTTATTTGAAGAATTGGTCTTTTCTATTCGTATGGTAATATAGGCTAACTATTTTATTTTTTGCTAATGTTGCCCACATGAGTCTGAGACTTGTACGTAATTAATGAGGTAAATGATGTTTTGTTGACACAAAAAATGTCAGACTGAACGGGAATTCAACCCGTGACCATAGTTTCATCAGGACTAAGCGCTCTTGCCGTTTACAGCATTCTATCAATGTGTAATTATTATGAGATCGATTTTTATATATCATATTTAAGATAATATATTCAGTCATTCAATAACCCAGTGCTATCCCCAGTCTCTCTTTGTCTTGGGGAAACAGAATTTGAATTTTTATACTTTGTTATATCTATGTAATATTATACTATCTGTATAGTATGGGTATTATACCAATATCATGGCATGGATCTGTACCATAATGCTCTTTATTTTTGATTGGTATTAACCACTCTACACTTCCACTCACTCTGCGCAGAAATGATTGATCAAGAAAATAATGAGCACAAAAATAGTGAACTCTACTATCACTTGAATGTACAAGATGAGTGTCAAATTTATGGAAATGCTTTAGACTCAATCATTTCCATTGCATAATTCAATTTATTCCCTACAGCAACAATTTTTCTGATAAGGGTGAAAAGTTTATTATAAAAGTCATCTAAAAATATCAGATTACATTATTATGGTTGTACATTTAAGATATAATTTCTGTTATCTTAAAAATGGTATCATGCAATAGCAAACAATCATGAACATCAAAATTTCAATCAAAAATCTAAAAGCTATCATAACAAGTTAAGTTATATGCTTACTGTACCTTCTAGATCACTGATATTTTTATGTCCAGTAATATAAAATAATTGTAAGTACCCTCTACCATACTCAGTCTGTGTGAAAGGGGATAGAAGCTACAGATTTTCAAACAAATAAAATCTATAATTTACCAAAAGAAAAATGTAGAGAAAATATAAAATATGTGATCATTGAACTGATTATTCAGCAATGATAACTATTCGCACAAAACTATTTGTTACTTCTATATTTTCTTCCTTACTTTTCATTCTGTTTCTTCAAATCTTATTTTCATCTTTGTTTTATTCGATAAAATCTATGTTATTCTTACTGACTCATACCTGCGCTCAGGGAAACCTTTGCAGGTATTATAATTTTCCTCTGAAGTACTTTTTTCTTGTTTTCCTTATGTAAATATTGCTATTGAATTTGTAATTGTGATTTTGTTAAAAGTGAATTTGTATTATTTTGAGGATAATAAATTGAATTCAATTCTATTTGCAGTATAACATGGAAAGTTATTCAATTAATATTGTAAGAGGAACATTGCATTTTATAACTTGTTTTTGTATATCTATTAAATACATTTTTTTTAGGTTCCGTGTTAATCACAGAAAAGGTTACAAGTCCACTTCACAATTATTTATCCCACACTATAATAATAAATTCTTAATATAAATTATACGATACTATTGATAATATTGAACTGATAAATACAATAATTGAGCTAAAGCCTAATTAATTGAGTTCAAAGTAATTTTTCAAGCTTTAGGCCTACTTACAGTAAGCCTTTTCTTTTTACTCTCTGGTTTGAGTCAGACACAGAACTCTTCAAACCTGTTCGATTTTTTTGGAGCCGAAACTCTGTTATAGTTTAATAGGTTTATACAATTTTAGGTTAACAGAGTTGATAATCATGACGAAATTTCTGCCTTTGATACAATAGACAGGCATGCATTATTTTAAATACTGTCTGAACTAGGTGTATCACATAAAATGCAGAAGTGCACTTAGAAATCTATTTGAAGGGTCTTCGGCTAGAGTATGGGTCAGTCAAGGGCTATCAAGAAGCTTTGTAACATAGACTGGAGTCAAGCAAGGTTGCCTATTGAAACGATTTGGAAGACTGCCTAGATGATAGATTGAGGTTAATGTATAAAACTCCTAGTGTATGCTGATTACTTGGTTCTACTCTTGCTCCAGACGGCTTTGAGAAGGATGATATCCAATCTAGAGGAAATCTAGAGCAATATTGCAAAAAAATGGAACCTGCAAGTTAATCTGAATAAATCAAAAATAATTGTAGCAGGCTTGGAAGGAATGATGTGTGTAAATATAATAATGACTTGATTGAGGTGGTAGATAACTACAATTATCTAGGGATAAATTTTCCATTTGGTTTGTTATTGGCTACGCATTCCAGGGAAAGATCACCTCTAACAAGAACCACTTAGAACATGTTTGATAAGTTCTTGGCTCAAAAGAATGTAGTCTAAACTGAGTGACTTTGAGACTGTGACAAGATCTACACTTTGTTATGGAGCGCAGTTGTGGGGAGGAAAGATGTATGATGAAATAGAAAAAGTCCAACGACTTTTCCTTAAAAAAGTCTTCAGTCTCCCAGTATAGGCAACAGAGTACAGCGTGTTTCTAGAAACAGGCAGTCTGCCACTGTTTTTGTACACTGTCAAATTGAATGTAAAGTACATCAGAAGATGCATGGTGCTCCCCAATAACAGATACCCTCGGTTTTTGTTGAAGGAAGTCACTGAAAAAGGGATTTTTGTTGTCAATGATTGGATGAAGCTAGGACTATTTGGTATCAATACATCGGACTTCTCTGCACCAGCTAGTAACATCAATGAAATGCTTGTAAAAATAAAAGATAAATTCAGATAAAGTTGGAAGACAAAGTTGCTAAGAAGTCAGCACTATCCTCTGTATTGAGGGTTGACAGATGGTGGAAACTGCATCTATCGATCAGGAGATTTCACTCTGATAAAATGTTTTCTAAAAGCAAGGACAGAATTGATGCATCTCAATAAATATTCTTACAACCAGGAAGTGAAGCTTTGCTCTCTCTGTAACCTGAGAGAAGAAGAAGTTCTGCACTTCATTGCCAGATGTCCAGTACAGTACAGAAGGTATAGGATGAGCTGTGAGTTGCACAAGAGCAGAAGCAACTGCTTACGGAGAGACAGAGAGAAACAGAGAGACTGCTGGCGAGTGAGTGAGCTCTCAAGCACTTTTGCCAATGCGCATCTCAAGGTCATAGCTCATCCTATTCCTCGAGTACTGTAGTGAGTGAGGGAAGTGCGCTTCATGTACATGTACCTGAAGAAGGGAGAGCTGACAGCAAACGAACTCAAGGAATGTCTGAAAGGTGGCAACTGTATTGATGTGGGCCACTACTGCAGGGCTGCGTGGAAATATTTATTTGTGCAAGAATTCAATTACTGAATGGACTTTCCTCATTTAGCTACTTATATGTTTATTGGCGTGTTATTTGTTGGAGAAATTTCTTGTGTATTTTTTCCAATTTTTCATATTATAATATTGTTAATTCCTTTTCCTTAATAAATTCTCCTTACTTGCATCCAATATGTTTAATCAAACCCTCTCTCCCCCAGACGGAGTCACGGGGGAAAGTAGACTAAAATTAATTTGATACAGTAATGATGTAATCTTTTTTGTTCAATGAAGGCATTTATTTATTTAATCATAAATAAATAGTGAAATATATATACAAATACGGTACTTGAAGAAATGGAAATGTTGTATTGAATTATCAAGTCTTATCAACATTATCAATTCTCTATTTCCTTTCTAATGCTTGAGATAATATTTTACAGAATACTTAGCTCGGAATTCATAACCGTAACATTTATTACTGTGATATGGAAATTTTTCTCATATAGGTAGACTACTTTTTTGTAAAAAAGCATAAAAAATATTGATTTTTTTTTGATGAGCACAACATTCTGTCATTTTGTAGGTACGGTAACTATTGTTTCTCATATATACATGCATTGTAAGCTAAATAGAACGAATGAAATGAATTGAGTGAAAAAATTCTTTATTAGGTGGAGTTGAGGCTTCAGTCTTATTTGAGACTTATAGTCTTCTCTACCAATCAACCTTGAATTTTTCAATCATGTATTGTGATACTGTAGTACAAGGTCTGTCTATGTCTAACTGATGGCATAGTCCCAAAGAACCATTCAGTTAAACAGCGCCGTCTATGTTTGTGACATGTTTCAGGAGATTGATAGAAATAAGCCAATTCATTTATGAAGATTAAATTGCATGCATAAGAATTTTACTTGAGTTATCTTCGCCCAATTCCCAATCGCTAGTTCATCGCCACTAAGATGTAAATTTTGATTTATTTACAATGATAGAAGGATGATGATATCAATTCTGAATCCAAAAGGAAGCAGCTATATGAATGTCTGAGCTATGAGAAAGCCGAATATTCTGTATGTATTTTTGGTAATGTGAATGCAATATTTGAAATCTGCTTGGTTGTAAAGTTTTGATAGAACTGCATGTAAGATTTTAAACAAGAAACACTACTCACCTACTTGAATGACAGGGGATGTGCTTACCAAGATAAAGCTTACCAGTCAGAATTCTTAATCTCTCACGTTCAAGAGCTATGTCCTTTTCCAGCTTCATGTTCGCATTGAGTTGGGCTTGGTATGCCTGGAATCCCTCCTGAGTAACTACTGAGTGTGAGGAGCTCAGCACTGTAAATTCAAAACATTTTACAATTTTATTGTAATTGAATTATTTTGCCGCAATTACTTGAGATTGTAGCTAGCTCAGCACTAAAATCATTTCTATGATTTATATAATGATATTATTACTACGGTTTCTATCTCTGCAATAATGCTGGCTACACTTTAAATTAACACTCGCACTTTATTGACACAAATTACTTACAACACGCTCTAATCAATTATATACGGTAACACAAAAGAAATCAATAAGAAACAAATAAATCGATAAACGTTCAGCTAATAATGGATTTGCTATGTTACTGTACAAAACTAATCACTAACTGTTAAAAGGCCAATAAAATATTTAACAAACAACTGTTCAATGATTCAGAAAGAAACGTGTAAAAAGAATAGTTAAAACACTTAATAAAGTATGTGATTTTTTCCATACTTGATGAACAATCTAATATCAAAACTGACACTGTATTTCAATTAAATATATGATTCTCATTCAGTTTCACAGGAGATACTGGAGGAGTGCATTTCACTTCTGAAATGCATCAAGACTTTGGAAGTGAAACTTCTGCACACTAATAGGGAAAAAAATTATTTGATATTTTTTTTTAATTTGCAATTTTCTATTATTTCCATAAGTTAGTATTATCAATTGTTTTGTAATTTGGTTGCAATTGAGATAAGGTATCAAACAACTATTCTTGGGAACGTAGGTACTGGTTTCAACTTGCATTAAAATAGATTTTTTTTACTAACCTTGAATCGTTGATGGATCTTCTTTTTTTAATCTCTGCAGCTCTTTCTCCATTCGTTGTATATTTGCCTCAAGTTCCCTATTTTTGTTCACCATAGAGTCCCTTCAAATGTTAAAAAAACATGTTAATATCTAATATTTCTAAGGCTTTAATATCTTGGAGTAATATTGATGAGTAGCCTACTATTAAAAACTGTAAAAATTTGAGTTTTAAAATTTTTTTGGCTATGCACACCTTTTGTTAAAAAAAATAATAGACTTCCCAATATTGTTTATCAATTAAGTGAAGAAGCAACGTTTAGAAGCCACTCATAAACATGAATGGGCTTCGCCTGTTTAGTTTCTTCATACAACGCTATACCTACCATTATTGCTTTGAAATGGTGTGTTTTCGCTATCCCTCCATCACAATAATTTAGGATTCCTCGATTTCTTGTTCCTTGACGAACTGCGTTGTTAATATTAACATTTTAGGTGAATTTAACGACTTGCAGTCAATTTTAATTAAGAATAAGTAGGCCTGATATTTTACTCACTCTCTCGGCCGAACGTTTTCGAGTTAACTCGTCGCTAAATTCACCAAAAAAGTTAATAATTTAGGACTTTGCAATTCCCGTTTTTTAAATTGGCCCCATTTAATATCGTTCCTAAGAGTGTGTAATGAGATGTAGTTTACCCTATTAGATTATAAGAACCTAATTTATCAATTTCGAATTCCTCAATGTGCTGTTAATTATACTGAAGACTTCCATAATGGCGGATATTGACAACAGCTTTGAATAGCTGATCGAAACCGATGAACACTACTACACAAAAATATCAGTCACCGCCGGAAATCGAACCGCGTACCTCCCAATTGCCAGTCGGGCGCCTTAGCCACTAGACTGCAGTGAACCTTCTGTATAGCAGCGCTCATTTTAGACTTGGCCATATCGGCTAGTATATCATAAGTTGGTTTTGAAGTTGAAGCAACTGACAATTCACCAAAATGACAAATACATAAATTCACAACTATTCACATAAATACATAATACATAAATTCACAATTCACACAAAATGAACATAATTTATTAATTGCAGTCTAGTGGTTAAATACATAATACATAAATTCACAATTCACACAAAATGACAAAATGAACATAATTTATTAATTGCAGTCTAGTGGTTAAGGCGCCCGACCAGCAATTGGGAGGTCCGTGGTTCGATTCCCGGTGATGGCTGATATCTTTTTGTATTGGCGTTCATAGATTTTCATCAGCTATTCAATGCTGTTGTCAATATTGCTGAAGTCTTCAGTATAATCAATAGCACTGAGGAATTCGAAATTAGTAGTCTAAATTATACTCTATGTATTTGCCAGTTTGTTAAATCATTTCATTTTGTCTTATTGGGCTCATATATTCTATAGAAACGTGCCGAGTGAGATTAGTGAAGCGGAGGTGTGCAGTTTGCCTGTATACAGAAAGAGAGTGGACAGGTGGCTGTACCGCATCGGCTGGTAAGCGGCCGAGGCTCTGCTTCGCTCACGCTATAAAGCATGACCAGCCTAAGCGGACCAAACACTTGTAATTCAATTCTATTTAGCCTACACATGTACTTTTTCTAAAATTTAGAAAAATTAATATACCGGTTTTTTTTTAATTCTTCTCATCTGCTGGAAGCCCGTGCGCTGCGATCCCGTATCTTTCCGCATTTTATGGATAATTGAGAAGTATATTTAAGAGTTATTTCTTTCTACAGATTATTTTACAGTACTTTTATTTTTTTAAATATTCTGTACTGTCCATGGAACTCTCCTCCACACGTAGACGACTGGTCTTTGTGGAGGAATTCCTTGTATGGTATTGATTGTGAAAATGATGTAATTATGTCTTTTAGAATAAAAATTACTTGAAATTGTCAGTTCCTTCATAATTAACTTGTGATTATAAAAAAATAACCTTGTTACGATTAACAGTCAATTCAGTGTTAGAAAACTTGTTACCGTACTTGGAAAACATTTTTCACTTGATTCAATATAATATTACCTTTATACAGTGGATATAGGATTACAACATTTTGCACTTGACGCACAGAAAAACAGGCTAACTAGGCTAAAAGGATAGGAATAGTGAGAATAGTGAAAAGTGGTTAAGTGAAAAGATTAATTTCGTTATTTTTCGAGTGAAGGTTTTTAGAAAATCTTAAATTTTTAGTCAGTGTTAAACTCAATGTAAAATTTATTCAAAATTTGTGAAGGGAGCAGTTTTGGACTTGAGTCTGTTGCGCCTTCACATTCGTTGTAAATTTGTCACAATAAATAAATAAATAGTAGTTTTATGCTATTTGCCTGTATTTCAAGTGAAAAACATAATCTTATGCATCATAATTATGTGTACTGTTCCCATGCCCATTCTCTATCATATAGGCTACTACACATGGGGATATTTTTATAACAACTTGGGATAACCTATTATACCGTGGGTTATATTTTCCTTCAGAAGTGTGTTAGCTACTATACTTCTGTCTAACCATGCAGGATTAGACTTCATTTTTTTTTTTTTTGAGGATGGAGCCCACATAGGTCTGAGACCTGTGCGTGGGTAATGAGTTGGATGATGGTGATTGATGAGTTGGACCTACAGTTTTAGGTGGGTTCCGAACCACCTTCATTCAATAATGGCAACTATTTTATCTTAGCTCTGATGATATTCAATGTTTTTTAAGACTTGATTACATTTCCTACATATTTTTGAGCTGGCCAATTTTTGTAGGCTTAATTAAAAAATATTGATTGAAAGTAAAGTTGATTATGAATCGATTTCCTTCGGTTTTGAATCTCAGCACAGAATAGATACTAGTATCTAAAGGTATGTTTACATTGGGATACATGTATGAGAACTTGAGTGAGATACTTGTTAAATTAACAAATCCAGAAACATTTGCTCACTCAAAAGCTTACAAAAAATATGTGAGCTTCAACAATTCCTCATACATTTTGAGTGAACAAAATTTTGTTCACACATTTCACTGGTGTGAGGTGATCATTGAAAATTCTTCCACAGCTATTTAGTTTTGTATAGTTTCACATCACAGTACTGTTTTAAGGTTAGCTGTTTAGTTTTGAACAGTTTCACTGTGTGCCACTCAGAAACTGTTCAAAATGTCTAACTGTAACATTGGCGGATCCACGGGGGGATCCCCCCCCCCAACGCAAAAGAAAAATAAAGAAGGAGAAAAGAAGAAAAATGGCAAGGTAAGGAAATAGTAAAAACAGTGGAAAATGGAAAGTAGAAGAAAATGATGGAGAGTTTTCAAAGTTGTAGAAAAGGGAATAAATGAGACACAATTGACAAACCAATAATTAATTTTCTATTGAAAACATGGCGTAACTAGGTTCCAAAACTCACACTGCATTTCTTTTTAAAATATGATTTTCACTCACTTATACTGAAGGGATGCATTTCACTTCTCTTTAGATGTGAAATGCACCCCTCCAGTATAAGTGAGTGAAAATCATATACCGTATTAATTTTACATTGCAAACATGGTGTAACTATGGAAGTGATCAGGGGGAAACAAAATTCAATAGTTTCATCCACAGATGAGTAAACCTGTAATCGCAAAAAAAAGCTGCAACATGTCATCTGCGTTATTATTACTTCCCCTGTGGTTCGGAATCAACCTGGAACTGTCGGTCCACCAATCTTAAGATAAATTCATATCATTACTCACCTTATAATCCAAGCTTAGGTCTCAGATTCATGTTCCCATCGTCAGCAATAAAGTAAATAGAACTAATTCCTGTCGTTCATTCAGTATTGAATATTTTACCAAAAATAATTAGGCTATTAGAAAGAAATACATTTTTATTGAATTTCCAAATATTAACTGGATATTAATTTTGATATTCACAGAGGTTATCAGTGTGGTCTAGTGTTAAGGCGTCCGACCGGCAATTGGAAGAACCGTGGTTCGATTCCTGGCATTGACTATTTTATTTTAATAAAAATAATATCTCAGCATTGAATATTTTCGTGTTGTGTAATACATCAATTACCATTAGCTATTCAATGCAGTTGTCAATGCTCGCATTAGCGGAGGTCTTTGACATAATTTATAGCAGGGAAAGGAAAATATCGAAATAATTAATAACTAGTAAAACGTATAATCTGACAGATCAATATTTTTATGCAAATCTGCATTTCTGTGAATGATTTATAATAAATTAATTATTTACATTTAAATTGAATGATTTGCAATAAAATTTCAATTTATGTCAGCATGCTGAGGAGGTCTGCTGGTATCCAAATTACCTTTTTAGAAACAAAATTAACTACCATCGAAATCACATTTGATGACTTACCTGTATTTTCTCTCTTGCTCCAGTTCAGATTTAATGCTTTCAATATCATTACTCCTTTTCATATTGATGGACCTTCTATCAGTCGCTCTGACACCGTTATTTCAAAAGCGAAGCTCAAGTTATTGATCAAACAATGAGCTTGTACTAAATTGAGTATTCTTCAGCTAAAAATAACTTTTCTATTTGAAGTGAAACACCTCAACTTTCTCCACAATTCTATAGGCTCTCAAATGAAAAAAAAACGCTTTATGAAACATTATTTTATTATCAATACATTTTACATCTTGGAGATGTTATCACATCACAATAATTTTTGGTTCAGTGCATAAAATGTTTGGTGACATCAATGTCTGGAAAACACTTTACAAGAATAACATATATCATACACAAAATAGTTTATATGTAATTATATTGAACAAGTTCAAAACTATATGAGAAACTCTGGTAATTTTTTGGGTGGACAATTAATTCCGATTCAAACTAATCATCTTTATCATCGGATCCAACATCGTTTGAGACTTGTTCGTTACCCATTCTGAAACAACAGATCTCCAAAGCCAATGTACCGTTAGTGATGAAAGATAACGTAATGAATAATAAACATTGTCCAAGTGTCCAAACCTGCATTGCCAATGACGTAAATAAAAGATAATGAGTGATTAGTGTTAGACTTGTCCAAAACAATAGCGCCAGATAAAGCGAATTACTAGTTTCGGTGTTAAACGAAAAATTCTCTCCCAAAAGTTCGTCTTCAGGTGTAAAGGTTTGTTGTCTACAGAAAGATTCCAACTTAGTTTCTTTCATTCTCCAAATGTTTTTCAACCAAGTTTTCAAATCTTCTGGGTCTGTTGGAAGCACCTGCACAGGATACCTGAAAGAGCAACTTACTGTCAAAAAATAATATTCACAAGTTAGTTTGAAGTGACAGACAATTGAATAAACTGACAAATATACATAAACAGAATTTATTCTGTTTATAAACGGAATTCGAAATTAATAAATTCTGTTTTAATAATATATATTCAACTAAAAATTATATGTGATGTTTTCCATGACGAAATACTTAATGAACTATCTAATATTAAAACTGACACTGTATTTCACTTTTAAATAATGTTTTACTCACATATATTGGAGATGCTTGAGGAATGCATTTCACTTCTCAAAAGAATTGAAGCGAAATCAGAATTGAAATGCGTTCCTCAAGCGTCTCCAATATATGTGAGTAAAACATTTTTTAAAAGTTAAATACAGTGTCAGTTTTAATATTAGATTAAAAAATTATATGTGAAATCCAGAAAGTTATTCACATGCATTAGCACTTTCACAATATGGAATTGAGTTCATATAGTAAGTAACTACTGGTAAAGTTACTATCGGTAATCAAAACCGTAAAAAATTGAAATTTTTCTTCCATATTCAAATTTGTTTAATTTTTAATCTTTAAATTTTGTTTTTGAATATCATGATTAGCATATTAACATATATAAGATTTTACAGTTTGGACTGTCATCAAGCCATTTTTATTTATTTATCTATTTATTTATTATTATTTTTTTATTTACCGGTATTTACAAATGCAATTTTGAAAAGTATTTTAAGCCTAGGTGATGGTGAGGGGGTGAGTGGTACCCTAATACAGACTTATTTATTTATGATGTTCTGATGGATGAAGAAGAGAGAGAGTGATAAGTCAGGGATGGGAAGAATTACAGTGTGATAGTAGGTACAACAAACTAAAATATATTGTTATTTTTAGTAGGTCTATCAATCAAACTCGGTACCATATCAAAATAATAATTATGCTTCGATATTTCTTGCCTTTTTACACGTCCTTTTACACTTATTATTGTGACATAATATAAATATCATGGCAAATTTGCCCTTAATCAGACAGGGCTCAATAACACAATTTCAAGCACTTGGAAACTAATCAACGCTTTCCCACCACCTCAGAATAAATCTATTCAAATTTAATCTAAAATTATGGCTCAATTGAATTTCCCGTGATGCAGGATTTAACACGAAAGATCATTTCTATTTTCACTCTGAATATTAAAGAACTGACCTTTTAACAAAGAAATTGACTTTCTCTGGGAATACTCCTTTCGCAATATCAAATTCAGTTTGAGGATATCTGTCTGGATATCCCACTGTCAAATCATATATTGCATCCAATTGGTTATCTGGAAATAATAATTGCAAAGTTAATTATTCTCACTAGTGTATTATCAGATTATGTTGAAGTTGTAACTTATTTCTTGCCGAATGATGCACAATTATTATTATTCTATTTTATTTGTTTGTTCTTAATAGCCAATTTTCATTTTTTTTTTTTAATTGAAAGATTTTTTAAAATTATCAAAATATTCTTAAACTAGTACTTTTTTGTACATGCATGAAGAAAAATTCAGATTCAGCTGTTAAAATTCAAATTTAGACATAATTTAATATAATCATTCAATATATACTTTATCAAATCACTTCCCAATGGTTCGGAACCCACCTAAAATTGTAGGTCCACCATGTTTCCAATAACATGGCCCAAGCCGCGAGGTGGAACTACCCGTAAGGGTCTCCCCACCAGTAAAAGCCATACGCATTTGCATTTACTTTGAACTTTATTATTTTAGACCAAACAGATGAGATCGCAAACTTACTTTCCATCATTTTTGAAGCGAGAAATGAGAATCCTGTTGTTCTTGGATGAAGTACTCCCGTATATTCCTCTAAACCATGACTTCTGGCAAATTCATTGCTTTTTTCCAAGTTGTATGGCGTTAGATCAGTTCCTTCCGGAAATAGTAGAATCTGTAATACCAAAAATGCTTTGTAGTGGTGAAGGTGATATTGTGGAAGGTATCCAGAATGAATAATAAGATGAAATTGTCACAACCACATTTATTACAAAATATTGAGAAACTAGTTTCTGTTGTTATACCATTATCAATCTCAATCAAACCTGGCAGTTGTGACCTGGCAGTTTGATTGAGATTGATAATGGTATAACAACAGAAACTAGTTTCTCAATATTTTGTAATAAACCTGGCAGTTTGATTGAGATTGATAATGGTATAACAACAGAAACTAGTTTCTCAATATTTTGTAATAAACCTGGCAGTTTGATTGAGATTGATAATGGTATAACATCAGAAACTAGTTTCTCAATATTTTTTAATAAACCTGGCAGTTTGATTGATATTGATAATGGTATAACAACAGAAACTAGTTTCTCAATATTTTTTAATAAACCTGGTAGTTCGATTGAGATTGGTAATGGTACGGTATAACATCAGAAACTAGTTTCTATATATCTTTTAATAAATGTGGTTGTGACAATTTCGTATTATTATTCATTACCAAAAATTCTGTTCTCAATGAAAATTGTATAGACAATCACTATAAATATTGTTCCTGAATACCGTATATCTTTAAAAAATCTTTATTACAATATGTGATGTTCATTTTCCCACTGCCTAGGGACTTTACAAACTCAATTTTAGTGATTCAATTTCAGAAGTTATTGTAGAAAAGTATTCAAATTATTTATAGATTGGATAATTAAAACACTACAAGAAGTCGCACTATTTATTTCAGACTTCTGTTTGTATGTGTGTAATATGATGGAATGCTTATAGTCATATCTTGAAATTTGGTATCCGCCATGATGAACTGCGCGTAGCTCTAATAATTTATAAGTTCCTGGATTTCTTGTTCCATGACAAACTGCGTTGTTAATATTAACTTTTCAAGTGAATTCAACGACTTGCAGTCAAACTTTTATTAAGATTAATTAGTATTTTACTTACTCTGTAGGCTTGAAGATGGGTTTTAACAACTCGAAAACGTTCAGCCTACAGAGTAAGTAAAATACTACTTAATCTTGATAAAAATTTGACTGCAAGTCGTTGAATTCACTTGAAAAGTTAATATTAACAACGCAGTTCATCATGGAACAAGAAATCCAGGAACTTATAAATTATCAAGGCCTTGAAGATGGGTTTTAACAACTCGAAAACGTTCAGCCTACAGAGTACATAAAATACTACTTAATCTTAATAAAAATTTGACTGCAAGTCATTGAATTCACTTGAAAAGTTAATATTAACAACGCAGTTCGTCATGGAACAAGAAATCCAGGAACTTATAAATTATCAAGGCCTTGAAGATGGGTTTTAACAACTCGAATACGTTCGGCCTACAGAGTAAGTAAAATACTACTTAATCTTAATAAAAATTTGACTGCAAGTCGTTGAATTCATTTGAAAAGTTAATATTAACAACGCAGTTCATCATGTAACAAGAAATCCAGGATCTTATAACTTATCAAGGGCTTGAAGATGGGTTTTAACAACTCAAAAACGTTCGGCCTATAGAGTAAGTAAAATACTATTTAATCTTAATAAAAATTTGACTGCAAGTCGTTGAATTCACTTGAAAAGTTGATTTATAAGTAATTGCAGGACTATTCAGTCAAATGTTACTACAATATAACTAATGTTACTAATGTTACCACATATTTGACTGCATAGTCATGCAATTACTCATAAATTATAAGTTATACGCACACTAAATTATCAATTTATTAGAAATTACTACCGTAAATTACTTATAAATTATTAGGAATGCTTATTATGGAGTCCAAATTTGAGTTATTGGAATCATAATCAAAGCACTACAAATAAATTTAGAAATATTTTTCAATTTTGAATTCCTTTAATTGCTATTAGTATATACTGAAGACTTCCGCAATGGCGGAACTAATTAATAAAACTATAAACTAAACTAAACTAATAAAACTAATAGCAATTAAAGGAATTCGAAATTAATAAATTCTGTTTAAGTAAATTTGTCAGTTTGTTCAATTGTCAGTAACTTAGAACTAACTTGTGAAATAATTTTTTTTCAAATACTGGATGATTGCAGTGGAAGATTAATAAAACTTAGCTATATTAGCTACAGTTGATTCATTTTTTTGTGATTATTAAAGTACGGTATCTAGGTATATTTATTTAATGAAATTTGAACTATCAGACTCTCTATAACTAGCAGTTATGAATTGAATTCCTGGATTTCTTGTTCTATGACGAGCTTCGTTGTTAATATTAACTTTTTAGGTGAATTCAACGACTTGCAGTCAATTTTTAATGAGAATAATTAATATTTTACTTACTCGCTAGGCCTTCGAGTTATGAATTATTGTGCAAAGCACACAAAACGTTGAGGAGATATATGGAGATGAGGTTAACAATAATAATTATTACACATTTCAAAGTAATTTCCAAACCTGATATGTGTATTTTAGGTCCCTCATGTAGTCCAAACTATCTGCCAGTACTTTTTCATCCTTATCCCAGTTCCGTTTTATAAACAGGAATCCAGCCATCTGCATCACCCATCCTGTCAAGAAAAGTTAAAAAGTTTTTCGTTAGATCAAACCTGTTTTCAAAGTACAATAGAATAGAAATCCAATAGAACGTTTTTGATTACTCCAACTACTATAGCAACTCTAATGACCATAAATAAGCTAAAATTTTGGCATTCACCAAACCAAGAAACAAAATTCCCTCTATTGTACCATTCTCACTCTTTATTTAATAACTAAAATTGGTCAAAATACTTTTCATATGAAACACTAACACTTGCCCAAACACATTAAAAAACAGCCCAATGCTTATCCAACAATAATATTTTCTGTGTTGCAGTGTTACCTACATAGGCTAGTGCATTAAGTAGCAAATGAGTTTTCGGGCAATTTGTGGTATTTTTTAATAGAACATTTTTTCAGAGTGATTCTCCTAGATCGAATCCGAAAAATGATTCTATGCATTGGTCTGCAACCAAGCGCCGAAGAAGAACGACATAGTTCGAAACGCGTCCGCCGCGACTCACAAAAAGGTCAGTTCTGCACAGCAAGTATATACATATGAATGATTCTATGCAGTTACATTTTCACTTCTCCCATTGTGTAGTATTAAACTAGAATTGAACCTTAATTCAGCAGACCACCGACCGTGTCTAACGAATCACTACAGCTGTGCGAAATTGCCATATACACATAAGTAAGTGTTTATAATCGCTTGAAAGCCTCTCAACTTCTCTTCCAGTTGATGATATGATAAGCGTTTGGCTTATTTGGCGGGGAGACCCTTACGGCTAGTGGGAATATGGTGTACCTACTATTTTAGGTGGGTTCCAAACCACCGGTTAATTTAATCATTCTACTAAATATCTTTAAATGTACATATATTTCATTATCAATTTTTAATAGGCCTACCGAAACAGCAGATTCGCGCGTTTCAATTGTCTCGCCAATATATTTTAATACATCAAAAAATCTTTTGATTTTCTTAAGAATGAGGAGAAAATAAAATGAAGGATGAAGCCAGAGAAAGTGAATATGTAAAGAGAGAAAGTGCGAGAGATTAGATTAGATTATCTTTATTCATGTAAATTTACAAATTTTGCATAAAAGTGGTTAAAAACAAAATTATCAACATAACATAGATACTTTAGTAAACTTAGATGATGTCATTTTTTAAAGAGCTAGAAATTATGTACAATGATATTAAGATGGGAAGTGATAGCCGTGAGCCGTAGCAGGTATTTGTTCAATCATATTAGACAAGCAACGCTCTCCTGGGCCCTCTCTGTAAGGGCGACCGATTGAATTGGCTAGCAAAACATACTCTGTTCTCTGCTGTAAAAACACTTCCCGATGGCTCGGAGCCCACCTAAAATATTGTAGGTCTTCCATGTTTCCCAATAATAACATGGCTCAAGCAGCGAGGTGTAACTACCCGTCTATTTTTTTTAGGATGTAGGCCACATAGGTCTGAGACCTGTGCGTGGGTGATGAGTTGGACCTACAGTTTTAGGTGGGTTCCGAACCACCGGGAAGTTATTTTACAGCAGAGAACAGTGTCTTTTTTTGCTGGCCAATCTAATCGGTCACCCTTACAAAGATGGCCCAGGAGAACGCAGCTTATCTCTATCTGATTGAACAGATACCTGCTACGGCTCACGGCTATCACTTCCCTTAAAATCACATCACTTATTCGATTATAAAAGCCGTACGCATTTACTTTAATTCTACTTTTAATTATATTAACTACGGTAATGACACTCTAAGTGATGCAATTACATAAAATGACGAAGTTTGGACAGAGGTTCGACGATTTCGCTCCAGAGAGCGAGAGAGATTGAGAGTGTGTGTGAGTGAGTGAGAAAGAATGAGTGAGGGAGTGAGAGAAATACTGCCACTTGTTATGAAACCATTGCCATACACTGTATTCTGGATAAAGCAATTCTTTTAAATAGAAAAATCTCCCTCAATTTATTGATTAATATTGCATGAGTGAATTAAAGTTTGCAGGTAATTGAGAAAAAACTATTCTGTGGCACTGAAAATAGGACTCTATATTTGGAAATTGGAAGCTCTCCAAGAACTGAGAGGTAAGTTAGTCAATATTCTATTAGCATGTGATATTCTATAGTCTGGCCATTTTGCCTTCCAACATCAAATGAGGAGAAAATTGAATTGTCTCAATTGGATCGCTTCCTCAACTACGGTCAATCTAGTTTGTTTTTTTTTTTTTGTTTTTTTTTTTGTGGAGGATGAAGCCCACATAGGTCTGAGACCTGTGCGTGGGTAATGAGTTGGATGATGGTGATTGATGAGTTGGACCTACAGTTTTAGGTGGGTTCCGAACCACCTATTTTTTTTATTTTTTATTTTTATTATTTATAATTATTCTCATGAAATAGATTTTCGGAATATAAATAAACAAGTCCGCAAGCTATTTAGTAACCTACCTATTGAATGATATCATTCATTCTTATTATATAGGCCTAAGACCATCCATATTCTCAAGTGTTCAACAGTCCGGAATATTCTCTATTTTGCAACAGGAGTTACCTTTTTAGGTACTGTATCTTTTAAGTTTTAATAAAAATTAGTATTTTGAAAACAAAGCTTCCATACGGTGAACTATGAGTTGCATTCATTTGCAATATATACGAGTTTGATTCTCGTACAGCCTGGCATATCTTGCGTAATCGTTCACCTCACTACCCACGCACAAGTCTCTCAGATTCATGTGGGCATCATAAAATTTAAAAAAATGAATAATCTAAGTGTGGTTGCGTAAGTTAAACATTGTCAAAACTCTGTTCTCTGCTGTAAAATCATTTCCCGGTGGTTCGGAACCCACTCCAACTCATTACCCACGCAATAAAGGTCTCAGACAAAAAATTGTATATGTTTATGAATAACTTATGACAACCACAGAACTTAATATGCTCAGGAAGACAATTGAAAAACTTTAGTCCTGAATAATAAGGCCCTTTTCTAGTAGTGTCAGCCTGTGCACTGGGTATTGGGAAACGTTTGATTTTTTGCCTCTAGTTTGATAAGAGTGGGTGATATGGTTGACATTGAAAATGTCTCCATTCTTGAATACAAAATTGACAACTTCCAGAAAATTTAATAAGCATTCTTCTATGTGTTCTGGTCAATTTAATTAATACTTTATCCTGTATCACGCTCTGTTTAGTCGGTGCTGGTTATCATTTATTGCAAGATAGGCTTATGTATACATTGCCTAATATATACTTATATATTACATTCATTTGTATTACCTGGATGAACTATTTTCAGATTTAAGCCTTTGAAGAAAAGTTTCATGTGAATGAATATCGTCAGAATGAGGATAAACTGATTTGATTTAAGATGATTTACCTGGTCCGGCAAGATGTCTGATGGGTTCTTTAAGTATGAATTTAAGCTTGTGAGCTGGCCGTCGGGAGCCGTAGAACATTGCTCCCCACAGAAAGTTCCAGTCACATCGAGTCCTGTGGTTCATTATGATAAGCGACGATTCTGTTCGAATTTCATCGCCAGTAACAATTATTTTTGTGCCAAACAGAACCTCCATCAGCGCCTGTTTCAAATGGAAAGTTTTGAATCATTTTTGCAGGGTCTCAAGATAACGGCCTATCAAAAAATAATTCTAGAATTATTGCTTGATTTATTACAAACTACGCTTATACTACACACTAACATTAGCAACATGAAGTCTTATTTCACTGAGTCTCAAGTGAGTAAATTTTACTCAGTTTATGTTTGTACACTTAGAAGAATAATAAGTCGAATTAAATATGTGCAGTCTCAAGATATAGGCCTATTAAAATAATAATTCTAGAATTTGTTTAATCAATTACAAAAATTACTTTAAAACTACCCACACAAACATAATAACAACTTTCAGTTGTATTTGACTATGTCTCAAGTGAGTAAATTTTACTCAGTTCATGCTTGTTACGCTTAGAAGAATGAGTCAAAATTAAATGTGACTAAAAATAAATGTATGATTTTGAAGCTTGAAAATTGTTGAACGGTAGGCTTTACTTGTACAGTAGTAAACTCCAGTATCTCCAATATAAGTGAGTAAAGAAAATATATTAAATTGAAATATAGTTTTAGTTTCGATATTAGATTGTTTATATATAGTAAAATATAGTTTTAATAATTTACTACTGTACAACAATTTATAATCTGATCTTACTGTAGGGCTAAAACTTGATAGGCATCTTGCATTTTTATAGTAGCTATATTTTTTTGTGTGCAACAAAGATATTGTGTGCAATACTTTTCAGCCGAACTTTGCACAAAATGGAGGATTATCACTATCACTGTGTATGATATCCTGTATTTACAGTAAAATCATTGCTGATAATTTCAATAATTTTAAATCACTAAGAAACTTGAAAGAAATATTAGCAAAACAGCCTAAAGACTGTTCTGCTTCAAGTATGTTAATTCTTGTGATTAATATTCTATTTAAATAGTCACAATTTCAAAAGAGTGCAGCAAAAAGTTCATAAGAGTGTACAGTTTTGATAAAATATCCAAACTTGCACTGCATTTCTATTTAAATTATGATTTTCACTCACTTATAGCCTACTGGAGGGATGCATTTCGCTTCTAAAGAGAAGCTTCATGCTTTACAGTGTTACTTTTGATGAGATTGTTCATCAATTATTATTTCGTCTTAGAAAACATCACAGATTGTACAATTTTATCAGTTGATTGTGATTAACTATCTAGCCCATAGTTCTATATTCTATCATGTAATTGTTTGAAAAAAGAATTGAAGAAACGGTACTTGATTGCATTCCTCCAGTTCAAGTCAACAAAATCATAATTTAAATAGAAATACATTGTCAGTTTCAGATATTAGATTTTGATAACTATTGCTGTGGTTATCCGGCATGAAGTGTTATACTAATTGTCATATAAAACCTTTAAATGAGCCTGTTATGCAGAAACTGACTTTTTCTGTGACGTTTATTTCAAGTTTATTAATAATCTGTGATGAGGCTGATGAAGCTTCTTTTCAGAAGTGAAATGCATCCCTCCAGTATCTCCAATATAACTGAGTAATGACAATATATGAAATTGAAATACAGTTTCTGTTTTGATATTAGATTGTTTATTAATAAGTAAAATTTAGTTTTAATAATTTACTATAAAGTTTGCAATTAAATTACTACGTTGAATTGAAACAATTTAATGACTTACCACCGGATACAGCTCCCACATTGCAAAAATCAGGTCAGTTAGTCGTCTGTATAACCTCTGATTGACAAGTATCAGCGGGAAAATTGGACAGCAGAGCGTTAGGAAGCCGGACCATATACTCGAATACCAGAGAACTGCGTAGAGTATTCCCAGCATCCAGTTTCTCCCCATCTCTCTTGCTCCCTAATCAAAATATCATTATTATTTTAATTTCTCACTCTTATTTGATTCAAAAAGGTAAAATCAAAAATAAAGAGTTGGAGGAATTATTACAGTATAAACTGATTATACTGTCACGTGGCAAAGCCGTGACGGCCGGATAATTAATTAAATGATTAATTATTTAATTAATTATTGTTGGGGCGCCCGGCCAAGTAGAGAGGAGCAGCCACCGGTCAAGTCATAGAACGTTGATAACGATCTAGACCGGTGGAGTGCTCACTACTGCGCCGAGGCCTCCCCCACCAGTTCCTTAGCCATCGGGGAATGGGTCTGCTGACAAGCGAGTCAGTGAGAAAAAAGCCTTCCTGAAGTCCTCGAGTTGATCGGTCGTGAAGCAGGAGCTGTACTGCAGTCAATTTTCACGTGGTGAAAATTGAACTCACTAGGCCGATAGTTCGAACTTGTGCGCGGAGTGACGTGTGTTAGTTCGGTCAGGACGAAGTACGAGCGAGTACTGAATCCTGAAGTGGTGGTCGCGGCGCGGGTCACGGATTATCGCAATCCGTGAACGTGGGTTTGGGAATTCTCAATTTCCAAACGGTTCGTGGTTTCGAACGCGATCCCGTTCCTTCCCTATTTCCTTTTATTCCTAGAATCCCTCATCCCATTAACCTCCTGTCCGCAGAGGCCAATATACCCCCGCTGATATCCGCAGTGGGTATAATAACCTCCGCGACCCTCCGCCATCCTCCTAAACCCTTCCTTCCACCTCGGTCGTGAGGAATCATTTCGACTCGGCCCGCGGCTACGTCGCGCCGAGGGAGACTTGTTCCGCACGGTCGTAGAGTCATCTCCTTTATTCCCCGACCGATAGAAGGCTAAGCAATCTCCGCCGCCTCCGCGGCAGAGGTGTACCTGCCGGAGTTTGTCGTTCTCCTCCTCTCTCCCCGACTGGGAAAGCTCAAGCCATTCCGGCCGACTTCGTGTTGGGCAGGGGTGTACCGATCCCAACCAGTCGTCCCTATTATCCCGCGGCAGAGGAACAAAGACCCGCGCTTTAACCAGGCAGGTGATTTGTGCTCCGCCGCATCCTCGTCACCCTCCATCCCTCACCTCACTTTACCTAACGGGGCAGGAGAACCAGGAACGGCTAAGGTTAGCAGTGCCTGGAACTCCGGCCACAGACCAGCAGGGGGTAATAGCTTCCGCCCCCATTGGAAAGCGGCAGAGGCGTCCTCTCCCGGCTGGGTACCTTCCCGACTCCCTTCCCAAAACCCCTATTTTCCTACCCGCAGCAGCAGAGGCTGCCGCCTCCGCTGTAAAGGGGCAGGAGTAGCCATATTTCGGCCCTTCCTTCCCTGTCCCCAGGAAGCCCCTCCCTTCCTTCTTACGCCTCAGCGAGGGAGCAAACACTGCTCCTCGCTAGGTCGCGGCCGGTCCGCGCGGCCGCGGAATCCCGAATTCGCCACGCGGCGAGCGGGAAAGTTAAACGGCGCCCAACGACGGTACTTCCAACCGGTGAGGCAACCCCAAGCGCGGCGGGAGCCTCAAAAGGAAGTGTTGGACTCGTCGCCTTATCCCGACCACCCGCCGACTCGAGCTGGTTGGCCCGGAGCGACACCGGGATTATCAGGTCAAAATCCAGGTAACGGTTTTGCACCTCATAAATTGGCACCCGTGCGTGGGGCCGGTAACGAGGACAACAGTGTCAGGATGAGTGAGCACGGCGAGCGTGCCGAGCGGAGCGAATCCGAGGACGAGCGGAGGCCGGAAGCCGCCGCGGAAGACGTGCAGGAGTCGGCAAATGACCCACGCGTGTCATGGGTGTACAAGTTGCGCAAAGAAGAGGCAGTGAACATACTGAGACTCCTCAATTTGCCAACAGAAGGTACCCTGATGGAAATTCGGAGGATTCTTGTTGAATACCACCGGAGGGCTACAACCCCGACGACCAACCCTAAGGTCATAGGCGAGGAGGCCGGGACTAGCCGGAGCGCCGCGGGAGAAGCGGGCTCAAGAAATGTTGTATCAGAAAGGCATCCTGATACAGCGGACCGAACTCCCAGACTTGGGATAAGGGCAATGACCGATTCCAACTCATTCATGGACCCGGGCGCGGTATGCGACAAGGTCCGGAGTTGGAAACTCTCATTTAACGGACAGGGCGATGCGCCCAGTTTTGTTGAGAGACTCCGCGAGTTACAGCAGGCTTACGGGTTGGAGGGCAATCAGTTGTTAGTTGCCTTACCCGAGCTGCTGGCGGGCCGATCCACCTTGTGGATGAGGAACCAGAGAGACAGATGGAGGAACTGGGGCGACTTCATGAACGACTTCAAGGCTAGATACTACCCTTTGACGTACGATGAAGACCTAGACAACCAGATTTTAGCGCGGAGACAGCGCGAGGGCGAGTCAATCGACGAATATGTCGAGGATTTACTCACCCTGATGAGGCGGAGAGGCGACTACTCGGACGAGAGTAGGATACAGAGGTTGTATCGAAACCTCTCACCTCGATATAAATTGTATATCCACCAGACGGATGTACGGACGTTGGACGATCTGTTACGCTTAGCACGGCAGTACGAGCAGATTAAGTCCGAGGAAAAGCAACTTCGGCAAGGTGTACGAAATTGTAAGATCGAGGAGCCGCCGCGGGCGACAAGGCCCAAGGCAGAGGCTGAAAAGGTCCAGGGCAAGGTTAAACCTATCCCTGAAACCACGGAACCAGTGTGCTGGCAGTGTAGAAAACCAGGGCATTGGAAATCAGACTGCCCAGACAACGCTCCGTGTAGGCGATGCGGGAAACCGCGGAAGGACTGTAATTGTGGAAAGCAGACAAAAAAGTCTACTGAGACTGCGGTGGTGCGGTCGACAAGGCGGTTAGAATTGGACGCGGAACTAAGCCATGATAACCGGTTGTATATTACCGCCTACATAGCGGGCCAGAGGTGTCAAGCATTGCTAGATACTGGCGCGGAGTCGAACTATGTGAGCTCGGAAACGTTCGAGAGTCTTCGAAAGACAGGACTCGTGAGGAGTGAACCCGCGAAGCACCGCGCGATCCTCGCCAACGGGACAGCGGCGCGGCTAAGAGGGAAAATAGTGACAGACGTCACGATCGACCAGATAGTACTCCCATTGAGCGCTACTATCATGGAAGGACTCGGCGCTGATTTGCTCTTCGGAATGCAGTTTTTACGTGAGCACAAAGTTCACATTCACACGGACATTCGAGAAATTGAATGGGAACCGCGCGCGACCGCGCGCGAGGCGGTGGAACCCCCGCGGACACCGGCGGAGCGCCGTGATAAGGTGAAAACCGGAATGGCCCCTATCCAGACGCACTGCGAAGGGCGCCGCAAGAAGGACGACCGCATTTTTATGCGAGTTGGGTTCAAAGGAGTTGAACTCAACGCTCTGGTCGATACGGGAGCCGAATGGACGTACATTTCGGCCAACGTAGCCAGGAAAATTAAGGCGGCTGGAAACAGTAAGTCGCGGGCGGCCACTCATCAACCTACTCTGATAAACGGCGAGGTGCTACCTGTCGCTGAGGAGTTGAGAGTAGCCGCGGAAATTTGTGGAAAAGAGTTTTTTCTACGGGTTGCGGTAAGTGACGAACTAGAGTCGGAAATGATTCTAGGTTTCAGTCACTTGAAAATGATGCGAGCCCGCATTGATATCCCCAAGAGGAGGATGCAGCTACCCACTTCCAGGTCAGGGAAGGCGGCAGCAACAATATCAGAACGAGTGCGTTTTGATGAGTTCCTAGCAGCGGAACTGAAAAAATTTGAGAACATACCCGGTATGACTCATATGTTATCCCACCGGATAAAGCTAAAGGACGGCGCGGAACCCTTCCGCCAACGCCCCTACCCTCGCAACCCTGCGATGCAAGAGGTGATCGACAAGGAGGTCAATGAGATGCTGTCACAACAGGTCATTGAACCAAGCAGTAGCGCATGGAGTTCGCCGATTGTGCTAGTTAGGAAGTCGAACGGAAAGTTACGATTTTGTATTGACTTCCGGAAAATGAACGAAATAACGCATAGGGATGCTTATCCACTCCCAAATATGACGGGAATTTTAGACCGGCTCCGTAAGGCCCGGTACATATCGTCTATCGATTTGAAAAATGGATATTGGCAAGTACCCTTGGACGAGGCGAGTAAGCCGTTAACGGCCTTCACCGTTCCCGGTAGAGGCCTATTTCAATTCAAAGTCATGCCGTTCGGCCTACATTCGGCGGGCGCGACGTTTCAGCGGCTATTGGACCGTGTAATAGGGCCGAAGCTCGAACCCAACGCTTTTGCCTACTTGGATGATGTTATAGTGTTGGGAGAAACACTGGAAGAACATATTCAAAACCTTGCGGAGGTTTTTAAGCGGTTGAGGGAGGCTGGCCTGATCATCAACGTGGAAAAGTGTCAATTCCTCAAGTCCGAGTTGAGATACTTAGGTCACATAGTGACGGAGCAAGGCCTACAGACAGACCCCGAAACAATCCGGGCTGTGGTAGATTTTCCAACCCCTCAGCGGATAAAAAAGCTACGTAGCTTTTTAGGCTTGGCATCCTGGTACAGGCGCTTTGTCCCCAATTTCGCGGACTTAGCAACCCCGCTACACCGCCTGTTGAGGACGAACACCAAGTGGCAGTGGGGTAAAGAAGAGGAGGCTGCTTTTAACAAAATAAAAGCAACACTCACCAAATCGCCGGTATTAACGTACCCGCATTTTGAGTTACCGTTCCAACTCCAAACGGATGCCTCAGATTACGGGCTAGGCGCCGTACTGACGCAGGAGATTGGCGGTGAGGAGAAGGTAATCGCCTACGCGAGCCGCGGACTGAAGGGAGCCGAGGCACGTTATAGCGTTACCGAAAAGGAATGCCTGGCGGTAATTTTCGCCCTCCGCAAATTTCGGCCCTATATCGAGGGGTACGAGACGACGGTGATTACCGATCACCAGTCGTTGACATGGCTGCGGGCCATCCCTAATCCTTCCGGACGCTTGGCGCGGTGGATTATGGAGATGCAGCAATTTAACTTGATCATCAAGTACAGGCGCGGCAAGTTGAATGTCGTGCCAGATGCACTATCTCGCTCTATACCGAGCGAGAAAGGCGAGGACAATAGGTCAGAGCTAGGAGATCCAGTGGCGACGACTAGCGACCGTATTCCAGACGACAACTGGGTACGAAAAATAAAGAGGGGCATCTCTCAGACTCCTGCAAAGTACCCCGATTACACAGTACGCAGCGGACTGCTTTACCGTCACGTATGGTCCAGGCGGCGGCAGCCGGACAAAGATAGCAGCGACGGATGGAAACTCTGTATTCCGCGCGAGTACCGAATGGAAATCATGAAGCAGAGCCATGATGCGCCAACCGCGGGTCACCAAGGCGTATACCGTACGTACGAGCGAGTAGCTCAGAGTTACTATTGGCCTGGACTCTACAGGGACATAGTAAGATACGTACGGAAGTGTGAGACGTGTCTCCGACATAAAGTGGAACAACGTGCCCCGTACGGGCAGATGACGCAACCGCGGCGGATATCTCATCCGTGGGAGACGGTTAGCACAGACTTGGTAGGTCCCCTGCCAAGATCCAAGAGAGGGAATAGATATCTCATCGTGTTCCAGGATCAGTTCACGAAGTGGACGGAGGCGCGGCCCATAGCACGGGCGGATAGCGTGTCGGTCCTCCGAGCTCTTAGGGAGCTGGTTATAGCAAGATTCGGAGTTCCGAAAATGTTAATTTGCGATAATGGTACCCAATACACCAGCAAATTGTTTAAGTCGTTCTGTGAGGATAACGGAATAACGCCATTTTTTACTCCGCCATATTCGCCGAGTTGCAATCCGACCGAGCGGGTAAATAGAGTGTTGAAAAACATGATTCAACTCTATCTCGGGGAAAGTCACGTGGAATGGGATCGGTACATTGCCGAATTTTGTTTCGCAATGAACACCGCAGTACACCAAGGTACGAAATTCACCCCAGCGTACTTGAATTTTGGCCGCGAGCTACGCGAGCCAGGCGCTTTGGAAGGCGGGTACACGGACGACCCTCGCCTTGAAGCGGAGTTGGGTAGTAAGCCTACCCAACTGAGGAGGTTGAAGATCCTATCACAATTGCGGGAAATAGTGGTAGACAACCTCGAAGAGGCCTACAAAAATACCAGCCGGTATTATAACCTGCGTAGGAGGCCTCTGAGAGTGATACCTGGGCAAAAGGTATTTAAGAGGGAACACTACTTATCCTCTGGAGTGAATCAATTCGCGGCTAAGTTGGCCCCGAAATTCTCTGGTCCGTACGAAGTCGTGAAAATGTTGAGTCCGACAACGGTACAGCTAAGGACCGAGGGGGGAAGGTTAATAGTCATTCACGCCAAGGATGTGAAGCTATTTCCCCCAAGTATAGAGGATGAAGAGGAAGAGGAAACACCGGTGCGAGTAGTCGCTCTGGCGGTGCGACAAGCGGGCTAGAAGCTACTAGACCAGCATGTCGGTAAACTGCGGAGAAGTAGTGCGGGCGAGGGTAACTACCCCCTAGACCAGCATGTCGGTAAACTGCGGAGAAGTAGTGCGGGCGAGGGTAACTACCCCCTCGACCTGCATGTCAGTAAACTGCGGGCGAGGCGAGCAAGTTGCCGCGCGAAGGGTTCGCAGGGGTGGGTGCGAGAAACCCCCCCGAGCGAATGACGTCACCACCTGTCGGTACAGACAGAGTGGGGACGAATCCGAAAGGGAAAGGCTAGAGGTTTTCCGAGGCGGGAAAAACCTGATTACACACCATAAGTTTATGGCGGTGTAATAGGCTCACCCACATAAAGTGTGGCCGGACTTGTTATAATAGCCTACCTAAGGTGAGAGAGCGGAACAACACACCCAGCGTTCCGTTCTCAAAATATAACAAGAGAGAATCGTTCCCCCTATTAACGCTTAGCAAAGAGCGTCAGATAACAATAACAGAAGGTTATTGTTATCGAAGGAAGAAAGGGTGATTCTTTCTAAGTATTGTCTTACGACATAATGTAAGATGATAATCCGAATAAAGTATTTTTCTTATTCGGATGATACCCTGAATATTGTGTCGTGTTATTCGGGGGCATTATGTAATAAATATTTGCATAATGGATAGCCGTGGCTATGTATTAACGAACGGGGCTGTTCGTTAAGGAAGTAGTTATTTTCAATTGAAAACTGAAAATAACTGAGGAAAATTATTCCTAGAATTTTAAAGCTGTAAGCTTGAAATAACGAGTAGCCTGGCAAGCACTCGTTATTGTAGCTCTGAGATATCACAGAGATATCGGGTCGGTGACAATTGATAAATTTCGGGGTAGAAATTATCAATTGTCCACCTGAATCTGACCGTCGGTCAGGGAGATAAGGTACCTCGTTCACCGAGCCTTATCTGTACAGGTAGAAACCGGTGATCGGTTCTATCTGAATAACAAGCGTCAGTCTACTCCGGATCATCACCGAGTCAGCCGTGCCGTGTAGTGTTGTGCAATGCCGTCCAAACGCCTCGGATTTCTCGACACGTTTCTCGGCCTAGCCGAGGCACGTTCGCGTACGAACCGCATGCGGTACGCGCCATTCCAGAGTCTGAAGACGAGACATTGGAGTCTCCCTATTAAGGCTCTGGTCAGTCCACTCTCCCAGCTTAGTCGCGGAGTGCTTTGGGCTGTGCCGGTCAAGGTCGACGACAAGACGGCCGTCGCCGTTGTCGACCCGGTCACGCACCGGATACGGTTGTTTGATCCGCTTAGGATCATCAACCGGCCCCAGCGCGCTAGACTGGTAGCGTTAATCCGCCAGTTTAGCAGGGCAAAGAAGGTAAGACAGTGGGAGTCTTACGACGAATCCCGTTACCGTAACGGCGACGCGGACCTACCGCGGTGGCAAGCGGAGCGGGTCATCGCGTGTCAAATCGACGACCTAATCCGCGGGGCCCCAATACGTGGTTCCGTGGACCCTGATGAGGCCGTCGAGGAGATCCACACCTCCTACCCCACCTTAGCGCGCCCGCGGGATCCCGCGGCATCATCCACGGTCGCCGCACCTGGCGACCGGCATCAACGCCGGGTTCAGGCAGTGACAATGGTGACCGTCGGCGACATCTTAGCGGCGGCCGACACCTTCGACAGCCTCCCTCCGCTGAGCGCCGCGGAGGAGGAGGCGTTGTTGGGCGAAGGAGGTGGAGACTTCTCGCTGTCCCCGTCATACTACGCGGAGGATGAAGACCTCATTCCTGCCCTGCCGCGGGCGGAGGAGAGACCCTCGTGGGTCGAGATGTGCGAGGGCTGGGACAGCATGACCCAGGAACGGAAGCAGCTTTGCCTTCCGCCGCTCCGGCTTCCAGATCCCTTAGGGGAGGAAGACGGGGCGGAATCACCTGCGGACCCCGCCGAATCGACGGCGGAGGCTTCCGAGGAGGTGATGGGCGCGGTGGCCGTTATTACGACCCCCGCGGAGCCAGCGGTCGGCACCCCTTCCGAGATGGAAAGACCGGGGTGTTCCGACGTGGCGATGGAGGAAGAGGCGGATTTAGTTCCCTTCCTCGAGGTCCGAGAAAGGGACGATCGTGAGACGGGGTCGCTGGTAGTGCGGACCGTCTCAACGATGACGGAGGCGGCCGAACCCGGTAGTGGCTCGGCGCCGTTTGTTGCGGTTCCCAAGCCCGCGGAACCAACGCAACGACGTCGTGTACGACAATCGTACACGATGGGCCGTAGGCACCGAGCGGGACGCCCACGTGTGAGGGTGAAGCTCGCGGACGGCCGAAGGATCTGGGTGCGAGATTGCTGAGTTTAAGGTAACTCCACCCAGCCACCCGCCACCCACGACACAGGAACACTCTGCTAGCTCCCCTCCTCACCCCACTCCTCTAAGGGGCAGTGGCTTTTCCGCTCCGGCCTATTCTCTCTTTTCCCCAACCACTTAACCTTCCTCCTATGAGCAGGGGCATAGTGTTTCGGCTTTCCTACCTCTTTCCCCCCCCCATCCCCTAGTAGGTCGGGTGTGTCACGTGGCAAAGCCGTGACGGCCGGATAATTAATTAAATGATTAATTATTTAATTAATTATTGTTGGGGCGCCCGGCCAAGTAGAGAGGAGCAGCCACCGGTCAAGTCATAGAACGTTGATAACGATCTAGACCGGTGGAGTGCTCACTACTGCGCCGAGGCCTCCCCCACCAGTTCCTTAGCCATCGGGGAATGGGTCTGCTGACAAGCGAGTCAGTGAGAAAAAAGCCTTCCTGAAGTCCTCGAGTTGATCGGTCGTGAAGCAGGAGCTGTACTGCAGTCAATTTTCACGTGGTGAAAATTGAACTCACTAGGCCGATAGTTCGAACTTGTGCGCGGAGTGACGTGTGTTAGTTCGGTCAGGACGAAGTACGAGCGAGTACTGAATCCTGAAGTGGTGGTCGCGGCGCGGGTCACGGATTATCGCAATCCGTGAACGTGGGTTTGGGAATTCTCAATTTCCAAACGGTTCGTGGTTTCGAACGCGATCCCGTTCCTTCCCTATTTCCTTTTATTCCTAGAATCCCTCATCCCATTAACCTCCTGTCCGCAGAGGCCAATATACCCCCGCTGATATCCGCAGTGGGTATAATAACCTCCGCGACCCTCCGCCATCCTCCTAAACCCTTCCTTCCACCTCGGTCGTGAGGAATCATTTCGACTCGGCCCGCGGCTACGTCGCGCCGAGGGAGACTTGTTCCGCACGGTCGTAGAGTCATCTCCTTTATTCCCCGACCGATAGAAGGCTAAGCAATCTCCGCCGCCTCCGCGGCAGAGGTGTACCTGCCGGAGTTTGTCGTTCTCCTCCTCTCTCCCCGACTGGGAAAGCTCAAGCCATTCCGGCCGACTTCGTGTTGGGCAGGGGTGTACCGATCCCAACCAGTCGTCCCTATTATCCCGCGGCAGAGGAACAAAGACCCGCGCTTTAACCAGGCAGGTGATTTGTGCTCCGCCGCATCCTCGTCACCCTCCATCCCTCACCTCACTTTACCTAACGGGGCAGGAGAACCAGGAACGGCTAAGGTTAGCAGTGCCTGGAACTCCGGCCACAGACCAGCAGGGGGTAATAGCTTCCGCCCCCATTGGAAAGCGGCAGAGGCGTCCTCTCCCGGCTGGGTACCTTCCCGACTCCCTTCCCAAAACCCCTATTTTCCTACCCGCAGCAGCAGAGGCTGCCGCCTCCGCTGTAAAGGGGCAGGAGTAGCCATATTTCGGCCCTTCCTTCCCTGTCCCCAGGAAGCCCCTCCCTTCCTTCTTACGCCTCAGCGAGGGAGCAAACACTGCTCCTCGCTAGGTCGCGGCCGGTCCGCGCGGCCGCGGAATCCCGAATTCGCCACGCGGCGAGCGGGAAAGTTAAACGGCGCCCAACGACGGTACTTCCAACCGGTGAGGCAACCCCAAGCGCGGCGGGAGCCTCAAAAGGAAGTGTTGGACTCGTCGCCTTATCCCGACCACCCGCCGACTCGAGCTGGTTGGCCCGGAGCGACACCGGGATTATCAGGTCAAAATCCAGGTAACGGTTTTGCACCTCATAATACATTCTAAAAAAGTACACTGGCAAAGCTGGAAAGTTACTCCAGTAGACTATGGTGCGGTACTATAAGCAATCTTAGTGATGGTCTGACTTAGGCAATAGTACAATAATTTTCACCATATTGCAAAATTATACATGTTTCGAGCTTATACTATTACATTATGGTTCATCCTCGACGCTTGAGTCTTGAATCGTGAGTCTTTTAACTATTGAATTCTTAGTCTTTCGGAGGGTTTCAACAGTTTTCAAAACTGAAGTTAATACTGCATAATTTGAGTATTTAAGATGACAAAATATAGACTTTTTATGTGAATTTAACGACTTGCAGTCAAATATTTGACTATAATATACCGGTATAATATACTATATAAATACCGGTATAATATTTGACTGCAAGTCGTTAAATTCACATAAAAAGCTAATATTAACAACGCAGTTCGTCATGGAACAAGAAATCCAGGAACAAAATATAGCTTTACATTATCAAGAAATAGTATATCATCAAATTCAATAGTGGCGTGTAGAATATATAATCTCCAACTGATGTTATAATATAGTGGCGGAATATAATAGGATACCGGTATGCTATATTTTATTTACAATAATTATTATGAAACAATTTGAAAATAGCTCTAGTTTTGAAATATATCTTATCAGATACACAATAGAATAGAATAAAAATGTATTTATGATTACAAGTATAAATCACTTCCCAGTGGTTCGGAACCCACCTAAAACTGTAGGTCAAACTCATCAATCAACATCATCCAATTCATTACCGTACCCACGCACAGTTCTCTCAGACCTCCGAAAAAAATTCTATATACAATTTCTATTATAATCTATAATTTCACATAAAGAATTTTTGGACAAGATTAATTGAAGAAATTATTGTGATGAACAGAAATATCAGGAACCCCTTGTAGTATATAAACTGTGTTGGGGTAAACGAGACAAAGAAAATGAGCATATTTAGTCCGGTACGGTACTCTAGACTAATTTTTATACTTCAATTCAAAACAGAACAGAAAAATCTACACCTACACAGTACCTTCAACCTAATGATTTCATCCAGTTTTCAATGGCATCTATTTCAATAATAAAATCGACACACAAAACTTTTAAAAATACTTATTGATTTCAAGTTTGCCTCAACAAATTCATAACATTCCTTTACTTTAGATTTCTCTTGAGAAGGTCTCGTCAATTTTTTAGTCTTATGAAGAATAATATTACTTGCATCGGATAATGAGTAATGCCTAATTACAGTAGAGTAAAATTAAAATTATTCATACCTCATAATTTTTTTCAATACAAATCAGATAATATTAAGCTTAATAAAGACGAGAACCAAAAAGTAACGAGCATTCAATCATCAAACAAAAAAGAGGGTGACAAAGCTTCAAGATTACATAATATGATATCCCAGAAAGATTATATTTCTATTCAAGTAATTAGAGTAATGGTCAACGAAATTTTTCTATATTTCATGCCTCCAATTTCAAATAAGCGTGGCCATACAATAATTTTTTCGATTGCATTCTAGCTTAAATCAATATTCTACAATCCTAAAATACCAGAAATACATCATTTTTGAGAAAGTTATTGTAGCTTTAGTTAAATCTAATATGTAATCATCTTGAACCCTGCAGTAATTTTTTAAAACATACAAGTACTAAAGTGAAGTGAATTCAGTGAATAAGTAATTTTATTAACTTTTGATGGTAAATTCAATGACTTGCAGTCAAATTGCATTCAATTGTAGGTAATTAATGAGTCAAATTGACTGCAAGTAGTTGAATTTACCATCAAAAGTTAATATTAACGGTGCAGATCGCTATATGGAACAGAGATCTAATAATTATTACTTTTAAATGATACTCTGAAATAAAATCCACAAAATTAATTCAACGCGGTACCGGTACACATGCAATTCATTACAATAGACATGTAACTAACTATAAAGTATTTAATGACAATATATATTATATTTTTCAAGTTAGTTTGAAGTGACTGACAATTGAATAAACTGACAAATATACATAAACAGAATTTATTAATTTCGAATTCCTTTAATTGCTATTACTTTATACTGAAGACTTCCGCAATGGCGGATATTGACAACAGCATTGAACAGCTGATGGGAATCGATGAATGCTACTGAACAAAAATATCAGTCACCACCGGGAATCGAACCACGGACCTCTCAATTGCCGGTTGAGCGCCCTTAACCACTAGACCATGGAGACATTTCTGTTAGAGCATTCATTTTCAACTTGGCCATATCGGCTCGTATCTCACAAGTTAGTTTGAAGTGACTGACAATTGAATAAACTGACAAGTCAGTTGTCAGTTTATTCAATTGTCAGTCACTTCAAACTAACTTGTGAGATACGAGCCGATATGGCCAAGTTAAAAATGAATGCTGCTGTGCAGAAAGGTCTCCATGGTCTAGTGGTTAAGGCGCCCGACCGGCAATTGGGAGGTCCGTGATTCGATTCCCGGTGGTGACTGATATTTTTGTACAGTAGCATTCATTGATTTCCATCAGCTATTAAATAATGCTGTCAATATCTGCCATTGCGGAAGTCTTCAGTATAAACTAATAGCAATTAGAGGAATTCGAAATTAATAAATTCTGTTTAATATATATTATATTTTTCATTGTAAATTCTTCTTTCTCCATACCTTACACTACAAAATTTGACAATGTTTCGTAAAATAAAAATATTTTATAAACTTATATCTTATAAGTGGGGAGAAATACTGCTCAATAAATAATAACTTCCCGACATCATTGTCGTTTGGAGCTTAGAAGAATCATAATATTGGGGTAAAGATCACATACTCTGATCATAGACGAACCATCAAGATAAATCTTCACTATTCTATGCTCTGATATAAGTTGAACATGCCTTCATTTGAAAGAAATTTTCAGATGTGCTTAATGCAGGCATCAATTTAAAAAATATTAGCTAAATTTGGAGCTTGAAAACTCTTTAGCTCATCTTTCAAGTTCTTTTCCATGTGTAGGTGTTAGCCCAAACCACTTGAAAATGTTGTCACTTTTTTGGAATTAGAGTGAAAATGTATCATCAGAATGAAAGTCGAAGTGGAGAGGTAATATCTCCAGTACAGTATCATACCTATTTGCCAATTGCAAAATTTTAGTTTGATACTCATTGATAGGAGTCACTTAGGAATATTGTTTATATGAATACCTATTGCATAACAATTGACAACTAGTTTTATAAGTCCTTGTATTTGTAGTTTCTTAAATCCAATTACCATATGTGATGTTTTCTTTGGCGAAATACTTAATGAACAATCTAATATCAAAACTGACACTGTGTTTCTATTTAATATAATTATTGTCCTGGATGTCTTGTTCCATGACGAACTGCGTTGTTAATATTAACTTTGAAGATGGATCTCAAAGATTCGAAAGCGCTTGGCCTACAGATTAAGTAAGTTATACTTATTCTTAATGAATATTTGACTGCAAGTCGTTAAATTCACATGAAAAGTTAATAATTATTGTCTCTACTCACTTATTGGAGATGCTAGAGGGATGCATTTCACTTTCCAGCATCTCCAATATAAGTAAGTGAGTAAAGACAATATATTAAATTGAAAAACAGTGTCATTTTTTATATTAGATTGACAAATTTCCACTTGTAAATTGTAATTGTACATTGTAAATTAGGCTTCAGCTTGCCGGTGGCCCTAGTATTACCATAGTATTAGTATTGAAGCTCTCCAACAACAGGTTGTTGGAATGGAAAACGGTTGTCCCATTGTTATGCAAAATGTCTCTTATTTTTCAAAGTTACTCATTTCTATAATAAAAAGTAAATTTGTTGTGAGAGCGACTTTTTTTATATCTTTGAAAATGTAAAAATAATCTGTGATGCTTTCCATGATGAACAATCTAATAACAAACTGACACTATTTCTATTTAAATTATGATTTTCACTCACTTCTACTGGAGGAATGCATTTCGCTTCTAAAGAGAAGCATCGTTAACCTCTTTTAAAGCGAAATGCATCCCTCTAGTATAAGAGTGAGTAAAAAATAATAAATTAAATAGAAATAGTATAGTGTCAGTTTTGATATTAGATTGTAAAAAAATAATTTTAAATTCACATACCAATAACAATTTAAAGAATTGATAATCACTTAGGAACAAACTTTAATTTGTATATTTATTCAAAAAATAGTTAGAATGAAACCATGCATAATTAATAAAAAAAAGATTTGAGAAGTTGAATTGTTGTTTTCAAATTGCAATAATAATTTTTTATAAATGCGTGTTAATGTGTAGGCCTACTGTTATAATGTAGAAATGTTTGCATAAGAAAAACAGTGCGTTTGTTTCTACTGATAGCAATGTAGGTACTGTTTAATACGTGAATGAGTTTGTAAAATAGCTTTATTACTTGAAAGCGGCTCTTGCTATTACTTGTATTACTTCAGCCAGACAAAAGCAGAGCGAAGAATTAGTCAGGGAATGTTTTAAACCTTGTTTGTAGTGTACGGCTTGGAGAAAGACATGGAGTAGTACTCACAGAACGTGCTTCTGCCACAAGTGAGCTGGATGTAATGCACAATGTCTGGAGCGAGCGGCCTATTCCACTGATAGCACCAACCCTGGGTATGGGAAATATTGATCCAGCATCACTCCGGGTCCAGACTACAGCTTCTCCCTCCTAACATCATCCGTCAGAACAGGCATGGCTCATTCCAAACAAGCTATTTCTGCGAAATAATTATCACCATATATCTCAAATCAATATTGATAACTCACCAGCTGCTGTATTGCAATATTTATTTATTTAAAATAAATTATAAAATAAATAATATTGCAATATTTATATATATTTATTTTTACATATATATTCTGCTGTAAAAAGTTTTGTGCAATAAATCGTTTTTTTTTATTTCAAATCAATTTAGATCGAACACTAGACAAAAACTAGGGACCGAATACAAGTTAAATATAGAACGAAAAGTACAAAATAATTGAATTCGAAGTAACTGACAATTTTGCATACAAACATAATTTTTTAAATTTCGATTTACTATTGATGGCACTTGGGAGAATTCGAAATTAATAAATTAAAAATTGATGTTAAAATCTTCTTTCTTATAGGTAGTTCAAAATAAAATTTAAAAAGTATTTTGTTAGAGTTCCGTTAAAATAATATGAAAATAGTCAATTTTATAAGGAATTCTGTAGAAAACTTCTTTGGTTGTAACGGTATAAAAAATTATAAAGAAATCTGTAAATTAAACAAACATTAAATATCGAAACATTGATAAAGTTTCATTTTTTTTCACTTTTTGACTGACATGCAGTACAATTTCAAGTTGATAGTGAATTTTTTCTCACATAAAAAGTTGAGTGAACATTTTTTTCAACTATTCTACTCGGAGATCGTCATGTATCATTAACATTGGAGAATTTAATCTACTGAAGTTTGCGAATATATTATTGGAAGTTTTGAGAATTGTTAGTAAATGTATTGTGAAAAAAATAGAAATGGTACATAAAAGTAAATTTTTTCAAATCATCGTAATTGTTTTAAATCATTGAGACAAGGTACCGATAGCTTTAATGACTAATGATTACCTACAATGTGAAGGCTATTTTGTGTTATTTGAATGTGTGTATGTGTATATGTATTTATCATTGTATTTCGTTGCGATAAAAAGTGTCTAGAATATATTTTATATACTATTCATAGGTACTGTGAAAGGGTAAATTTCCACAGCTTCAAATTCCATTTGGGAAAATGCGTTTTTATAAAGGATGATTTCCATATAAATCCGAGATGCTAATGCGCAGAAGTTTAAAAAAGCTAGATGAAAAATAATTTACAAAAATGAGTCATGCCATAGTGGGTAATGCCATTTTTTGGTGTTAGTATCAGAACTTGTTCAACGTTGGCCAAAATATTCAATTCAAAATTTAGTTTTAGTAGGCTTTTATTATAAAAATGACAGTTTGAACATTCTGATCGAAAAAATAGCAATACATATGAGATAAACCACATCTACGCGTTCTAATTGGAAAATAATTCATCTTCGAGATTCTAGAAATAAATAAACATTTGCCATAGGAGACTCGATTTGAATTTGCAGTAATTTCTTCCAATCTTATTATTATGGTCGCGGCTTAAAACTGTCGATTAAACTTAAATCTGCCGTATTAAAACTTTTAAACTTGAAATCTTAAAGATTCCTTACAGTTTTCCTTGCAGGCACATTTTCCCATAATGCAACTTGGTGTAGCTTACTGATAATAAATTGGAACTTTCCCAATGTTTGAGCATTTCAGAAAACATATTGGTTCACAGAACTACCTATTTTAAACTGCTGCATCAATTTTATCAAAAAAGATTGTTTTAAATTTTTCACTTCCAAAGTAACAATACTGAGTTGAATGTAACTCTGCTTCAAATTAATGATCAATGGAAAAATTTCTTAATTGATTCCAAAAAATTGAAACTCATTTGTTTTCCAGATGAACACTTAATTCTATTCTCACTCACAACACAAGAAGGTATTTCATTTTCTTTTGACATCACTTTTATCACTTTTCAAATGGAATGGCTAAAATAGATGACACTATTTTCACAGAGGCAAAGTAGACTAACTGAATTCTAAAATAGTTCCCTTTAGAATTAAACTTGCTTTTGGCACTTATATTTTGACCGGCACAGACAAACGTGTTTTTTTCTTTTTCTAGATCAAGCCAAATTTGAAATGCTCATTCATCCAACTGTACCTATTAAAACTACATGCCAGCAGGTTCTTTAAAAATACCTAGCACAAGACAAAGATAGAAAATATCTCTCATCCAATTCACTTGAAGTAGTGTGTATCTACTAATAATATCACTTCAATTATTTGTAGAATAGTAAGTAAATGCTTTATCATATATTATTCAATAAAAAATGACAATAAAAAATATGACGTTATCATCTTAATTCAATACAAAGTTACTCTGCATTATCATGAAAGGGTCAAATTCTATGGCATTTGCCGCTTAAATAAGCATAAAAACTTTCTCTCTAGTGCAATAAACGTTTTCTGCTGCATTTATTGGTCTGATAGCTTTTGTATTCAAAATAATAGTAATTACTAACAGGAAACTGACTGCTACTCTAGCATTTTATTGATATCTTGGAAGACCTACAGCAATATTTATGCAGGCCTAGCTCATAACGTTGCATATCATTTGTAAAAAAAAACATAAATTATAATTAAAAAATGTATAGTTTATTTTACTGTTATGAACTAGAGTATTCAAACAACATACTAATGAAAAGACAATAGCGTTGAATAATTATACCAACTATTCATGATGTAGTGCCAATTGCTATATAAAATAATATAGCCAATTGCCAATTAACTATAAAATAATATAACTTGGAATCGCTATTAAATTTATTGGAAGTCTCTATTTCACTCTGCCCGAAAACATGTTTTTGCTCAAATGGAAGAAAATGCAATTCTTAGTAATTTAATCTATCTTTGTACTACATGTCAGTTATTTATTCACTTTATTCATTTTGCAGTTCATCATGGATCATAAAGTTATTTCATTAAAACTGTTTAGTGTAAATTGAAATGATGGTCTTTATTGAGTTAATGTATATTATTTGTACAATAGTCTCTACAATACCTTTAAAAATGCTGGCCTACCCATCTCCAGCCTTTTTCTTCGAACTCACTGCATGGAATATTTCATTGCTTATAGCTTCGGGACTGAATGAAAAAGATACTGCTAGTCAAAAAAACACGAATGGCTTCTCTAATCCAATTACAGCTGCTTGATAATTCTATCGTTTGAAAATGAGTTTCATCCCTCTATGATGCTACTTTAAGCTCCACTAATAACTCCTCTTCAGCAATAAGACTGCATTACAAAATATACGTTAATTTTTATATCGGTGGTGGTGGTGGTGGTGGTGATATTGTGCTAGACATCCACAATAATTAATAAGAATTGATGATGATGTCAAATCCACATTTATTATGAAAACAACTCGAGATACGGTACTTTAGTTTCGACTGTCATGACATTCTATCTCAATTAGACTCAAAGTTTTGGAATCAAACTCCTAGTTTGATTGAGATTGAGAATGGCATGACTGCCGAAACTATAGTTTCTCGTTTCTTCCATAATAGAAATGATAGATTCAAAATATCATGTTTTATTCAAAGAGTCTATCAATTAATGGTGGTTTTTTATAGTCAATCATTGTATGCTGACTCTGCTTATATTCAAATTAATTGATTGCTGTTCCAGGAAATTGAAAATAAACAATAACAATGACGTATCCTTTATTCTGTTTACACTGCTTTATTCTGAAGTGTTATCACCTCCTCATTGATAAAAAAAAGACGCTCAGAGTGTATTCAAACAATAGAAAGAATATATTTTAAGTTCATAACAGTAAAAAGCAAGCATTGTTAGATTCCGTAGATGTATAATATAAACAAAGATACTGGGCTAACAAGAAAAAGAATAATTGACACAACTAACACTTCTTCCTCCAAGGGAGTTTTGTGAATAATAATAATAATAATAATAATAATAATAATAATAATAAAAATAATAATAATAATAATATTAATAATAATAATAGTAATAATAATAATAATAATAAAAATAATAATAATAATATTAATAGTAATAATAATAATAATAATAATAATAATAATAATAATAATAATAATAATGATAATAATAAAATAATACAATCAATAAAATATATGGTAGAAGCATTGAAATGTAATGCCATACTGGTTTAATGTTCTGCAAAAACTGATTGCTTTTTCTGAGGTTTTTATATCAGACAATCAAACAGGTTATTGTCCTGAAGTTTTTTGGGTCAGACAAGTCTCCCATCTTTGGCATTAGAATTATTCGGCCCTTCACCAGCCAACTTGGAAGTGGGTGATGGCCAAATAGAAGGGAATTGTATATCCCTGCCTACAGATAATAATACAGATAATTATTATTATTATTATTATTATATGAGTGAGACTATGAGAGCTATTGCAATTTATCCATTTATGCCATATCTGGACCTGGAAAGGCAACGTTTTTCATGCCTTTGACCACCTTTCTTACCTCTTCCTCACTGACTGTTGGGCACTCCTCAGCTTCACCTCCCAGATTTTGTCAATCTTCAAAAGTGGTGATAGAGAAAAACTATAGGCTCATTAGTATTCTAAATGTAGTTGGTACAATTTTTGAAAGAGTACTATAGTTCTAAATAGGTTACTTTTGCACCTCCAAGGCGCTAACTTCATCTGTGATGAACATCATGGCTTCCAGTAAGGAAGATCAACAAAGAAAGCAATATAGCTTCTCTAGTTGAAAAACTATAATAGATTTTTTTTTTGTAGATTACGTCTTGGAGACTCCAGTTAAGACAAGTCAGATCAACAATTTATACACTAGATATCATAATTACTATATCAATATAGACATTTAGAAAATAACTCGCATTGGCTGGATAAAATAATAATGAATGAGCGCAGTTTATGATTATTATTTACGAATATACATATAGTATATCATGATATTCAAGCGTAGAATAACGAATCCATTATAATTTGGTTAAATTATGAGTTTAGTTACCATACTATATAATACAAAAGTAACCTAATATTCATAGGCCTACCCCGATTTTAAATGTAAGTTATTTGAATTTATCTTGAACGTTATTTAATAAGAAATAATTCTATGAGAGTTCTAAAAATAAGCTTAATTACAAAAATGAAAAGCAATTTTTAGAAATTTACTAGAAAACCAAAAGCTTTCTGCTTTTACATGGTTACGGTATATTGTATAATTGACATTATATGACAACCCTCATTTAAAAATAAAACAATTCATACGGTAGGCTATTGCATAATGTTTTATGACTATTATGCTGATTGTTTTTTTCTCAAATAAAATTAATTTTTGGAGAATTTTTTTGCAAATTTCTATTTAGAATGATAGTCAAATTTATACTCACAAAACTAAAAATTTCAAACAGCTCATCAAAATGTTTTTACTTCTTGATAGAGATAATCAATTTGAAAACGGCGCCTAAAAATATAACGAACGGTTGCTTTGTCAACAAAGATTCTTCATGAACGTATTGTTATTGATGTTTCAACTTTTCAAATTTCAAATAATATATAAATTCTAAAATTGAAAAATTGATTAATAATTTTCAAATTTAATTTTATAGGAAATATTTTTAAATCAAAAAAATTGCCATGTATCGACTCTTCATTGTCGACTTCTCAGTCATCGGCTACTTAGTTGAAAGTTGAATCGATTATCGATAGCTCGAAACAGGAAAGATTAGACGACAGACGAGAAAATTCGTTTTCTCGTCATGGTGTTATCATGAATTACGTTAGAACAAACTACCAAGTGCATAGTTTTCTCAATTCTCATACTCAATAATATTCTAAATTGCATTTTTTGCAATTTGCCCAACCCTTGGCGTTGAAACTCCTACGATGCCAAAGAAACTTCCTGGCCTATCGACCAATCGTCTGTTCGCGTAGTTGCCCACAGCAACAAAGATGGCAGAGCTAGAAGGTAAGTGTAAACATGTGTAAATTAACATTACTTATAAATGGAATATATTGAGCTATCTGATCTATTTCATGATAAAATTAAGAGCTATAATTAAAATACGTCTATTTCATTCACTATTTCTTGAATACACAATTTTATTAATTTCTAACCTTGAGAGTTTACAATACATTCTCTCTGGAACCCATGAATTATTAGTTTATTTTGTTATTCACTGATAAATACTTCAATAATTGGGAATAGCTCCACCATCAATTGTTCATGATTTCATTCATACGTAAATCTGACATGATACTCATCCTTACAATTTGAAGGTGGTTTAGCTATAAAAGGAAACTTGCTTCAATGCTACTCAGCTCTAGAAGGTTTTTAGCTGGGACATCATCCACAGACTCGTTAATCTTTTAAATTTGACGTGTTGATTTATTTCATAATTCATTTCATTGAAAAAAATGAATCCTTATAAGTGTCTGATAGGTAAATCCATTGGTTTCTATAAATCTACGACTTAGTACTTTGATTTTCAGAGAATTAAGTTTTTTTAGCTACCGTTCTATGGTACTGCATAGCCTAGTTCTCAATGTCTGTAGACTTTTTTCTTGTTTCCTTCTATTTTTAAGAAATCTAATTCATTTTTTGGATAAATCCTTGTGGCGTTATTTCCACAAATAGCATTTGAACAGATTGGTAAAATATATATTATTCCTCTGTTTATATTTAAATCTATTCATTCTATTATATAAGTTACATCCTTCTAGGCTAATTGTTATGTTAAATTACATTAGGTAGGGTAATGATTACCTCAATACCTACTGCAGTATTGTAGACATTGGTTTTATTTTAAATTATATTACAGATAAATCGTTTTCATATTATTGTTGAACATCTTAAATAATGCAGCTATGGTGAAGATTCAAACATCACAATCCTTTTTTATTTGGTTCGGTTTGAAAGCTATCGTTGCACAGCGTCGGGCAACTCAACACACCTTCAAGTGGTCTGGCGCCTTTATACTTTATATTATACAATAAATAATTGTACATTAAGATGTGCTTAATGGAAGGTATTTCTAAATTAAAAAATTATTTTGACTACTAAGGAATTGTCAGAAATGATGAGATTACTTTTAGATTTTCAAATCTTTTCCATAGAGTCTAGATTTTTATTGATTTTTTTTCAGAAACAATTCCGTCCGTTTTACTGCCTTGCAACTCATGTAGCCGTACCTTTCGCCCAGATGCACTTTCCAAGCATGTAAAGTATTGTGAAAAGTCGCTTATTAAGAAAAGAAAAGTATTCGATTCTGCCAAGCAACGTATTCAGGGGACAGATCTTGCAGAATACCTGCCAGTTATTACTCAAAAGAAGAAATGTGATAAGTCGCCAATTAGGAAAACACAATCCAAATGGAAGGAGAAGCATATGGAATTTGTTAGGGCGATTAGAGCTGCAAAAAGTAGTCCATCCTCAGATTGCAGTGCTCCGGCTCCTCCGTTCAAACCAGTTGATCATGAGAAATGCTTGTATTGTGACAGATTCTTCGGGCCAAAAGCCTATGACAGGCACTTGGAATGGTGTAAGGAACATAGTACTCGTATTCGTCCTAAAAGCCCAGCTAGTATTCAGGCCAGAGAGAGACTGGAAGCTCGAACCAAGGTAAACATTAACCTCATAACATCCTAACCTGTTCGTATAGCGTCTTCAATTGCCTGACTGCTCAGCCAATCACAGCCGCTTATTTATGACGTCTGGCGTCTGAGACTACCGTATGCACTTTCACATAAATACTTGAACGCCGTTAGCTTTTAGTAAATTTAAAAAATCACCCTGTTCCTAAGTAATTAAAACCAATTCATTCGTTGAAATTATCATGTGTTGCCAATGTAATAGCCTACGTCTTCAAAAGCTCATTAGTAAATGAGAAGATGAATGCGGATTCATAAGATTTTATAAATGTTAGTAGGATATAATTTGTTTGACGGTTCGTATAAAAAGGCGAATAAAAGAAAGAAAAAAGCATTCCAAGGTCTTGCCTGTAAGGGAATCAGTATCAGATATTTTTCAAGAGACCAGTCTTGTACGAAATGTACTAATGGCACATTTTAACAAACTAATAGACAATAAGAAGATACAATATTATTACTTAAACACTATTCTGTGAATATTACTGAAGAAGGCTTTTTTAATATTGTGTAATTTATGTTAATTATAATCCTTCCTCATTTTATTTTGGTGCACGTCTTTATGAACAATTTTTCGTGCCTGTCAATCGCTTTTGTTGCCTAGTGAGCAAAATTAGATCTTGGAAATTTTATTCATGAATCAATCAATATTTGATTCGGGATGTATTGCTCCCGTCGTCGTTTGATTACAATGAAATTATGAGACAAATATGGAGAGAACTGTTGAAGTCTCCCAGGATATGCTAGACTTCTTAAACAGTATGTACCATAATCACCAGTCCATTGTGTAGAAGTAAATTCCAGAACCTTATTTTTTTTACAGCAACAATACAATTAATGGCTTTTCAGCCACTTGACACCGTGCCTCCTAATAGTATAATAGTAATAGAGCCTTGTAGTGATTTCCGATATTGCTAGATCTAGAGCCTCCAAATCTCCACATGTCTTGAGATTAGAATAGAATGACTGTCCTTATTTTATACAGATTTTTTAAAAAATGCATCGATTTTAGTATTTTACACCTTATTTTGGTTTATTAACTTCTATAATTTTGTGACGTCTTTTTAGAATCGTTGCTGAGCCGGTTTGAACTCAAATCATGTAATTTTTTAAAGGTCGAACAGACCTGAACAGTTTAAATTAATTAATGTAAAAAATTATTTCACCATGAATTCATCCGCTAGATACATTTTCCAATACATCTACTTTAGATCCGGCCCTCTCTTACACTCAATTCTCTGATATAAAGTAATAAAAAAACTACACAGAATAAAAAGCATCCAAGTGAAAAACAAATACATAATAATGAAAAAGGGATAAAAAAATATATAAATGCACTTCATAATACAGAAAAGTTTACATAATTATCAGTCCTTGAAACAGTCTTGATGTGTTTGGCTTTCCCATTACACTGTTTTTATCATAGCTAAAGTGATAAATTTCCGTGGATGTTATCGACGTCTAGAGCACTGTAATCCTATTCCTATACTGCTTGTCAACAAACAGTCGTATTAGAGGAAGAGAATTCAATCGGGTGCACAAAGGTAAAAAAGTGGTAAAATATATAGGTCATCTAGTGGGCTGATACTAGCCCACTAGATTTAAATCGATCAGAGTTTTCTAAACTAAAATGAAGTAGTGTATGCCTAAATCGTAATTATTCCACCGAATGAGCAATCCAAAAAATGTCTTGTTTCGCTTCTTCTCTGGTAATCGATAAATTATAAAATCTATCAAGCTCTTTGAAATTTATCTAATGGTCATTCATTTTTTTTGCAAGTTCTCATGGAAACAAGACTTGAATTGATAATCTATTATCAGTACTGGGATTTCACCAATATAAAAAATGTTTTTAATTCATTGATTTTTTATTTTGTCTAGTATAAGGCGCCATTGCTGAATAGAACAAGACGTGCTTCAATCAGCGAAAAATGCTCGCCTAAAAATTGCACCAGAGATCCATCTCCGGCTGAAAGACTTACCAGAACGCGATCAAGCTCCTTGTCTTCAAGAACACTTTCAAGTGAGAAAGCTCATTCTAATTTTTTTACAATTTGTATTAAATTATCCGCAACTAAATACTTTTGAGTTAATTTCTCACGAAGCATGAGTTGCCGAATCTGATCGGCCGTGTAGTTCGAACCTAAGATCCTTACTATGCAGAGCCACTGCAGTCGCGGTCGCGAGCCACAATCAAGGATAAATTACACGAACAGGGTAAATTTGATTAAAAAGTCAGCTCATGGCCCCCAAACATGTTAATGCCTTTTCCTATTTTAATGTTGTTGAACTCGGTCAGATGATCAGTGGATTAATCCACCATCTAAATTGTGGCACGCGATCGCGACTGCAGTAGTTCTATATAACAAGGGCCTAACGAGTCACTTGTATGCTCTGACATGACAGATGTTTAAACAGCGATAAAATTTGTCGAACCACACTTCTTGAGGTCTTTATAACATTATGATTATGATGGATGAATGCTAATATGATGTCTTAAAATAAAAGCAATATTGACCAAAATGATTGGGCTAAAACGAATAGTTGAATGACAGTCTAATAGTACAATACAATCCTATTTGCACCAGATAAGATTTAAACCAATACTATTTACCCTATAGGGCTGCAGTATGAGACAAGAGTATTTCAAGGCCTACTAAACAGCGGGTTACCAGTTGACCGACCAAAACTGGGTTAGGTTATAGTTGAATCGTAAAGTTTGTTTTGGTCGGGCAACTGGTAACCAATCCTGCTAAACCTCCAAAATAGTCCCAAGGTGGATTATAGAATAAATCGCTTTTTTTTATACAGCCTACTGTGCAGCCTTAGTTTGAGGCTTAGGAAATAATATTTCATCACAATTTGCTACTTGTCTTTCCGATTCAGTTGTAATCTTGTGAATGCAAACCCCTAATCTTCAAGATGTTATGTATTATTCAATTGAGGATACATTTCTGCAAAATTAAAAAATAAATGGGTTTGGGAATTGACCGATAATGCAACTAAAATCCAGTATTCTTTTATAGTGTACTCCAACACTGCTCTACAAGTTTATAGCTTTATGTAAGTAGAGTGAAAAAGCACTTGAATTGAGTTGCGCTTTGTTGGGCTTGATGATTTTCATACGAAATTATGAAAAATTCTATGAGAAAACTGTGTTTAATGAATAAACGTATATTTTTTATTGTTGGAGAAACCTATACATGTTATAGCCAAAAGGATTGGGATATATTGTGTTGAATAAATTATATGATAAATGCTATCATTTAAGCTAGGCCATGTAACTACAGTCTTTGGTGGATTCCACACCCCCCGGGCTTGAGTAAAATAAATTAGGAAACGTCTGAATGCTAGTAAAAAATAATAAATGCTCTTATTGACATATCCATTGATTTTATTTTCCAAATAGGTGTAAGTCGAGAAACGCAGAATAATGTTTCACAAAAAAGCAACACAACCATGGATTCATTCAAAAGGAATCAGCCTGCCAGAAATAGTAGACGAAGTGTATCGCCAATGAAGAAAACAACGCCGAATATCACTAAGTGAGTTAGTCATGAATATAGTATTCTACAGTGTTGTCAATTATAGAAATTTATGCTATCACTGATATCACTAAGTGAGTTAGTCATGAATATAGTATTCTGCAGTGTTGTCAATTATTGAAATTTATGCTATCACTGATATCACTAAGTGAGTTAGTCTTGAATATGGTATTCTACAGTGTTGTCAATTATTGAAATTTATGCTATCACTGATATCACTATTTGAGTTAGTCTTGAATATGGTATTCTACAGTGCTGTCAATTATTGAAATTTATGCTATCACTGATATCACTAAGCTAGTTAGTCTTGTATATGGTATTCTACAGTGTTGTCAATTTTTGAAATGTATGCTATCACTGATATCACTAAGTGAGTTAGTCTTGAATGGTCCAGGGACTTACATCACCAGCAATGGCAAGGTCACTCAGGCCAAGCACTTGGCAAAAGGCTGCTAGCAGACACAAGCTCCTACTTCACCAACTGGCTGGTGAGGCTGGGTAGAGGTCAGGTTAAGCAGCTGATTGCTCTGATAACTGGACATGGCCACTTCAGGAAACATCTCCACACAATTGGACTCAGAAATGAAAGTCAGATGTGTAGGCTTTGCAATCAGTCTGAAGAGACTGCCAAGCATATCATACTGGATTGCGAGAGACTCGGGGCAAGGAGAATGGCTCTGTTTGGCTTTAAGCAACCAGGTGATGAATGGGTCGTTAGCATAGGGAAGAAACTCCTGGATCTTGTAAAGGGCACAGGTATTGGTTTGCCTAACTAACGTACTAGGGACACACAATAAGCTTCGGTTGACGTGTGAGGATCTTTGAATCTTCTGGATCTTTGAATCCGTCCCTTCATAACATAACATAACATAGTCTTGAATATGGTATTCTACAGTGTTATCAATTATTGAAATTTAGTAGTAAACAATAATTACAAAAATACTGAGCATGTTCTGGGAGCTTGCACCAGTGCATATAACTAGGCATATGATTGGTCCATGAACGTTCATAGACAGATCAGACGCTTAGCTTCATTCACCAGTACACCGGCTCCCAAAAAGTACACAGTATACTAATGTTGATCGAAGTTTATTGACAAGATAGATTGATTTCATTTTTAATTCATTATCTTATTTCTACAAACCGTATAATACAGATACAGACTTTGACTTTTACAGTGTAAACATAATCATTATCGAGGTGTGTGTAAAAACAGTTTGCCTTCTAGGTGCACCCTGAGGAACTTAATGCTAAATGAGCTGGTGAAGACGAGCAAATGGTTCTAAAATACTATTAATCCAATTTTAAATGTTGATGCCATACGATAAATAATGAATATGTAAGATGAAATAGATAAATAAATATATACCAGTATTCTCAAGCAGTCTGGTTAGTGTCAATCAGACAGAGCGTATTCTAAAGGTGGAATGGAGTCTATGCCAGGAAAAGCTGTAGAGACTGTAGAGGGGGAAAACTTCCTTAGCTCTAGAGGCGCCATAGCCTCTTTGTTGCATGTGTAAACTTAACATAATTTTAATGAAATTTATACTAATTTTGCAATTCAAATGAAAATTTGTTATTTTGCAGGAGTAAAGCAGTTATCAATAATGTAAGTCCAAATAATAAAAGCAGAGGAAGGCAAGTCACTTCACATGAGTTGAAAAATGTAGCAAAAAGAGAGGTTAAAACCTCACCCAAAACGGTGAAAGATGATATATTCAGTGCTTCTTGTAACATATCCACTATCACTCCCGGACAAAATCAAAAACTAAAAACAAGAACTCCTGTCCATAACAGGTACGTTTTTTATTCATTTTATACTAGGTCTTTAAATGTCACTTTGTGAAGTTAATGTTGGTAGGGAATTTCTTTATGAAAATGTCTTATATTTTTGGAAACTGGCATCTTTTGAACAGAGGAAGGCAAAAAATGTATGAACTCAGATCGTTGGTTCACTTTAAGAATTTGAGGAATAGAAGAAAGCAAGGTTTGAGTCTCATGAATAGTTGAGAAAATATTCAGATCTTCGACTCTCTTCAAGAATTTATAGGAGTTTTGATGAAGGCAAGATTTGAGTGACATGACTAGTACAGGGAAGTAGTTAGAAGTTCTAATTTATAGTAATAGTTGATGATCTTGGCAAAGAGAAGAATTTTGAAAGGAAAGGGATAACTTGTGATAATTATCATTATTATTTATGTTGGATTAATTATAACCATTATAAGAAATGGTATGATTGAATGGCAATTCGTGAAGATTTCATGGCAATCAAAACATGATTTCTAGCTAGAAATCGCATTTTAAACTTTCACTTGCTATGCACCTGGTTGTCAAGCTATTTTTTGACGAATTTTTATGTTATTAGAGGTTTCTTACATTTAACACTCCAAAGTTGAGTTCTTGTTGATGCCCGGTATTATTAATTTCTATTACAAGTAGTGGAACTGATACAATAGATTTTTCTTTGTGTTATTCGTTCACATTCCCTGTTCCCAGCGGCCCAAATTTTACTCTGACATCCCCACCAAAAAAAGATCAATGCCTGTTGAACACAATTCTGGTCAGTCAAGATGTTATGGGAATGACTGTTCAGCAGTGCCGTCTGAAATCATACTCTGAAAGTGATGAACTTGCTGCCAAATATTACAAAGTGGGAGAAGAATCGAAATTTTCTAAAACTCCGCAAAGTTCGGTCAGAAAGTCAAGTTTTGCCAACAAATCTTCCGATGAAGGCCAGCAAGATTTAACAATAAGTAATGACATTGTTCATTTCACCGGCAATGCCAATCAAGATTTGGTGAAAGGTATCTTTGAAATTGATAAACCTCTTTTAACAGTTTGTGATAATTCTGCTCCTGATATACAGCTGTCAGAATCATCAGTTAAGAAACTTCATAAAACAAACTATGTTGAAGATAAACCCCAAAATTTTGGTACAAACAGATTAGTTGATCAAAATTTGATAAGTAATATTTTACCGGTTAGACGATGCTCTAGTATTGTTGATGATTCGCCGTATGATTCCAAGCTAACTGATAATATTGATAACTCCGTAGAAAGTGTGGAAGTGTCTCCGATTGGTAGCGAGTTGTTGAATACAGTTGTGAATCTGAGCTCTGTTGGAGATTCAAAAGATCTTAGCAATGCATTAAAATCTTCACAAACTAGTGATAAGTTATCATGCATTGGGAGTGGCGAAAATAGTTTTTTCATTGAAGGATGTCCCTTTAATGCTGAAACGCCTTGTCTCTGTTCATCGGAAAAAGATAACACAGATGAAGTTGAAGTAAATTCTAACTCGTCAGTTGATAATGAAGCCAAATTAAGTTTGGAAGTGCTATTTTCCAAAGTGGAAATCGATTGCAGAGATAATCTTTGTTTTATTTGTAAAAAAAGTAAATCGGACTCAGATCTACAGTTATTTTACAAGAAAGATTTATTGAAATGTTGCATGAATCAAAGAGTACGTTTATTTGAAGTAAAAAAGAGCTTATTCTCATTGATTTCAAATCATACTTTGGATGTCTCTAGCAGTCACAGCAATTGTCAAGAAAGAATGTCAGACGATGATGAGCATGATTACTGTGAACAGAGAAAGTTTGTACATCCTGATAGTTCTCGAAGTTTTACAAAGTATAAATCTTGTACATCAGTTGATGAAAATTATGATAAAGGTTCTGAGATTGACGATATTTCCCCCATTTATAAGAATGAAAATATTAATGATATTTGTAAGGATAATTATGTTCCATATGAAAGAGCTCATGAAATTCTATCTCCAAGTAGGAAGCTAGGCTCTGAAAGTGTTCATTCGATTGAAGGTTCCAGGCAAACTTTTTTCACTGCCAACTGTTCTGATAAGGGTTCTGTAATTGAAGATAAGGATGAAAAACATGTCGATGATACTTATAACTGTGAAGATTACAGTTACGATTCTCCATATGACAGCTCTCATGAAATTATATTGCCAAGTATGAAACTCAGCTCTGGGAGTGTCAATTTGATTGAAGGCTTAGAGCAAGTCAGCATTTGTGACACAAATCAAGTAGAAGATGAAACTTTCAATGTTGTAAATGATGATCTCATTGAAAATTATCAGCATGATTTTCGTGGATCTGCAGGAACTCATTCGAGTGAAAATATAGATAGATCATCAGGTACTGAGCGTTTACCAAAAAGCTCTATTAAGAATAATGAGCATTTGTATTTGGCTAATACTGACATTTACCAGAAAGAAAATTTCGGTTCATTCAAAAGTGGATCAAAAACCGAAAGTCTTTCTAACGAAAATATTGATGTCAATAGATCCAACTCACTTATAGAAACTGATAAAACCATAAAACAAAATTCTGATATTGAAGAAACTGCTGTAACAAGGGATTGCAGTCATGGTGAAATTCGGAATATTGATATTGATTGTGGAGAGGATACAACAACACAAAGATTAAGATTAAACACACGGCGCAAATCTAGAAATATTAAATGCAGTAAAATGAGACAGAACATTCAAACCCCTGAGCGTAATCTGGATTCTAAGAAAAATATACTTCCTAATATTGAGATAGTAAACCCATGTGTAAGTGTTGGTGATAAATTACAATCTACAAACAGGAAACTGTTCTTGCGAAAAAACTTCAAATCCAAGATTCCTAGAACAGTTTACAGCCCCCCATCTGGTGTTACACTTCAATCACCCCCTCAAAATAAGAATTCTGCTGGCGAAAAATGGAAAAGTAGATTTCCCATAATTGGTAAGAGCCGCCCAATAGCAATGGAAAATGTTCCTAATAATGAATTGTCTTCCTTGAAACAAACTTATTCTGATTCCTGTGCTTTGTTGTATTGTTATGAATCTGTTGATCAGTTATATAAAAGTAATCCCATCAATTCAGATTTGAAAGAATTTGAATGTGCTAATCCAAGAAACAATACCTGCACTCTACCGCCAATAAAAGAATCTAGCTCATTTGAGAACTCAAATTCTCTCAAGACAGATGATGACGAGAGGAATAAAGTTGTTATTCAATCAACAAAGCCTAAAGTATTGAGAAAAAGGAATTTACCGCGGGTAAAGAATGCAACTTGTAATGAATCAATTATTGTTGAAGATGTGAATGGAATGAAAAATATGAGAAAGAGGTTAGTGGTCCCACATTACTTTCCTTGAGTCTTCAGTATTTATTAAAATATTCTATTCAAATGAAGCCATATTATAGTCTTGTAATTTTTTAGATTTTTTAAAAGATTTGGGTATTTAAGTATTAGTCTTTAATTCATACAAACCTGTAGCATTTTTTATAAAACAAAAAATACGCATCATTCTGCAAGATTAACCTTTCCTTAAGCGAACCTTATTCGTTTATTATCGGAAAATGTAAATGAAATCTTATAAGAAAAAGAATGATGATTTGAAGCATTTATTTTCCCTGAATCTTCCCTTTTGCCATTCTTTCTTGCCTTTCTCCTCTTCCGCTTTCCATACTTATTCGTCGTATTTTTCTAGTTACAGTTTAAAGGAAACACTGAACAAACACAATATCGTACGCTAATGAAGGGTGTGTTTTTTTTTAGAGGTGTAGAACTTTTAAGTTGGCAGCACTGCTTCCAGTGGCAAGCATTTTGTCAACTGACAGCTGATTTGTGTTCAGTATTGTTTGCCATTTTATCATGAATAGGGTGACACCTGAACAATGCTTGAAAATTGTGCAGATTAGTGCTCCCAAATTACTTTCCTTGAATCTTCAGTATTTATTAACATATTCTATATTAAATGAAGTCATATTCTTCTTGTAATTTCTTATTAAAACACTCCTCTCACAAACTATCGAGTTTTCAACAATGCTTGAAAATTGTGCAGATTTTCTTTGAAGAACATGGTTCCATTCATGAAACATATCACGCACAATGTCCATTTTATGGCCAATATAATTGTCCATCTGAGCAGTTAATTCGATTATCAATGGAACAATTTGCATCATGCGTACTTTAAATGATAATACACATCCGTTCTGATGCAAATCGTTCCATTGTTAATCGAATTAATTGCTCTGATGGACAATTACCTTTACCATAAAATGGACATTGTGCGTGATATGTTTCATGAATGTAACCATGATTTTTAAAGTAAATCTGCACAATTTTCAAGCAGTGTTGAAAACTTGATAGATTGTGAGAGGAGTGTTTAAATATAAAAATTACAGGAAGAATATGGCTTTATTTGAATAGAATATATTGATGAATGGAATCATGATTTTCAGAGTAAATCTGCACAATTTGCAAGCATTATTCAGGTGTCAATATTTGGGTGATTTTTTTTAGAGGTATGGAACTTTTCATGATAAAATGGCAAATAATACTGAACACAAATCAGCTGTTAGTTGACAAAATGTTTGCCACTGGACGCAATGCTGCCAACTTGAAGTTCTATACCTTTAATTTACCGTTCATATATATCGAGTTTTAAGAATACAGATAATTTCTTCCAATTTGCATGATAGACATAAATTCACAGAGATTTCCATTATTTGAGTAAAGCCTGCGAACATAATTTATGAATGGCAGCTTGGTTATTTATTTGTATTTTGATAGGAAGTAATTTAGTGAAATAGTTCTCTTGCTCTCAACTGAAATTTATGAAATCAATATTGATAAAAACTATCTATCTCTACAACTGGTCTAAACTAACGGTTATCAATAACCTTTTTCCATTGCATGTGAATAGAAGTATTAATTGAATGTTTCAAGTGAGCCATAACTACTCAATCGCTGAAAAATATGAGCTACAATTTGCAAACATGACTGATAGGGACTGTTTGTAAAACTATTGATTCCACCATGCATCAATCAATCCTGCTGGTTAATCTATGATCCTACCTACTATTCATTCCATCTTATTCAATATTATCACGGTTCTCAGCAAGCTTGGCATTATGTTCCAGAATAACATTCGAATCAAGGCACATCGAATCGGTTTTAGATGTGAAACTCAGTTTTGCCTTGCATGTGACTCAAACATGCTTGTAATAGAGTATTTTCCGTTATGAAAATTGTTGTGTAAATTATTCTGCTGTCCTGTTTCCCAGTCGTTCAGTAAATCATTCATCAGCTATTGATACGATAGCGGCACTAAGGCTTGTTTCACACATACCCGGCAATAGGGGCATTGTATCATGTGGAGCACTTCTCACTTATCCGATTTTTGAAATCGTATGATACAATGTAATAATGCCGGGTAGACGTCGTGCCTATGTGTGAAACAGGCCTTTGGGCCGCTATTGAATCAGTAGCTACTGAATAATTTACAGAACGACCGAGAAACCGGGCATGTATCTGGTTTTGGATTGTCCTTTTAAAACATCATGGAGCTTCAAGGAACCTGTATGATTAATTTCGGTTATAATGTCAAAGACGAGAAATTGAAATTTTGAACAAACATTAGTATAAGCAATGATATTCTAGAGAGCATTCTAACTTTCTTTTTCAACAGATCACATCTAGCATCATGTATAATGGCCTAATTATTTATCATTTCAAAAATAGACTTTATTAGAGCATTTTTGAATGTTCAAGTTATTGGAAACATTCAATTACATGTCCACCATATTTCAACTTGTATTAAACAAGGTGTAACTATTCGTGGTTTCCTAGAACGCGGATTTGGACTCAATGTACAGCAGACAGGGCCGCATACACTACAATATATAAACTTGATTTGCTTTCGAAATATAGTCTATAATAATTTAATATATTGATTATATTCGATTAATTATGTTTAATTTGCTATTATACTCATTTTATCTTCTATTATACATAATCTGTTTTCAATAATAGGTTGAAAGTTAACCTATAATTACCAAAACACGCCATCTTGATTCTTGATCTGTCCCTCAAGACATCTGGCTGATAAAACCTATGAACACTACAAAAGTGTAAACACGCTGGAGATGAAGCTTTTGAGCGTGTGTCCTCTGTTGTAGTGTTGTATGTTATCATTCCGATATGTTAACAACTCGCTGGACAGATCAAGATGGCTTCTTGTTGCAAATTATAGGCCAATTTCCAAATTATTATTGAAAGCAGATTATGTATGGAACCCATTTAAAACTGTAGGTCCAACTCAAAAATTACCATCATCCAACTAGTCTTGGGTCGTTGGCGGTTTTCACGTCAACGAAACGCAACTAGTTTTGAATAAACGTTAACTAGTTGATAAAGTAGTTGAAAGTGTCAACTAGTTGAATGTTTAATGTATAACCAAGAATATGCGTTTTCATGGAAGATTAACGAGCTGTGTAGGCTACATGTCTACTATCTCCCGATAATCGTTTTCAACATGTGCAAACAATAAGAAAGAGCGTGTCCGGTTACAAAAAACGAATGTCATATGCAATCTAAATCACGTAAAAATAGAGATAGAGAAATTCTGATTGAAGATTTGAATTCAGCGCCCTCAAGTTAATAAAATGATTCGCGAGTACGCAAAAATAATTAAAATAAAGGAAGTTGATTTTTATTGATTAAAAACATCTACTTTCTAGAAATAATACAAACTTGCTCATTTTTTATTATTTTTGAGTTCGCAAAGCATGTTATCAATTTGAGGGCGCTGGATTCAAAACTGAAATCAGAATTTTTCTATCTCTATTTTTACGCGATTTAGATTCCATGCATAAGGCGTTCGTTTTTTGTAACCGGATGCAAAAATTGTGCAGTGTTATTGCATTTCTCAATCGCACAGTTACTCCTACTCCTATTTCTTTACTGCATGTGATTTATTTTTATTTTGAACATTGATCAACTAGTTTGCTATTCACACTTGGATTTAACAAAGACTTCCAGTTGTGTTGGAAATGAGTGCGTTGAGCCCGTTGATATGGAAATGTAGTTGAAGCATCAACTGGTTTAGTTGAGGAGACAAAACAGTTGAATCGTTAAAAACCAATAAACAGTTAATTCAACTAGTTCGTTGAATCAACGCTCATCACTAAAGCAGATTATGTATTGAACTGTAGGTCCAACTCAAAATTTGCCATCATCCAACTCATTACCAAAGCACAGGCCAGATACCTATGCTGGCTTCATCCTTCAAAAAAATATATATGTATATAATAGCAGGTCTTACATAATTAATGAATATAATTATCATATTTTATCATTGTAAACTATATTTCCGAAAGCAAATTGAGTTTATGTATTGTAGTGTATGCGGCCCTGTCCGCTGTCCATTGAGTCCAAATCCGTGTTCTGGGAATCCGAAGCTCAAGTGTCTTCCCGCCAATAAAAGCTGTACGCTTACTGCTGTTCATTTGTGTACAAAATTGTTTACTAGAAATATGGTAACTTTCTCTGTAGGATCATACTACCTCGAGTAGTGAAACATGTAGTCACATCAATGCTGCCAAAACGTTTTCCAGTCGTGTGAGTAGTCGAGTGTTCAGTAAAATTCGTAAACTTTGAATAATTTCACGCCACTACAATTTCCTTAGATGAATTTTTGCACCATAGTTTCTGCCCTGCTTATTAATTATGAGGTTTGATTCGCTTGCTGTTACTTTCCTGAACTGAAAAATAATGTTTATTTCCTCTTATTCTAATTACGCAATTTACTACTTCAAAATATCAATACTTATTCCTTTTTTCAGTTAGTTTGGTTGTAAACCAATTTTACAAACTATAAGATGTTTTTTCTGTATAGCAAGATATATTTTATTTTTTATATTTTATCTGTTTGTTAAATTTCTGTTAGTAGTCTAGTATTAGATTTTTCCAAATTCTAGATTTTATGTAGTACTTGTATTTCCTATTGGCTCCTAAAAATTATAAATTAAGTCGGTGTAGTGTGGTTCCCTGTCTTTTGGTGAAGGTACTCCAATCCATATATACAGTGTATATATATAGTACGCTATAGGTACTGTACAGTTCCTGTTATAAATAAAGAAGGTACTATCTATCTTTGGTATTTGGTATCTATCTTTGGTAAAGAATATCTATCTTTGGTATTTTTACAGTCACAGCCCTTGAATACATTTTCATCTTCAAAATTTAATTTTCCAATGCTATGTACATTTAGAATGAGACATAATTCATATAGAAATACAGCCTTTCGAACTTCAAAAATCTTGACCCTACCATCCATCTATATATAACTTAACCTGGGCGCTCTTTGTAAGGGTGACCGATTGGATTAGCCAACAAAATGAACTGCTCTCTGCTGTAAAATCACTTCCCGGTGGTTCGGAACCCACATAAAACTGTAGGTCCAACTCATCAATCACCATCATCCAATTCATTACCCACGCACAGGTCTCAGACCTAAGTGGGCTTCATCCTAAATCCAATTGCTTATTTTTGTCAAGTAGTAAATGCATAAATTTCAACTTAGAAAATTGACAGTGTAACATCCGAAACAGAAATTTGCTTGCCTTTCCAATACATAGACATTCCAACTTTAGAAAGCTCCATATTATGCCGGGATGAGATTCAGTACGTTCCAAGAGACCTAACTACTTTCACAAAAGGCAGTAAAAATAATGTAAATAGAGAAGTCCTGCTATTCGGTTTCAGATTTTAATGATTTTGACCTTAATTTGACCTTCCATGTGTGTGGAAATATATATCTCTAATATGTTATTTTAAATTATTTATGCTTATTTATATAAATTTATAAATTGTAACTGACAAGCTCATATCTGTCATGTAGGAAATATCCCATACATATCATGCGATGATTAGAAATAAATGTACATGTATATTTGTGATTATGAATGCAAACATTATTATAAATTAGAGATACTGTACAGTATATACCTTGCAGGTAATAATGAATAATAAGTGGCAGTATCTGTGGTATTTTTATAATCTCTGTGGGTGTGGTTGCTCAGCATTGGACATGTAGCCTGCGAGGAACTGATCAGGTTACCATACATAGTCTTGTTTCTGAATAGTTGCTGCTTTTCAAGTTTTTCATGTTTCTTGATATCTGCTGTTTTCTTTCTTCCCCCCTTTTTTTCTTCTTGTTCTGCTGGTTAAAATTAGATTGCATTTCAATAAAAATGAATTATTAGATAGTTTAGATTTGTTGTTTATATAAGTGACTTTTGACTATATGAAAATTTGTTTGATTATATTGTGTACGATATCATTTTTATTATGGTACCTATGTAAAAAAGTTATGCCATAAGACAATACATGAACTATTATAAAAACGACCCTCCTCACACACAGACTTGTGTCTAGGTGAGGAGTATATTCATAGTTAGTTTTTTTCTCTTGCTTGCATCTTGTTTTCTTGAGAATAAAAAATATATTTCATTTCACAGTCAATATGACATATTTTCATTTTCCAATACTTTGTACATTTAGAATGAGACAAATAATATTTATCCAACTAATATATTATGCTATATTAGTTGGATATAACAGATTTGCAAAATAGAGTAGGGTTTAGAAATAAACTGAAAATCAATGTTCTCCCAGACAATCGAAATTGAAACTTGTTCTGAAGAAAGACGTATTAAAGCACTAGGATGAAGGAGTATTGGATGAGGAAAAAGGAGACTAACGACTTGAATGGTGAATGAGTGCGGTCCTTAGTGCAAAAGAAAAAATATGCTATATTTGTAAATATTTACATATTGTTGGAACAAATGGTGTCATTCTAATTTGTCTTTGAAATCAATTTCGTCTTGCTTTCTCCCTCAAATTTAGCCCATTCTAACCCTTGTTTATGAGTGATTTGTTTAATAACTGTATTTTTTGTGGGCTTATTATAATGTGTTGTTTTTGTGGTGTAGCATGGAGAATTACGACCCATACAAATCGGCTGAGCGGCAAATGAAAGAGCTTCTTGGCTTGTCTGATGAAGATGATGCCCTGGTCCACTCACTTGTTCCTCAGCCTCCTCCTGTCCTAAACTCCTTGAATTCGGCATTTGCAAAATTTTCGCCCATCCAATCCAAAAAAGACCCCGATCACGATTATTCCAATCGTTCTCCCGATTCCGATTTAGACAACGATTTCGAAAGACTCGAAGCTGAGAGTCGGATCACGCCTACGTTGGCTGACCGCTGCGGTGGAATAGTTGACAAGAACTTCAATCCGATGAGTTTGAGCACCATTAGTTTATGTTCGACTATCAGTATTGAGTCATTCGATAACAGTAGAAATAATTTGAGAAAGGGCATAAGTTCTAGTGCAAAAGTACAAAGCTGTGATAGAAAAGCGCAGTTACCGCTGCAGAGGTCTATCTCTGTTGTGGAAACGCCCCGCAGGGCCAGAGATTATCTCAAGAGTAACTTGAAAATGGAGCATCTCCTGTTTGGAGTGACAGGTAATAATTACAGTAATAATAATTTCAATGACAATTCGCTCGACTGCGATGTGAATGATAGCTCTTCTGACAACAAAACCTTGAGATCGTCGAACGAATTGCTGAAAAATAGTAACAGCTCTTTGACTGATCCTAGCCAAGCTGAACAAGACCTCCTCAAGTCTGTGTCGGAATTTGAAAAGCTATTTGTTACGCCTTCGACTCTAAATCCTTATTCTCCTTTAATACCTAACTCTAGTCCTGCCAATACCCTCACACCACTAGACCACATCGACAAACATCGATCGCAAGCCTACAAATTCATCACCGACTCTGCATACAACAGGTAAATTATTAATAATTTAATAGCTCGGAACCCACCTAAAATTGTAGGCCTACCATGTTCTCCATAACATGACTCAAACGGCGAGGTGGAACTACCCGTAAGGTCTCCTCACCTATAAAAGCTTATTTATTTATTAATAACTCATCGATTCTTTTAATGAAGAATACTCGAACCTAATATTAATAGTATACAATGAAAACAGTACGATGTGCTTCAAATAATGATAGAATGTATCTCCTATAAAGCCGAATCTTTTATGACGTATTGAAAGCATTATAATTTATTGAATGTTTGAAAAAAGCAATCATTTGTCATGTAGAGAAACCTTCTATTTTCAATGCAAATATTATTGAAACTATCTATTACCTGCTCTACTAAATCTACTAAAACAATGATGATATTTTGATTAGCGAACTTTTTAATTAAAGTCTATTTATGCCAGTAAGATCTGAATACTTATTCATTTTGGTAGTTAAAGGCTTGTTTTGCATTTTTTCTTCCATCAAACTATTTAATGGAAATGTTTGAAATACAATTAACAAACTTAAAAAAATTATTCGCCGTTATATTCAACGCTCCTTTATCATTTTAAAATTAGCAGTTTGTCTGATTCCATTGCTTGATATACTTCACTCCATCAAATTAGGCGGCCAGAAAAAATGCAGTGTTGCCAGATATTCTTCTTTTTGTTCTTCTCCTGCGCTGTACCCCTAATTACCTCCAGTTTTTTTTTCTCTAGGGGCGCCAGTAGTTATCGTTAAAATATGCAGAATAAGAGCCGTATTATACAGACCCACTTCAGTCGTCGTCGCGCACGACTATTATGGATAAATTACACCAGCTGAGTGTTTGACCGAGCTCAACAATGCCAAAGTATACGAAGTCATACACGTGTTTAGAGCCCTCGGATCAGAAACAGCTGATTTTTATAATCAAATTTAACCAGCTGGTGTAATTTAGCCATAAAAGTCGCGCGCGACGGCGACTAAAGTGGCCCTGTATAATAAAGCTCTTGGACGTTTTTAAAGTCGGATGTACATTCTTACTACCATGCATAATACTTGAATGATATAATAATTATGTACTGCGTAAGACAATTAAATATTGATTCGTTGTCTTAATATCTAAGTTTTAAGTATATCTAGTATATTGATTCGTTGTCATAATATCTACGTTTTAAGTATACCTAGTATTAGTACAGTAATCAATATTAAAAGTGCAGTATTGTGATCACCAATGCGATCGTTTTATTCCAATTTATATCATTATTTCCAATTTTTACCAATTCCTATTGGTGTTTGTCATAGCTAGCTCACCAAAGTGTACTTAGTTGAAGTATATCTAGTATTATTACAGTAAGTAATATTGAAAGTACAATATTGTGGTCACCAATGTGATAGTTTCCTTCAATTTTTACTTTGTTCCTTAGGTGTATATCATGGGTCATGGTTATCTCACCAAATGCAGCTATTCTAGTGAAATTGAATGTTTCTCTTATGGAATTGTTGTCAGTATACTAAAGATTATATCAAGACTCATGAAATTTCTGGCTTGTCTATTTCAGCTTGAATCGTAAATCACCGCAGCAAGAGAGTCCGGTGGACATCGATAATTGTTCCAGTGGTTCCGATTGCTCGTCGACGCGCGTGCGAGCGGCGGCTCAGACAGCCAACTTCTGTCACGAATGCGGAGCGAAATTTCCTGTTCTGGCTGCTAAATTCTGTTGTAACTGCGGAGTAAGAAGGCTTCTTATTTAGGAACGATTCGCTCTTCACTCTTTATGTGCAATTATTAAATTAGTTTTGAAGTTTTCTCATCGAATTAATTCTTGTAAGCTACTATTTATTTCATACTCATTTAGAATAATTATTCCCTAATTAGTATTCATTTTTCAAATGACTCGTGCTGGCATGAATGATTTACTATTATAAGATAAGGTCAGAATGACGTAATATTTCTTCACTTTCTGGAGATTCATGTTGGTTTTACCAGAATAATAATTAATCATCGAAGATTTTCTAATCTGTGCCTTTGCTTTAACTTGAAGAAGGCTGATTAGCAGACATAACTAAACAATTTGTAACATTGTCGAATCAATTATATAAAGACATAACTCCCAAAGATTTCTTCCATTACCTTATGTTTGCGCTGGAATTACAAACAAGTATTCACTTTCAACATCTTGCATGCTTTCTTTATTGAAACGTCTCTAGACTGATCTAAACACTAACGATATTTCAATTTTTTTTTTTAAATAAGTTATACTTTTCATAATTTTTTATATTACCATAATTTATTTTAGGTGACTTTTGTCAGGTGCGTAACAAATATGAGATTTACTTTTTATAATTACCTTTTTAATATGTTAGAAATTCTACCTTGTATAGTTGAATTAGCGTAATCATTTCATTATCAGTTCTATTATGAATAATATTTACGACTTCATTGAATTTCATTTAGTTTAACCGTTGCTTTATTAGATTTACAATAACACTTATATTAAAGTTTAGGGAGTCATAACTCTAATACCTATTTCCATTTACTCAACTTGAAAAGAAAATTCAAGTACAAAGTATTTTTGTAATTCTCATTATAAGTTGTCTAACTGTGCCTTGAAATTATAGAATGACTTTTTTATTTGTTGACGTGGCGAAGGTTGGACAGTAATGTCCACTCTAACATTTAACCACGAAATTAACAGCTAATTGAAATATATTTTTACAATAACTTCTAAAAAAACTTCCAACTTCTTTGAAATGTAATATTCAAGACGGTCTACATTTAATTTTTATTACCAATTGCACTCTAATCCCAAAGCGGAATTTTATGTATGTTTGTTTGCGTATGTTTTATTGGCCATTACATTTCTAATTCAGGAATTTTATTACAATGTTTCTTATAGCGTAGATTGCCATTATGGTGCATAATTCATGGGATGGTATTTATTTACTCATTCATTTATTACAAGAAATACAGCATAAAGTACTAGGGAAGTGATAGCCGCGAGCCGTAGCAGGTATCTGTTCAATCAGATAGATAAGCTGCGTTCTCGTAGGTCCCGTTTGTAACGGTGACCGATTAGATTGGCCAGCAAAAAAGACACTGTTCTCTGCTGAAAATCACTTCCCGGTGGTTCGGAACCCACCTAAAACTGTAGGTCCAACTCATAAATCACCATCATCCAACTCATTACCCACGCACAGGTCTCAGACCTATGTGGGCTTCATCCTCAAAAAAAAAAAAAAAAATATATATACAACAGGCACAACCCACTATGTTTTCTTTACTAATTTTCAACTAAAAAATACAAATTATGTTATATCGAAGTAGGTTATATCATCATGAATTGAACAAGTCACCAGTAATTATTGTTGAGAAAAAACTACCAATGGTGCTCCTCAAAGCATTTCTCAAATTTTGTTAGTAGCATGCATTTAGGCCAATTCATCTCAACTAAGTTAACATAATCCCCTTTCTACAAGGTAATTGCTACTTATAGTTTGGAATTAATCTAGTTCGATTTGTAGCATTGTTGGGTAGAAAAATACGTCCAACCGTTACTGTAAACAAGGTGTTCTACTTATATCTTATTTTTATTTAAGCAGCTATGGACTACTTTTAATCCACTAAAACCATTTAGTATTCTCATTATTTATTAATTTTTACTAAATCCTATTAACATGTCTTCAATTTTTATGTAAAATATAGGAACTGTTGGTTTTAAGCATTTTTAAATTCCTAATAATTGGGTTCTTGTTAATCACAGTAATTCTAGCAATACCTCTGTCCATCTTTGATGGATTGGTTCTATACTTCGATTACATGCTATAGATTTAATGTAGCTCTTAATCAAAACGTAGACTGGTGTGTTGTGTTTAGAAGTATTATAATATATTAGTAGGTACTATAGTTTTATTATATTAAGGTTGACGAAAGCTGTATTCTATAGCTTCTAAATTTAATATGACAATCCAATTTTAATTTAGTTGATATTCCGGAAGAGGTTTCAGAAGCTATTCCTTGAAAACATTGAAGGATTTCTCCAAACTAATGATACTTATGCTAATTTTTTATCTAAATCTTAATCTATGAGAAAGTTTTACTAGAGTGTCATTAAAATTTTATATTATTACTGACTTTTTCATATAACTCTAGGTTTGATAGACCTAAAATGATTCAACCGCTATTTTTTTCTCTGTCAATATAGCACAAAGTACTGCCACAATTCGCTATTATAACAATTTATCATTTTATATTACATAATTTATTAAATTCAGTTGTGCCTTACAGCAATAATCTTACATCTACAATAACTAGAATTTATTATTGAATTGTTGATAATGTATCAAATGGTTTTTGTCCTATTAGATGTTCGACAATAAAAGATGGTTGTTGGTTATTAGAGACAGAATAAAATGGAAATTCCATTATTGGAATTAAAGAAATGATTTAGATTTAATATTTTTACATGAAATTTTACATATTGTAACTAGGGTGCTCATTAAAAAATAGTTACTCTAATTCTAAAGCCTCGGTTTCGAACTACGCAGATTCGGACAATGGACAAGGCCGACATTCAGTACAATTTATGCTTTCGATGTAGGCTCCTATAGCAAAAGCATCAATTGTAGTGTATTCCGGTCCTGTCCATTTTGTCCGAATCCGACAATTGGAAACTGAGGATTTATCTCAGAGAAATAAACAATAAGTTAATTGTACTCAACTGTACAATAGTTATACATTTTTAATAAGACACATATATTCCGTCCATAATAATTCAATCAAGTCGTATTATTAGACTTACTGTACAGATGATAAATTAATATACACTACATCAAAACATGATAATACTCATTTACCAAAAAATGTAAGTTAGAGAAATCTTTGCCTTCTTATTGAACTGTATTATTAAAGGTATTTCCTACCAGAGAATGTAGTGCGCTAACCCCCCTCCACACTATAACTAGGTATTCTAAGTTCATTATTCCTATTTCCATCCTAAATCACTTGCACTCCATGACGTCATTGACATGATTTAAGTATACTATAACCTGTAGCGTATAATTAACAACTTACCAATAATTAACTATATTTAGTTTTATTTTATTGAATTTTGTACCGCTAATTTTTATACTACTGTATTTTGTGTCCTATTTTGGGTCTTCTTTTAGTTTATTAGTTGACATTAATTCCGGTCTTTATGAAATTAAATTACACATTAATTTAATATGTCCAAATTAACTTTATTACTTTTATACTCTGTTCAGGGGAACGAGAGACAAACGTTTGCGTTAGTGTGAGTGAAAAAGTGATCAGCTGTAGACCGATCGATTAATTTCTAACAGTTCACTCTTAGTTCAGTGTCACAGTTACTGGTTCACTATATATATATATATATATATATATATATATATAAAATAATATACTGCGCATTAATTGTATTTCAATAGTTAATTGTGAATCGGTCTTGTTGCTTGAAGATACACTCTCACACGCGCATCGTTGTTTACATCGTCTCTCCTTTCCCTGAACAGAGTATAGATCGACTTATTCAACTCTGCTATGAACAGTGGGCTCTAGAACTATAAATACTTTCTGGTTATACGGACCGGTTATACTTTCTGGTTATATAACCTTTCTGGTTAAGGCCAGACAATCAACCGTTAAAATTAGTGTATGTTCAAATATATCAGCTACTGACGTTTTCTTAAGACTGACATTTTTTATGTTTTCCAATATTTGTGTTTTGATGTTTGGTCACGTAAGTTGACTTGAGAAAACTAATCCAACAATCAATAAAGCTACAGTTGTAATATGAGATTGAATTCAAGTATATTTCAAACAAAGAATTTTTTTATTTATTAGTTATAATGCACTCAATTCGAATTTCAATGTGGACTGATACTCATTATAACTGATGTATAAAAACTACTTATTAAACCTCTTTTGCATTTTTGATGCTGTGTTAGATATTTATGATGAATAAGATTTGTCATTCTCACAACCAGATTTATTTTCACTATTTCCTGAGATTTCAATGCGTTGTGTTCGTTATTTTGATAGTTGATAATTGTCATGGGAATATAAATTACGGTTTCTAGTAGAATATATTTACCAGGCTTAATTCTGATAAATCCTAATGGTGAGTAGATATCGAATTAAATAGGAATTTGATTTTTTGTGAGGTTATTAACCAAGGATTTCGTGAAAGTTCCTTGTTGAGAAAGTTGATGAGAGCATATCAACAATTCAGAATTATCATTGCGATAATAAAGGTTTTGTGGTTTTAATGTGTAGAGTTGGCTTTCTCATTCGTTTTTGCTACTTTCACTGCTTTCATACTCTCCATAATGCAAGCATATTCAGCTCAAAACTCTTTCATTTGTCTCTTAGTTGCTCTGAATGATAGAAATAAATCTTTTTGAAAAAGACACTATATATCGGCGGGTGCTAGTAGCAATTGCATTGAAACGCTTGATTGTATTTAAAATGTTAACTTAAATACGCAATTGATTTATGGTTTAATTGGGAATCATATTTTATTTAGGTGACATTAAAAGACTTACAGGATATTTTCTTCAATGCATTGATACCAATTTTGTATGAAGTAAAAATATTTTAAAATATTAAGTGAACTAGTTTTACAAAAAAAGACTAGGATTCCTTATTTTAAAATACAGATTAATGTCACCCACAGGTTTTCAAACCTATCTTACACCAAATTTCCAAAATGATATTATTAAATTACTGTATTGATCACGGCTTTTGTGAAAGTTCCTTGGGGAAGTTAATTTTCGAATAAATATTTCTTATTGAAAAGACTGAAGTTGAACGAGATGTAAGGTAGCTGATATGAATAAAATATTTTGAATGGATTAATACCGCTATTTTGTAGAGTAGATTTTGATCAAAATTTTATGCTTTAAAAAATAAAAAAAGAATAGCTCAATCATTCACATATAAACCCTGTATACATTCCGAAAGAACAGAATAATTTTGTTGGCTCATTTCAATAACTACTTCAATGAATTTCTTTATAAACTATAAATTACGTAATAACTATGAATAGCATTCCAAGCTATTTCTGAAAATATTTCGTTACTTCAAATGAAACTAGTTTTATTTTAGATTAAGTATAATTTGTTTCCACTTTAATTCTGTAATTTTTCTAGCTACTACTAATTTATTTCTAAATAGAATTATCATATTGTAATATTCCTCATTTTATTAATTAATAGTAATGTTTGTATCATCTTGAAAAGTGTTTTTAAGACTTTGTCTTGTTGCCACAATTTAAAATTTTTGAATAGGTGACAAATAAATCCTCCATGAATCTCATCAAAAACTAGGGTACTGTACGTCCATAGTACTTGTTGAGTCCATTTCAATATGTACTTGGCCTTTTTTTATTCAAAAGTTGATTTACAGAAAATCGATTATTTTTAATTTTGTCAGTTGAAAAGTGATATTTTGGACGCAAAATAATATGATTTTTATCTAGTTTAATCAGTGATAACATTTAGGCTGTTAGGAAAGCCATATACCATCCATAATTCCACAGTTAGCCATGGATCTAGTCATTTTAATCTATGTTATAATTGTTATTTTAGTAATATTGTTAATCTGTGAACATTTGAAAGTTTAACTTTCTGTTTCTATTGGTTATATTAATCATCATCATCGTCATATAATTGAATTTTTACACCATCCTGTAATTTTATCTGGGTTAATAATTATAACAGTACTCAGTAAAACGTTTTGTCTGTCTAGTCTGATGAATAGTAACAATGAAAACCTATTTCTATCCATTCTCGAATCTGTAATCTATGATGACATCTTATTTGTAATTGTATCAAATATTACTTTGTTATAGTTTAAGACCTTTTCACTCATTACAATTTTATACATTTTACTTATACTTGTGTATTGGTAACACTCTATTTTAATAATTTCATTAGCTTTAATGTTTATCGTATGATGTTGATGATGCTAGAAGCAGTCAACTCACTGTTAATTTGTTCAAATAGTTCATTAATCACAAAACACTTTTGAGTTGATCAGAGATGATCACTTCTGAGTTGATCATAACATTCTGTGTGTCATTCCAAGAGTTTCACATATAATATAATGAAAGTCTTCTGTTTCAACAAATATTATTTGTGTAGTCTTCATTTTTACTAAATCTAATCTTGAAATATTGAGTATTTGCCTTCTTATTTAGGCAATGAATATTGATTAATTAAGAACAATAATATACTTGAGTGTATTAAAACTCGTCAATAATTTAATACGTATTTCAGTAACGAGCTATAAAACCATTTTATTATTGTAATGTATGGTTTATAAGAGCATGTTTATTAAAACACTCATACTATTAAAAAGATTACTGAACACTTTTTTATATAAGACTTAATGAATTGTTTGTTGGAACGATTAAAAACTAAAATTATTAATAATTGACTATTGTGATATTTTCCATTATTGTCCTCTCCATTTTTAAAGGAAAGCTGGATGATTGCAACCATGATCATAATAATATTTTTACTACGATAAGTACGATAGTAATCAAATTAATAAATTCTGGATATTAATCATTTGAATTGTCTATTTTGACACCATTTACTTTGATATTTGTGACTGGAGTTCTCTTTCTTGTAGGTCGATCACCTTACTGATTGATGAGTCTCCATGTTTTAGTTGGATCATGAGAAAATTTGTGAAATTGGTGTGCAAAATAGTTGTTTTTGGCAGATTTTATGATTTTTGTTCAATAGGTTTCTAAAGTTGTTGAATTGATTTATTAGAGATTGATCAAGAGGAAGACCAAGAGATTGCCTATAGTGGTTGATGGTTTTCATTTTGTGGAATAATTTCTCCTTGTATCTGATTGATAATACAATACCTTTAGTTATCCATGGTTTGATGGGAATGTTATTAGAGTTAAAGGAACATTTTTTAGTAAATCTACAATTATGTACTATTTGACAGAAAATCTCAATGAAAATGGTTAGGGCTTCTTCAGGATCACAAGAGTTGTATACATTATGCCAATTAATAATATTCAATTCCCTTATGAGAGAGTTATAATTTATCTTATTAATAGAAAGCGGTTTGTTCTTAGATTCATTTTTCAATTCCTAGAATTACTGGTAAGTGATCAGTAATACTAATATTTAATATCGCTGATCTATAAAGTTTCAAAGGGGCTTTGGATTTGATAAAAATATGATCCAAGCAAGTGCTTGAATTTCGTTCAACCCTTGTGGGTTGCTCAATAGCTGGAGTAAAGTTCCTTTCCAAAAGGTTAGAGATATAACTGAAGCTCACGTTGTTCCTGTGTGAATTTATAAGATTTATGTTTATATCACCCACAAGAATTGTGTGAGTGTTGTCACATGTGTTGTCCAAGATATTCAGTTATGTTATGAATTGCTTGGTACTGGAAGAAGGAGATCGATAACATGCTAGAATATTGAAGGATTGTGAGAAGATTGACATTTTTATAGAAATCAAGTTAGCAGTAGTACAAGGAACAGAATTAAAAATAGGGTGGAGAATAGTATCAGACCTAGTATAAGTAGCTAGGCTATCAAAGCTATTTAATTTATGTGGTATTGGGTAAAAATCATAGAAAATCATTTGAAATGTTTGTGCCTTTTTTATGAAATATTGTATCTTAAACCCTCGGTGTTATTGGTCGTAGAGGGGGAATAATTTAAAGAGTTGTCGGCTCTTTATTCTTTTACATTTCCCACAATAATTTATCAGATTGCGTCTAGAAACACTCACGTATCCTCGTATAAAGCCTTGTATCAAAAACCATAAAGTACGAAAGATCGTCTTTTTTCATGACAAAGAAAAACTTATAATAGGTTATACATGTCAAAACATAATCTGCTTTGCTCAAATATAATGAGCAGATCAGTCATGTTTATTTTCTGTCACGGAGAAAGTGTTACTGAACTGAACATCTTCATCGGTATGGGATTTTATAACGGCGATTTGCGCAACCTCTCCATTGACAGATGACAGGTCTGTCGAATAAACTTTCCTGGGATTCTTTATTCACACCACATCAAAAACATATTGACTTAGCAACAGATTTTTCCAAAGTGTATCTCCTGAAATTACAAGAAATGGTTTTAAACCCTGTTTTTATAACAATTAATTGTAATGTTATGTTGTTGGCATTGTTCGTTAATCATAAATAATAATGTTTCCACACTGATAGTTCCAATTCTTGCCACCCAGAAAGCATAAGTCGATTTTCTGGCCATGGTCGGCTCTCTATTCTCGCTAGCTACTTCACTGTATCAGAGAAGAATCTTCTCTATTTTGTATCACTGATTCATTGCCAGAATGTCAGTGTGACTGTCTGTGAACTTGTTTTCATTTTAAATAATTTGAAGGTTGCAGCTCAGTCAATTTATTTCATTCTTGTCATTATTATCTGGTGGCAGATGACATTTAAATTCAAATGCTGTGTTGTTTTTGTTAAACGCACTTTGTATCCGTTCTGTATTGAAAACTTGAACAAATAAGATTACAGTATGTTATTCATTTTGGCCCTAACTGGAAAGTGAGATATTGAGAAAAGAGTTGCCGGCTCTTTATTCTTTTACAGAACGGTTTCATCTTGCTTACATGGAAGGATAGTCTCCTACAGTGATTTAATAAAAATTATCGGACAATTTTCACAATGGGAGCTCATGTTTCTCGTTCTGACTTCGAGTATACTTATAATGAAGAACCCCATGCATCTCGTCGGAAGGCGATTTTAGGTAAGGATGTTGCGTAACATTGATGTTATTGCTGACTTATTATTATTTATGTTACCAAGTTTATCCATTATTTTCTTAGATTTTGATTTAAAGGTGTTTGAGGCTAGTCAAACCCACCGATGTAAAGACTGTGTTATTTATTTATATCGATGGTCAAACCTCAAGGTTTGAGGTTATTTTTCAGTTGATTCCCAATAATAAGATCAGGAGCCCCCCTAATAATTTGGCAAAATGTTTCAAGTGCGTCCGCAGTAAATCAGCATAGTATTTTAATATTTAAAAATAATAATATTGGGTAATTGTGCCGCAGATGTTAGCAAATAAAAAATCACTTGAAAACTTCACCAAATTGTAGTATTATGTCTCCTGATCACAATTATCAAGTTTTTAAGTGTCGGTCTCAATTAAATAATTAATTATTCAATATTAAAAACTCACCTTTTGAACATAAATACGGCTCTGAAAAGCCTTTTTAGTACCTTAATCATAACATCATAGACGAACAGATAGTTAGAGCAATGGAGTGCCATCATTATAATATCAGTGCCATCTACATCAGAACATCAATAGAAACTTGAATGGAACTGCATAACCAAACCTTTCCTAACCTGGCTAGATGTGACTGAACCACCTCTGTAAATATTTAAAGGTATTTTAAAGGTGGTTCAGTCACATCTAGCCAGGTTAGGAAAGGTTTGGTTATGCAGTTCCATTCACGCAGACTACGCTTCTGCGAAATGTTCGCACATGTGTAGATTTAAAAGGTCGTGGCCCAAAAGTCTAAAACCCAGGCTGTAGCTAGCTGGCTACAGGTTATTTATAATTATGTGCGATCAAGTGATGAGATTTTGGAACAAATTGAAAATGCCTTTATTATTAAGTAGATAAATTGCATGAGTAAATAATTAATAAATTAAAATGCAAATTATTGTGTTGCAAAGATTCATGCATTCTAAACACTCAATTAAAGTTAATTGCTGAAGATAGTCATTTTGGGGCTCTGTTCGAAAGGTAGGTTTTCAATATTGAATTATTAATTATTTAATTGAGACCGACACTTAAAAACTTGATAATTGTGATCAGGAGACATAATACTACAAATTGGTGAAGTTTCAAGTGATTTTTTATTTGCTAACATCTGCGGCACAATTACCGAGTTCTAATTTTTTTCTATGAGATAAAGCCAGTTTCTTCTCATTTAGGCCTATCCCTATGAGCTATGAGTATAAGACACTTTCTACTACCAGTCCAGTTTAGTGGTTGTCGTATGTAGCACCAACACAGATTTTTTTAACAAATTTAAAGTTGTATTATATTTAAACTCATCTTCATATTATACTCCAAATTATACTCCAAATTGAGCACAGAACATAAACAAGAGAAAATAAATACACCTTTTTGCACGCAAATTTTCCTGGAGGGGGTCTTTCCTGCTGGAACATTCCCCCCTCCAAATAATTTTGGTAAGTCGGCGCCTTTAGTTTGCACCAGTTTGTCTACACCATTTATGCTTACAAGCTATTATAGCTTATAAGCTAATATCATATTAATTGATAAAAATGCATCCGATGTTTGATTTGGGAAAACTAACCTATTAATTACTTGAAGTCCTCCCTGTTGTATTAGATGTACAAGCTACTGATAATATTTGATAGATTGTTGACAGTATGGACGTATGTTATTAATGGCTTTCAGTGCATTAATGTACTGTACACTTACAGAGTATTATATTCACATAAGATGAGAACTTGCATTGCAGTAACTTATCACTGTGCTTGCACAGAAGAGCATCCAATACTCAATAGTTATCGTAAAATCAAATGCTGTTGAATGGTAGTATTCACGTTGCTCTAGTTTGTCTACACCATTTACAGAAACTGTTTGATCATTCGATGGTGAATATCCTCGAGTTTCATTGAAATTAGGGTAATATGTTTATTAAATTTTGTTCGTAATTTACTCATCGCTCACATCTTCGCACTCATTTATCTACTAAAATAAATTACATATTTCTAACATAACAGAACTAATTTTTGAAACTACTGGTACTCATCTGAATGTGCTGTACACTGTTGAGCTTGTTGTTGGTCACATAAAATCAGTATATAGCCTAATTTTTTTTTTTTTTTTTTTTTTTTTTTTTTTTTTTTTTTTGAGGATGAAGCCCACAGGTCTGATACCTATGTGTGGGTAATGAGTTGGATGATGGTGATTTATGAATTGGACCTACAGTTTTAGGTGGTTTATAACAGTCTTTTTTGCTGGCCAATCTAATCGGTCACCGTTACAAACAGGACCTACGAGAACGCAGCTTGAGCTTATCCACATAATTTTTCAATGAAATGCATGAAGAGATTCAAGTATAACGTTTAAATTATTCATGTTTAATTTCATGCGTTTTCAGCCAAATATCCGCAGATAAAAAAGCTTTTCGGATATGATCCGAATTTCAAATGGATTGTGATAGCCATGGTTCTCACACAGTTTGTGACATTCATTTTGATAAAAGACTGCTCTTGGCCAATTGTGTTCTTCCTCGCTTATGTCTTTGGTGGTGTAATCAACCATTCTTTAATGCTTGGTAAGTTGATTCTCAAGTTTCTATAAAAAATGTTGAAAGTTTGTATCAAGCCTCTACTCCTACTGTATTCATTTTCAAGTTTCAAATATAAAAGAGGTCTGTGCTGTTTTCCATGACAAAAATTTTTTCAATTCAATTTATTATCCTCAAAATAATACAAATTCACATTTAACAAAATCACAATTACAAATTCAATAGCAATATTTATATAGGTAAAACAAGAAAAAAGTACTCAGAGGAAAATTATAATACCTGCAAAGGTTTCCCTGAGCGCAGGTATGAGTCCGTATAAGAATAACATAGATTTAATCAAATGAAACAAAGATGAAAAAGATTTTTTTAAAGATTTAAAGAAACAGAATGAAAAGTAAAGAAGAAAATATAGAAGTAACACAGAAGAAGATTTTTTCAATTATATTTTCAGAAATTATCCATTCATCAACCATTTTTCCAAATGATTTATTTTTCTTATTGTTATTTAAGAAATGAACAGGGATGAGATTTGCCACTTTTCCAGTGATATAAGTGAACTGTCTTCTACATACATTTAAAATAGTTCTTCTCATTGCAAATACTTGATGAACAATCTAATATCAATCCTGCCACTGTATTTCAATTTATATGTATTAAAATATAAAAGAGAGGAGTGAAATGTATGAAACCCTACTCAAGCTTGTTCACAAAGAGTTTAACAGATAGTGCAGTACTTGGAAAATTATTCTCTTCTATGACGCAATTTGAGCTCTATCAAAATCTTTTTCCACATCTGAGTTATAGATGCTCATGATAAAATGACAATAGTAACTTCTATCATAATCTTTTTTAAGCTCTTATCAATTGTGGGATAATACTGCAGCTTATTATTTTATTTAAAAAAATTCAGTTCATTCCTTGTCGATGAGAACTTTTGATACAAATTCAAATTATATTGAAAAAAGAGTACATTACATATCAATGAAAACACAATTTTTGAACATAATAAAACCTTTGGATACTGTCAATGATATGAAACGTTATAATACAATTTGTCAGCTAAGAAAAAAGAAAGCAAATGAAAGCCCCGAGAGAACCTGTGTGGGGCATGAGGGAAAAATGAATAATAACCTTAAACAGAACTGATATACAATAAGATGGCAAAAAATAACTAAAAATAAGTTTTTTTCGCTGCAGCCGAGCAGCCCTTAAGTTATTATTATCTTAATTTTACCCTTTGCAAAACCCTTTGATATGCAAAAATATATGGTTTCAATGTTGTACAGAAAAGAATATAAAATAACTTTGTATTTTCATGCATATGTATTACACCAAACGTCAAGTGTAGATGCTATAATGTCTGATTTTTTCACGGTTTTCAGCTATTCATGAGATTGCTCATAATTTAGCATTCGGATACTCAAGGCCAATGGCTAATAGAATACTAGGAATATTTGCTAATCTTCCAATTGGATTGCCATTCGCCGTTACCTTCAAGTATTATCACTTGGAACATCATAAGGTAAATGCTTTTCATCTGTACATTTATATACTATTTTCTCTGACTGGATTTATTTTCTATACCAGTGATGGGCAAACTACGGCCCGCGAGCTGGTTTAATCCGGCCTGTGACATGCAATATTATCGCTTCTGAGTTTTCGTTGAGAGTTCAAAATGAGTTATTTATGAATTGGGCTAACATTTACAACGGTAAATTGACAGGGAGAAGGACTCAAATTTAAATGTTGTTGTATTATGACGATGGAGACATAATTTTCATATTGCAGCAAACGTTTTGTTCATTGTTACAAGAAGTTTCGTGCCTCTGTTGCCAATAAATGCTTGGAATCGGTCAAAAATTGCAAACGTGTTGAGTTTTTTTACAGTGCCTGAACTGTTATTGGCTACTTGGTCGTTTAGTACTTTTATTATAATATTATTTCATTGTTTCTAAGTATGCTTAAGTCCTAATCTTCCTTTGTATGTAGGCCTGAGCTCTGAGCTGTAGCCGACTGCAAACTTTGCTGTCAGATCATAATCTATATATATATATAATCCAAATACCACTCACTCATTCATCACAGTTTCTCAGGAACCACTCGACCAAAAACGATAAAATTTGGTACACGTATTCAGTAGTGGGACTAGACGCGTGCTAAGAAAGGGTTTCAAAATTTACCCCAAAATGGGCCCAAAATTGAAGATTTTTGAAAATACCACTGAATGACTCACTCATTCATCACAGTTTCTCAGGAACCACTCAACCAAAAACGATAAAATTTGGTACACGTACTCAGTAGGGGAACTAGACGCGTGCTAAGAAAGGGTTTCAAAATTTACCCCAAAATTGAAGATTTTTGAAAATTTAGATGACAACAATTTCTAGAGAACCATAAAGTCAAATCAGATAAAATTTGGTATTCATGTTAAGTATCGGCCTTAGATGTACCTTGGAAAAAAGTTTCAAAATTAGCCCCAAAATGGGCCCAAAATCGACGATTTTTGAAAAGTGGTGATAAACAGCAAAATATTTTGAAATTTGCACTTAACAGATGTCATCAACCTGGCATAATAACATTTCATCATACCCAGTCATATGTTTCCTACATATTGCAAGGCTCCGACTGAACGGTAGCCTACATGCAAAGTGCAAAGTCTATTGCTGTTCAAAGACAGTGTAAATAACGCTGCTAAGGGGACTGCCATATGATAAAAAACGGTTGACTTCTATCAGCTGTTCCTTTAAGCTGTTTGGCCGGCAAGTTCAGTAGGTTAGGTCTATTAATGAATAATAATTTGTTTCAAACAAAGCAAACTTATCCCGAGCTACCAAAATAATTTCAATAGCTAAAAGCCAACGTTTATGATAAGTATATGTTTGATTAAGACCCTAGATGCATACTAAGTAATGGTATCAAAATTATCACCAAAATCACCTATTTCTGCAAATTTATCTAATCACAATGGAAATTAGTTGGACCCCCCGGGGGTCCAGGGGGCGGAGCTCCCTGGCTAGACGGTTAAGGCGAGCGAAGCGAGTCTGCCGGCTAGTACATTATATTTCATACTCATTTTAGTTCACATTTAAAAAAAAAAGGTGAGCGTTTCTCAACTACTAGACCCTTATCAGTTTCCATTGAAAACCATATTCGATTTTATTATCAATCTGATTTTACCCATAATTTCTCACAATTTTGACGATTCCGTTAATTTTTTTTCATTCATAACATTTACAATTTTGATTTATCCAATGAATAAAATATAGTGATTTCCAATACAAAAGTTTTCCAAATCCGCCGTCTAAGCGTAGTTCATATAGGCCTAAGCATAGTTCAAGTACTTATTAGTATTATGTTACAAGATATGTATTACTTGATTAGTATAGTTTGATGAAAACACGCTGAGGTGAGCTAGTGCTCGTATACTATATTGCACATTGATAATTTTTCACCAAATATTTTAAGTACTGTCTGACAGATAGTCACATGTTGATTTTAAAATCAATTCTAGGTTAATAATTATTGACAATAATTACCTAAATACTATTATTAATTATTGTATTTGGATGTAAAACATCTGAAGCTAATTCTCATTATTGTGGTTGGCTGTAAAACATTTGAAGCTACCAATAGTCTAACCGAAATTAGATTTGAAAAATGATACAAAAACAGTATTTTTGTATTATTCAGTAAAACTTTATGAAGTTAAATAACCGTAAGAAATCGCAACACAGGCCGACACTCTAGATTGCTTATTATAAATTATAAATTACAGTTCTCTGCTGTAAAATCACTTCCCGGTGGTTCGGAACCCACCTAAAACTGTAGGTCCAACTCATCATAATAACTTTTTATGGTAAATTCAACGTCTTGCAGTCAATTTTAATTGTGAATAAATAATATTTCTACTCACGTTTTGGTCAAACGTTTTCGAGTAAGGGAAACTCATCTTCAAGGCGTCCTAGATCGGTTTTTTGGTTAGAAGAACTGTCGTTCTTGTATAGCCACAATAATCCAAGAATATGAATAAAAATTTATTACAAAATCTTTTGAAATTTTTTTTTTTAATTAAATTTTAGAATCTAATGCGGCTGCTCTCTAGTATTAATGGCCAAACATCATATTATTTGAAAGGAACTTTTAATTTGAACCCTTCAGTAATCAATTTAGTAATGTTTAGTTTATGTTTATGTTAAGTAATCAATTTAATTACTACGATCAAAAACGGTCCACTAAATTCGAAAAATGTACCACCATTAGTACAGATATTGAAAATTATTTATTTATTGCATTTTTATAAGACCCTTGATAGTACAGAACAATAAAAGTAAAAATTACAATAGAGATGTTAAAATTTACATAAAAATTACAATTTCGCTTGCAAATATAATTGCTATTATAATTAGTTTTCGGAGAAAATAAAATAATAAGAGAGAAAAATAATAAATGAGCCATGAGATTGAATATTAATTACTGCTATTTATCCATCAATCTAAAAGGAAATACTATTAAATTAATAAAGAACGATTGCTCTTTATTCCTCTCAATCACTAATTTTATTATTGACTTTGTCTTGAACTGTTGCCAATTTGGAATTGGATAATGACTCAAGAGGAGATGATTTATGAGATGATCATGATTTATGTAATGCTTTTCCACATAATCATTGAAGTTTTATTTATTGTTTTCAGTATCAAGGAGAAGAAACAATCGACACCGACATTCCAACATATTTAGAAGCGAAACTTTTCTGCAATACATTTGGAAAGTTGGTTTGGTTGCTTCTCCAGCCATTTTTCTATGCGTTCAGGCCGGTAGTTACCTATCCTAAGGCTCCAACACCGTTGGAATTATGCAACACAGCTATTCAATTAACATTCAACTATTTAGTTGTCCATTACCTTGGTAAGTGAACTCAATTATCTTAGAAGAGTCTTATCTTATTGAATTCAAAGAGACAAATACATTGTATTTCCATTTTTGTAGAGTGGTATTAACTTATTTCAACAACAAAAGTGCAAAACTTAATGAAGAGTTTTGCAAACTCAGTTCAGTTTAAAACAAGTTTCTCTTCGCCATCCTCCGAGAGTTCTATTTTGCCTGACAGATAAGAAGTACGATTCCAATTGAGCATTGTGTTTGAATCATTCATTCGCTCACTATAATAGTTTAAACAAGCCATAATACAATTTCTAATAGCATGAACTGAATGTATTAGTACACTTGAACATTTTGAACTATGTGATCGATAAAGTGGGTTTTAGATTATACCTTACATTGTTACAATTTTCATCTTGAAGTTTATTGTCGCTCAAGAATAAAATAAAATAATTACAATTCGTTAGATCGCAGATGTGTAAATATAGCACCAGATATCGAACCCCAATAGGTTTAAAATAAGCTAGACATACAATAACTTGGAACGCACATTAGAATAAAACTATTCAATAAATTACCCTCGAATGCTAAAGATTGATGAAATGTTCAAGGCTGCCAATGAAAAATGGTTTTAAAAAAAGACTTCTTGTTAGCACCTTTTTCAATAAAAACTTAAAAAACACTAAGTGGAAATTATATTAGTGGAAACAAGATGGGTCTTCAACATCACACCTTTTTCAAGTTCAATCATTTCTTTGTTCAATCAAATAGAGATAAGCTGCGTTATCCTGAGCACTCTTTGTAAGCGTGACCGATTAGATTGGCCAGCAAAAAGATACTGTTCTCTGCTGTAAATCACTTCCCAGTGGTTCGGAGCCCACCTAAAACTGTAGGTCCAGCTCATCAATCAACATCATCCAACTCATTACCCACGCACAGGTCTCAGACCTATGTGGGCTTCATCCTCAAGTATTCATGACATCAAACATATGGTGCATATTTTATAAATCTTCCAAATACTTTTAAGGATGAAGCCCACATAGGTCTGAGACCTGTGCGTGGGTTATGAATTGGATGATGGTGATTGATGAGTTGGACCTACAGTTTTAGGTGGGTTCTGAACCACCGGGAAGTGATTTTACAGCAGAGAACAGTCTTTTTTGCTGGCCAATCCAGTCGGTCACCCTTAAAAAGAGCACCCAGGAGTTTCGTAGCTTATCTCTGCTACGGCACTCGGCTATCACTTTATATGGAATTTTTGTGTTCTGCTTTGTATATTCTGCACTCTGACATTGTACAAATTATTATAACCTGACTTTTTTTGTGTTTGACTTTAAAGGCGCCCGGCCACTGAACGCTGTGCAGAGTTGTGCGACGCTGTACTTTTAAAATCGAGCCAATGGTTTTTAATGAAAATGCGCTGCGCTTTGCTAGATGTCGTGTGCAAACCCATTGAAAGCCATTGGTTCAATTTTGAAAGCTGTCGTCGCACAGCGCAGCTGTTCAGTGGCTGGGTGCCCGTAAAGTCAAACACAAACAAATGTCAGGTTATAATGTTTTGCACTATGTCAGAGTACAGAGTATACAAAGCAGAACACAAAAATGTAATATAAAGTATTTGGATAAATTAACACTTATGAAATATGCATTTATTTGAGTATCCTAATAATTTAAGCATCAATGCTCCTATGCGAGCAAGTCATCAAACAAATATTGGTATTTAAAACTGTTATGTATTAATATTAGAAATAAATTGCATTGAGTTGATCATTGAACCTTTATTTCCTAAGATTAGTAATAAACTGAAAAAGGTAACTCTAGGGAGTCATCTGTATTTTATCAGCTGAGACATGTCAAAAACTGGTAGATAATTTAACTAGCAATGAAATAACAAAAATAATTGTTGTCCACTTCCTTCATTATAACTACTAAACACTTCAGTTTTAATAATATTTTTCAACATTAATTTTGTTCCAGGATGGAAGATACTTTTTTACATGCTAGGTGGTTCTGTACTAGCAATGGGCATCCATCCGGTAGCTGGTCATTTTGTTTCTGAGCATTATATGTTTCACAAAGGATTCGAAACGTATTCTTATTATGGCTGTCTCAATGCCATAACCTTCAATGTTGGATATCACAATGAACATCATGACTTTCCTTATGTGCCTGGCTCAAGATTGCCACAGGTAATTAATATAAAAATTCAAATATTTAACAATTTTCTATGGGGATTCGAGTTATAAATGTATATATTTTGCTCTTGAGACCGAAACGTACGGTGAGATCTAAAACGTCACACATTAGAAATTTCCGGAAAAGACTATATATGCAAACATCAATTAAAAACATAATCATAGCATAATTTTATTTTATAGTAGAATTAAAAGCAGACGCGTATTGGAAAGTCGACGTGGAGGTACTGTTCACCCACCACGAGAATAGAGGCGACGTATGAGGTGTGCGGGGAGGCTCTTCGCTGTCTCTATCATACGCTGTTTCTCTCTTTCTCGCACACTTTCGTCTACTACCCAACGTGGCTGTATTTGTTCAGTTGAGTTCGCAACGTCGCCTAGCAAACAAGACGAGCAATTGTTTTACAAATGTTGATAAATTCAAAGACCGATTTACTGTGTTACCCCCACTCGGCCAGATCCTACATTCCTAGAATTCCTGCCAGCTCTATTCTCGTGGTGGGCGAACAGTATAGTCTTCGGGGACAGTGTTGCCACATCATGCGGAATGCAGAACTAGTGGCAGTGTAGTAGCAACAGGCGAGATTAGGGAGTAGGAGATATGGCAACACTGTAAGAATCAGTTGGTGTGAGAACTGCCAAATTGTTATTGGCTAAGCGCAGAGGCGCCCCCTCCTCTGACACCTCGACCACCGTTTCGGCAATACGCTTCTGGTTTTAATTCTACTTTAATAACCAGCTAATGCTGAATTTTTATCTCCGTTCTGAAAGTGTAATTTTGCAAAATGTATTTATTAGATGTAACCTCTCTATTTTCTTCATGATTAGAGTATTTTTATAGTAAATGAGTCGAGCTCTTTAATAATTGCCTATTTTGCCTTCTTCCAGAGTATCGCCATAATGGTATACTACTTTGGGGTAATAGTAAACATATAGGAAAAATTTTGTTGTTGCAAAAAAGGTGATCAGGGTATTAACGGTTTCTCCTAGATTAGCACACTTTAAACCTCTTTATTAATTTGAAAATAATGACAATAGTTAATTTATATATGTACACAGTATTGCTGAATGTTAAAAAAAACTCAACCAGTTTAAAATTGAGACAAGAAACTCATTACCACAAAACAAGGAATTGTAATAGAATAGATATACCCTATCAACGCCTGTCCAAAACAACTAATAGTTATGACATACTTGGTATGAAGTTGTACAACAAACTTCCATTGGAGTTGATAAGGGAGACTGAAAAAATATTTAAGACCAGGTTGTTTAATTGGCTGGTGGCTAATCTTTTTTATAGCATTAATGAGTTTTTTGGGATTGGAATTATTGTTGTTTAGAGGAATTTTGTGTTATTTTTAATGTTTTTGCTAGATATTTTTGATATTACTATCAAAATTTATTATCCTTTCACAATGTATCTGTATACAGCTATTTGTACTTAACACTTGCAACTCAACTAGTTGTACTAGTTGTTTAACGACTTGATTTATGAAGTTGTCTATTCATAAGCTTCTCATATTTATTTGAGCAGTTGCAATTCAGTTATCACCTCGAAAATAGTGTGGGAACGTATTATAAAAATATAAGTTTATTTTTAATATTAGTTGTGAACTTTATCTTTATATTAAGTCTTTAGTACTTTATGATCATTTATTTGTGCATTGCAACGTCGACTGACAGAGGAATAGGTAATGTTGGAATAACTTTATTTACATGAAACAATACAGGAAAAATATTATTAATGAAAGGGCTGTTATACTGTATGCCATTATGTTTCTAATCAAAACAATCACAATTTTTTAATTTTTCAAGATGGCTCGAAATGATATCCTTCACATCATTTTTTCTATTCTCAGCTGAAACATTTACTTACTAAAATATATTGTTTTAAAATATTTTCAGGTCCGGGAAATTGCTTCAGAGTTCTATGACAAACTACCTCATCATAACTCTTGGGTGTCAGTATTATATGATTTTGTTTTTGATCCTGATATCGGACCTTACGCTCGCATCAAGAGACAGCACAAGGGACTGAAAACATGAGTCAAAAGTATTATCGCCCTCAACTCTTTTTTTCGCATTTTGATTGTATTTTTTTAATAATATATGTTACCTCCATTATTTACTTTTGTCAGCCACATACACGTTTTAGCATCACCTATCTTCAACTTTTAATTAAATTGTCAAGTTTAGAACAATTTTTTTAGAAATTCAAGTTTCATCCAATTAAGGCTGCAATGAACAATAATATATACCTATTATTTATTTGTCATCAATTAATTATTTTAGTTTTTCGCTTTTTGTTTTATTGTGTATAGCTTCATTTATTTATGAACCATGAGCAAGATAATATTACGACTCTAGTCTTTGTATTCCTACAAATGATGTAAGATAATTTAATTTCTAAGCACGTTTAGCAGGTCTAATGATGCTTTAATGACAATTATTAGTTATTCGCTTCACTAATAAATGTTTAAATTCAGTACGCATAGTTTTTATTTCAGTTTGTTTATTTATGCAAAACCCTTCATCTCCCCCTGTTCAGAATATAGGAAATAATGCCATTTCCTTGAATTTCAATCTTATCTGATTGTTCTGAATTCTATCTTGCTCTGTATTTGCATTTGCAATATGTGAAGATGTTTGAAGAGATTTATATTTCTTAGTTTATGATACAATAAATGTCTATTGGACATCTGTTGTAGCAAATCAACATTTATTTGCTCTTGCATTTATATTTGAGATGAATTCGCATAGGATGTGCGATTTATTGATTTGTTGCCAAAATATTTTATCATGTATAAAAGCTCGTCAAACAAACAATAAATATACGATCAAATAGCTACACTACTGTAGTATTCATATAACTTGGCAGCGTGTAGTAGATGGGAAATGCTACATCTGAGCCCAACTGTTGCTGCCAAGTTATATGAAAACTACAGTACATATCATTGACACTGAAAAAGATGATAGTTTTGTATTATCATTTTTTTAATGAAACTTTTTGGATATATTCAAAATACAGTAATATTAGAAGAGAATTCTGCATACAAAATTTTGTATTTAACGTGTATAATTTTTTACCGCTCTTGTTACATTTAATTTTCTAACATCACTTCAAAATTTATTTATTGAAAGATACTGGATAACACTCCATTGAATTTGGTTTCAAGGCTTTTTTCATTATTTCTCATGGTTCCGTAAGTAAAAACGATGAAACTTGCTTACGGTGAAAACCAGTGATAGTGAATATTGTGTGTATTGATATCTCTCTCTAAAATCAACTATAAAAAATATTTTTTTGACAATGTATTTTTATTATCTAAAGATTGATTACCTACTGTTCTTTAAACAAGTTTTTCGTGCTGTAAGAATGCAATGATTTCCATTTCTTACAAACTACAGTTAATTTGCACTATTTAGCAGTGCTATATTCTACGCCACGAAGTTAGGCGGCTCAAAAGAATTGTGTAGCAGAAAAACAACTGACTACGGTAGCAAACCACATGGCTGCTAGACTTGTAGACTAGGCAACGCGGTACGAGTAGTGTTGCCAATTTGTGCATTGAGGTTTGTGATTTTCTACTATCAGCTGCTTTCATGGTCCCATGTCTGGAACATATTTCAGGTGTCCCTCAAAAGAAAAGTGTACGGTACAGTAGAATAGTCTGGGTGCGCGGCCGTTTGGTAGTCAGCCATGGCGAGGGGAATGTTTATCGCTCATTTCTAAAAACATGTGGCCCGTGCGACGCTGCAGATGTCTTCAAGGTCAACTAGTCAACTTCTGCAGGACGGCTAGTAGTGAAACCAGAGCCACGCGCCCAGACTAATTGTTTCTACTGTACCTCCAGTACTATTACCACCGTATTCCACAAAAAATCCTGAATTTTGGTTCTATATTGCAGTACATTTTAGACCCAGTGGCAGCGATAACCCGCTGTGTCGGAAAGCCCTCATGGTTAAGGGGCCCCTCGAGGCCGGCAGCTGGGACCGATATAGGGCCCTGAGGCCCCTAGAAATTATTCCTTCAGGGTGCAAGGCGTGGAGGTCCCCAATATTTGACATGCGCCAGAGGCTTGCAGGTGGGCCAATGTTTATTTATTTATTCAATTACAATGTGGGAGCATACGGGGAAACCCCAAAAATTGCTCCCCAATCATGAACATATTACAATAACTACAATTTACAAATTTGAGAAAAAGTATATAAGGCTATTTAAGAAATATATTTAGAAAAGAGTATATTTAAGAAAATATAAGGCTACCGTACTGGTGGCCTTGAAGGGTTCAAATAATTGAGGCGACTCTAAATGTTTTATGTGGTGATATCCTGGATATTTATTACTGCAATCAATTATCATTTTTAAAAAATATTCACTTATTTTAGGCCAATGTAAAAAATGTAAACTTATAATTTTTAAAATCACTATTGGTTGCTCTTGAAGTTTATTGTTTGGGTGCTCTTGAAGGCCTACAAAGCTAACTGCATGGGAGGACCCCTAAAGTTTAAAGGGCCCTGAAGGCCAGCAGTAACTCGGCCCGATAAAGGCTGATTCACACATATAGGACTGGACTACGACCGTACGCTGACTGATGGGTCGCTATCATTCACACATGTAGGACTGTACTGTTGTCGTTTATTTCTGCAGTTACGTCATTCCAGTGGATTTCACTTCAGTCTTCACTTGCAAAGATGGATTCAGACGAGAAGAAGCTAGAAGCTAGGAAGAGACGAAAATATTGGGTGCATCAGTTGTGGAGAGCAAGAGATGAAGAAGGAGAATTCCATACAATATTTTCATGTCTTAAAAGTGACCAGGTTAAATTTTTCAAGTATTTTCGTATGAGTATAACAAAGTTTGAGAACCTGTTGAAAATACTTCAGAATGAATTGACGAAACACTACTCAAGGTGGAGGCGGCCAGTTTCACCAGAAGAAAGATTAGCTTTGACATTGAAAACCCCGGACATTTCCCGGACGCGAGCTCGAAACCCGGACTGTCCGGAAAAATCCCGGACGAATGGATAGCCTAAGTATAGTGTTATAGTAAAAGTTTCCCAATGGGTTGTACAGAGTGAATACATACATTAGAGTAGATGTTATCAGTTCGATAATATTGTCAATAATAGGTTGAATAGGTAGTTTTTGATCATAATTATTAAATTCAAAATTAACTTTGAAAATTATAATTCAAAATAATAATAATTCAAAATTAACAAAAATAACTTTCAACATATTTCTTGTGTTTCTACTGAATGGAATGCTTGAGTTGGCTCTTATAAGCAAGAATCAGTTCCATGTCATGTTTAATTATAACTCTAGATGGAAATTTCTAAAGTCAAAAAAATTGATACTATAGGCTACTTGAAATATTTTTTTCTTGTAGAACTTTTTTTCTTTCAAGAAATAATAGTAACTTGTGGAAGTGATAGGAACTGCCATTCTAGATGAAACTAAGTTCAACTAACTAGACAACTGTATAGGATGACTTGATATCAATAAAAACAACTTCCTCAATTTTGCTTATTTTTGAGTACACGCGAGGCAAATTATTAATTCTAGGGCGCTGAATCCGAATCTGAAATCACAATTCTTCTATCTCTAATTTTGGAGATAATGGAAACACTCGATCCTAACAGTACAGTCGGCGCACAGTCCTACGTTGATTCACACATATAGGATTGTGTTCAGGCCGGACGCAGACTGTGTAGGACCGTGTCCTTGAAAGATCGCTCTGATCTGAAAGTGATCTACGGCAGTACAATCGTAGTCCGGTCGTTGTACAGTCCTATATGTCTGAATTACCTCCGACCGTCTCTGTATATTTCAAATGGAAAGACTGTTTAGGCGAATCCATTCAAAACGACACAGTCGTAGTCCAGTCCTATATGTGTGAATCAGCCTTAAAGGGCTCTCTGTAGGCCCGCAATATATTAAAATCCCTCGGGACCCACCCCACGACTTGAAGGTCCCCCCGAGATGTGCAGCTGGGGCCAATATATGTATAGAGCCCGTGGTAGCATCCGCTACTGATATCACACACTATAATATAAATTATTTTAATAATTATACTGTACTTATATAAATTATTAGTTTTTTACAATATACTTTTAGAGGCGAAATCAGCTTGTAATGTCAGAATTGATATAATATAGATAAAAAATTGGTCTACATCTTGGAAATGCGTATTGTTAATTAACTGGTTTTTGTATTGAATTTCAAATATAAGTTTTCAAAATTTCGGATGCCGGGCCTCTTCATGGCTACGCCACTGTTTGTGGTTCAAACCACTCGCTAATGTTCCTGAAAAATCAAATAATTATATTTTGAATTTCGCGCTTCATTTTCATTTGTGTTGAAATATATGAACTGTCACTATGCTTCAACAACTGGGAAATCATAGTTATTTATTGATTTTGAAAATTACATAATTATTGAATGTGATTGAACATTTTTTTAATCATAAAGTTAATCACTTCAAATTTGAAATGTTACCATCTTGATCATGGTATGTCGTTGTCGTTGACTGACGTCTTTGTAGACTAGCACTGTACTAGACTGACATTTCTGTCATCTGTTTCTTGTTTTCTTTAGTTTTTTGTTATTAGTTATGTTTCATTTTCATACATTTTGATACGTTCTTTGTTATAATAATATATTTATCTACTTTCTTGGGTGTGAGTAAAACTATATTTTACCATACAATAAAAATAAGTAAACTTTCTTCAACTTCATAAGTTGTGATTAGCTTACGATGAAGGTTTTGAAAGCAACTTGTAAGCATAACTTGAGATATTCTTTGCAGGATAAGAGGAATTTCAATTCATATCTGTATCTTATGTCAAGATTTATTGCTTAATATCGTTATTAGAAGTTCATGGAGGATTTCTTTTACACATTTTTTTAATATTCAATGTGTGACTTCGTCACATCTTTTATCCGTAACGATGGACAATATTGGAATGAATTTCACTTGCAATTCCGCAATACAGTACTCATGAAGTTGGATCCTTTAAATTTTTCTGTCAATGTACTTCATTAATTGTTTCTTATCGTGGAAATTGAAATATTTTATAACGAGATTCAAAAGCAGTGAATTGAATGAAATTTAGTTCTTATCCTGTGAACCAAAATTTGAAAGTCTACTTGTGTCCAGTCGATTTATTGTTTCTAAATTGAGCTAGGGGTCCCCTAGTAGCCTTTATGCATAATTGATGTGTTTTTTATAAATATTTTTTGCATTGCAACTTCCAGTATAATATATTTTGCAGCCCAATTTTATCCTGGAAAGAATGTAATTTAATGCCAATCGTAGTTTTTTTGACTGATCCATCATGATGAGAACATGACTTATGATGAGATGATGAATAATGAGTTCTTAGTCTTTAATAACTAGTGCAATAAATGGGAGGCTGTGTTTATCCCTCACAATTGTTGGTCCTATCTGGAAATTGCTAGTCTGAAAGTCTCTGTAACTCTCTGGCTTCTCCGCAGGTGGATAGGGGGCACACTTCCTCCCAATATGTAGGTTCATTTTCCATGTCTTCCGAATGTAAAATGTTGAAAAATAGACATTTGTTAACAAACAAACCAGAGAAACAGTACAGAGGTTCACTTTTATTGATAGACCCAAACCTACATGATTTTATCATTAACTGTGATATAAACTCGGTTGGCAGAATCCATCGTCTGCTTCGCAACTGTGCTGGTCCTGGTAACTACTATTTGTAAAACTCTTGTTATATTTTCGCTGTGTGACGGTAATAGGCCTTCGCACTGTCCCCAGATGAAGAAAATGCTAACTCGAAGAATCCAATGTAAGGAAGACGCTTAACATTCACCAAAATTTCTCGAGGGAAAAGTTTACTTATCTGTCTCTTGATGGCCTTGTAATTTGAAATAGGTATGATGAAAATGAATGTGTTCGAAGATTGATGAACTTCAACAAAGATTTAGCCTACCGTACTTGAATTTGCAATTTTATACAGACGTAATTTTTAATTATATATTCTTCATTCAGATTTCATTATCTGAAAACTATGTTTTTAACGAATAGTTAATTAAAAATTCTCCTATGAAGGGCCCCAAACCACCACCCTCTTACTTCTTCAGTTACCCCCTCTGGCTTATGCCCCAACCACTAAATGGTAGCTGATGCTTTCAAACTTGCTGAATGCTTGATGCTTGAGCTCATGCTCAAACTTGATGAATGAAAATGATATAGAAGCTTGTTTGATTGCACTCAACTTTTCAACCGTCACCCAATTCGCACCAGAACTAGGAAAATGTAAAACTCAAGGCTAGTCTATGCATTAGTCACTTTCAATTAACAAAGATTTGAACAACTTACTTGAAACTTCTTCCATTTGAGAACCTTGAACATTCCGCTTTCATTCTCTCCTTTTGATGGTATCTACATTTTTTTTTTAGTTTCAATGTCAAAATTTAAAATTGCTTCGCACATGAATATTCATATGAAAATTTCTATCAGTATACCTTGTTTTATAATTAATTTTGAAACCCCAATTAGTTATCAGTAGCTTAGACAAAGATTTCTATTTATACCAAAATACTTTTCAAGAAGAAGAGTTGTAGATGGATTTTAACAAATTGAACAAATTCTTGACTTTTCCAGTAGGAAACTCTGATAAGTTAGCAGCGATTAGGAATTATTGAGGAAGCGCGCACTCGTGTTCCATAAAAGGTCATCCTGCACCGTGTTGCCAAGTATGAAAACGCATATTAGCGCCGTGGCTCATTGTTTCATTGAACGTTATTTTATGTTTCCAAGGCACTAATACCTGTGTGACAAGCTTCCAGCATGCAGCATTCATTGTTTAAATGAATTTTATTGAATTATGCGGTTTTGGCATTGAAAGCAATTAATGTTAAAATTTCACTTACGGATACGAGTGTGTTTTGAAATGTGTTGAGATGCAGGAAGCTCATAGAGCAGCTGATACATGATACGTCACTATGATACAAATAGGCTTTACGTCACTAGCCATAGATTTAAGAAATAGTAAGGCTCCAGATAGTTTTAACTATAGTGACTTTCATATATAGTGTGGCTTTTGATTCCTTTTCATATTTGATAGTATATATAGGCTAGTTATTAGATATATATTATAAATAAACATAAGTTTTCTAAGGACTGCATGGCTCCGACTACACAGTACGCGTGTAAACCTTTGCGTTCCCGTAAGCGTAGCCAAAATACAATAGGATAATTATAATCTGGTCCATACTACAAACTACATTTACTGTAGCCAGTACTTAATTTGGACACCGTATTGGCCAAATCATCCTATCAGAAGCGAGACATCCAACGGCCACACCACCTAAATAAAATCACTGTAGTAACTACATCTAGTAATGGAATCAAAAATGCAGAACTCTCTTACTACCCTTGTATTATTTCCAACTCCCCAATGTCTGTGTAACAAGCTATACCTGTGTAGATATTTTAAAATTTATAAAATAATAGCTAATTGAAAACATTTTTAATATATCTGTGATAAAAATCTATACAATAAGAGAGTGTAGGGTGTGTGTGTGTGTGTGTGTGTGTGTGTGTGTGTATGTATGTCTGTCAGTCTTATGGTTTTCACCAAAACGCTAACAATTTGGGACACTAAATTTGGCAAAAAGCTTCCTCTAAACTTAATTCAGTGTACCTCAAATCCTGATTTCTTATTTTCTTTCTATATTTAAAAAAATAATGTTCAAATTTCACTTACGGACACTAGTGTGTTTTAAAATTTGTTAAGATGCAGGAAGCTCATAGAACAGCTAATACATGATACATCACTATTTTTTTTTTTTTTTTTTTTGTAGATTACGTCTTTGAGACTCCAGTTAAGGAGTATAAGACAAGTCAGATCAACAATATTATACACTAGATACCATAATTACTTCAATTAGTTGAGGTGAGGCTTAATTTTGATGTGAAAGGAACTCTTGTACACTATAAAAAGCTTTATCAACTAAATATTTCTTCAATTGTTTTTTAAATATTTCTATATTTTCAAGACTCTTCAAAAACTGCGGTAGCTTGTTGTAGAATTTCCTACCAATATAACTAGGTTTTTGTTTGAATAAGCTACTATTGTGACTCACCAAGTGATAATCTCCTCGGCTTCTTGATGCAAATACGCTTTAATTCACTAGCTAAAGCAACGCATTTGTTCCGTATCAATATTGCAGCTCCTAATTACTCTTTTTGGAATTGTATTGGCATTGGACATTGGCGACTGAAATTGTTTATTTGTTTCTGATACAACACATGAGAATACAAATGTATAAAAGCAATACAAAGCATAAAAAGAAAAATCATAGCCTATATAAAAATTTTGAAACAACACACATGAACCTAAGGTTTGTTTGTGAGTGTGAGTTCGTTTATGTACAATTGAAAATTAAGGGATTTAATAAAAGAAGGAAATACAATACAATGCTAATATAAAATGTACCGGTAAGATAACAATAAAAATAAATGAAAAGGACAAATTCTAGTACTGTATCTAGCATCTCACTCATACACACATTTAAACGGGAGGGGTACAAGAGCAAACACACACACACACACACACACACACGCAAAGAAATAATCGCATGTTTAATTTTAAAAATGTACCTTAAAACCCGTTGCAGAGCATGGGTAAACCACTAGTCTAAAATATGTGTGTTATTGCAGGTGGTGTGCGAGTTTTGTGACTACTGAAAATGGGTGACTGTTATAACACATTGGAAAGTAGAAAAGACGATCTGTCAGTGTCGAGTAGCAGCCTGCAGTTGCCGCTCGGCGACGGGTACAGCGACGCCATCAACCGGCCGTCGCCGCCGCTGGCGCTCTTCTATCCGCAACTCGGCTACGAAATTCACCCGTTCTTGTTGTCTCAGCACCATGCGCATGCGCGCCATCCAAATATCGGCACTTTTGATGAGCCCGACGACACCGCTCTGCTCGACAACGATCACGGTGTATTCGGCGCACCCACCCTCCTCGAAGATCCGATCCGTCAAAAGTTCGCTGACAAACAAAAACAGGCCAAACGAAAACCAATCGAAACGCCTTATCCCGTCAACATAGTTGAGCCTAGTGCAGACACCAACGCAGATTATGCTATGAAAAATAGGAAAATTTTCTTCTGCAAACTGTGCGAGAAAACTTTCAAATTTCAGACGTCGTTACTGCGCCACAACAACAAGGTGCATATAAGCAAATACCAGTGCCAAACTTGCCATAGGGTATTCTCCAGACAGGCCTACTTGGATGTGCACACCTCTAAGCAGGGCAGCTCCTGTTACTTAGGTAACTACTCCAACGTTAAACCTCGGTCAAAAGTCAATAAGCAACAATAGGTCATTGCAATTATTCTTCTTCATGTTGACCATTCTTTTTTCTATTCTAAGTGCAATTGGAAGTATTTTATTTTTTATTATTGTTTACCATAAGATAGATTTTTATTGCAATTTACTCTCCAAATCAAAATTTCTCACCCAAGTGAAATGCACAAGCCAATTACATTTACTAGGCGTAGCGTGGACCAATAGTCTTTTGGGGCAATAGATACGAGCAAAGAATATCAATTTTGGATAATCTTTAATAAGAGGTATTGGACAAGTGGGACCTCCATTGAAAAAATATTTTCATAACTATAGACTTAGTAAAAAGCTGAGTTAGCAATTTTATATCTTGAAATCATACTATTTTCTTGGGAAAATAGATTCTCACTAGCACGGGTCTCCTCGATTTTCATTTGGTGTGAAAATATTCCCATAAGGTTTTCTCACCAAAAAGTAGCTCATACAGTTGGTTTTTGTTGTTTCACAGACAAATATTTACTTAATCAGTGCATTTATTGGTGATTATGATCGATATTACTCGATTACTATTGCAGTAAACGGAGATGTGGAGGCCGGTAGAGAGAGTACTGCAATCAATGGATTTTTTCACTTAACAAGACATTGTATAAAAAATACTTTGGGAAAATTTACTAGATGGTGAGTTATCTCCTATGTCCTTTTGGCTCGACGTTTGCGTTCTAGTTCAATACCACAATCGTTCGATATCAATATCATATTATAGTCATATATCATTATTACGACGATAAATAATACAAGAATGATATATAATTCCAAATTTGATCATTCCCATTTGAAACAAACATACTATACATGTTAGATATTATTATATTGCTCACATATGAAAGTTTTCATGTAAATTATAATATTATTTAGTTCTCTTAATATTTTAGCATTTGCAATAAGAAATGAATAAGGCTACCAATTGTAGAGTTGCCCTACATGCAGTCAAATTCGTTCCTTATTGTGGTATTTTTCAGCGTTCACTTCGTCCAGGTATGTTTCACACTATATAATTTGAGTATTACATTTATGTCATATAGGTTTTAAATACATTGTACCATAGATGAGGGATCTGTAAGTTGATGGTTCGTCTATGATTGTACCAAGCTGAAGCCACTATTTTGGTTTGTTTCTATGAAGTACTGCAATCCATACTGTAGCGCATGTCACAATCAATGATATTTCGTATCATATTCATAAACGTTTGCATGATGTTAATTGAAATTATTTTCTGATAAGTAATGATCAGAAGAGTGATGATCGTTTTCACTCAAATGACAAGATTTTACAAATCAATAAGTCTACTAAACCAAATAAATGAATCTGGGAAGGGGTTTGCTATACTGAATTGATTTTCAATATTGCTTTATGACCATTGGATATGTTTGAACCTATCTTAAGGCTTCCTTTGCTTAAGGTAGACTTGAAAAGAATTGAGAGTGAATGATTTCAAAATCCCTTTAGTTGAAGAAGCGTCAGCGTGTAGTTGTCTTAGAAACTGTAATTTTAAATCATCAAGGTAGAATTCCAAGGAAATTTGAATGCAGGCACATGACTAGATAATACCTTTTCAAGAATTACTTGTATAATATTAATTACAATATGTTCCCTCACCATTGTGAGATTCTTCAGTTATAATATTATATTATTCTTTATAATAAAGCTAACGGGGTTTTCAATAAAATAGAAAGTTTTTGTTACAAAGAAGATGCAAATGTGTAGTCAACAAATATTATCATCAAAGAAATGTGAGAATCTGTGTTGTTTTTTTTTTTAGAAAAACACAATTTTAAAAATAGAAACAGCTATTGAAAGACACTTACCATTATAAAACAAATTGTTCCCTGATATTTTTCTACTGTGAGGCCTGGAGAAAATAGACAGCAGCTCTCACTATGCAGTCGTCGCGGCCATTTTTTTGTGAAGCAGAGAAGTGAATAATAATCGGGAAATAAACGCAAGGGTGTATAGATTACAATTCATTAATGATAAGTAATAATATTATTATTAATTCATTACTGATGATTCATTCAATGCTTCGGATATCACTTCCGCTCCTATTTGTTAAGCATTATTTACTTCTGTGCTTTACAAAAATTCACGCATTAGTAGCGTAGACAAAACTGCGGGCTATTTGCGCCAAACGTGTCAGTACTTTGGCAAAACACAAAAATGACCCTCAGAAAAACTTCAATGCAGCTGGTTTACCTTTCTGTCAATAAGTTATAATCATTCACTTTTTATTTTTTCCATGAACTTTCTTGGATGTATTCAAATTTCTTGCATTCCTCGCAAAACATATTAATATTTTAATTGGACCCTTTTTTCTCAAATTCAGTAATAGATCGTTCGGTGTCAGAGCGGTCGTAATATTAACTTATAGACGCTCAGGACTGCGCTGGAATGGGTGACCGGCAGCCATAACATGAGATTAACCGCTATATTTTCACTATATATAACACGAGATCTGTTTTATTATCATTTACCCGGTGGTTCGGAATCCACTAGAAAAATGTACACATGCCCAAGTCTTATATGGGCATCGTAATCAAGATGGAAAAGTTCATTAAATTAATTCTTTGACCATGGCCAGTTCAAATAATTTAACATTGGCTTATTTCTATGGAAGCTGTCTACTCATCAATCAGAAAATACCCCTCCAATAGTTTATATATTTTTCTAGCAGAATCATAAATGGGATGTATGCATCTTATTCCATAAGAGTTCCACCTCATTTAAAATAGAATCTATGAAAAAAGGAAAACTAAACTTTTATAATGTAATTTTTAATTCATTATGATGATGCGCTATTATTTTATTGTTTAAAAATATTATTGTTTTCGTTGAAAATATTTTATTGCATGAACTCGTTTTTCAAACAGGCTGAAAGTTGAAAAATTGTTAACACGTTATCATTTATTGTTATACTTAAATTCCAATTTACCTGTTCAACTGCATAATAAAAAATATGTATACACGAATTCTTACATAGTAGGCAGTTTTTAAACTACTTAAAAAAAATACAGTAGGAAATCATGAGTTCAAGAAAATGAAGACTGCATAAAATTGTATAAAAGTATACATTAGATATTAATGTGAACCAAAAATTAAAATCATACATTAACCAACTATTTGAAAATTTATTTTAGAACTTGAACTGTATATAAATTATGTTAGTTTTGGAATATATAACTTAAGCGGTATTGATAATATTCTCGTCATTCCAAGTACAGTACTATTATTTTATTCATTTAAGTTACTTAGAACTAACTAAGGACTAAACATGTTAATTATAAACTTAATCTTCAGTCTTACAGATTAAATTAAATAATCGCAATAAGATACTTTTTGTTTCGAAAAAGTACTTTTGAAATTGTATATGGAATTTAGTCGTAATTGTCTAAATAAAACTTATTCACCAGAGATTTTTGCAGTTTATTTCATCGCGGACAGGTCAAAAGCTGTTATTAGTGCTTATTATAAACCAATTGGATTTGATTGAAAGTTACCTTGCCAATACAAATCATTGTTGAAGAAATACTAGTTAATTCAAAAATCTATTCATAATAATTTGGAATGAAACAAATAGCTTCCTTCCAGTTCATAACATAACATTTTTAAAACCACCAAGAACTCAGTTTCCTTGTCAAATTATCCATGATTTGTGTTTTTTCACCTAGCTGATCAAAATTTCTGTTTTTATTTGTGAGTATGTTCTCTATTATCTCTTTTTCATAACAATATTAAAACCATAATGCGTTTTAAGCTTAATTTTTTATTAATCATCTATTTTCTGTACTATCTCTGATCAAGTTGCAATTTCTAATCTCACTATACCTATTTATCCAAAATGCTGTTGTTTCTTATCAAGTATAGATGTTTTACATAATATGCATTGCTTAGAATTATTATTGCAAGAACTGATAATACCATATTACGTTTCCATATGGATAAGAATTTATTTTGAACAAATTTAAATGTATTGTCATACCAATGAGTGTATACTCCATAAATTTGAATTTATTGTGGAATTATTTAGCCTTAGAATTATTATGGTGTTATTAATCTGTTTTTATATTTAGTTGGAAAAGTACTGATATATTCTGATAAAATGTATTTCTACAATGATATATATAATATAAACGTTTGTATTATGAGTTATTACTAGCTATTTTCTATATGAATATATATATTTATGAATAAGAATAATATCCACATATATTTTTATGAATATTTCTTAACAGTACCGGTAGATGTTTTTTAAATTTTTTATCTAGGTTTAAATGTACGTAACGTACTACTTACTTGTTACCAAACAATAAATGTTTTCATAAAAAGGGATGTCTTTTCTTCTAGATCTATATTAACTTTATTTGATGAAATAATGGCTTCAGAACCCTTTAGCTGGAATTTTTAAAAGTGTTGCGAACTTTATTACTTGAAGACTAAAAATTACATAAACAGCAATCTAGTGTGACAGGTTGAAGCAGCATGAATATCACCGTTCCAAAGCATATGTTTGATTTTGCGATGGTGATTGTCCCCGAGTATAGATGCTAAACTGAATATGTTGAGATAGAAGAGAAATCTTTATTTCCAATTCACAGTTTCTAATATCTAGTATTTGTTGATCCATAACAAATTGTTTCCTATCGGAAAAAAAATTGCGTTTAATAAAGCCGCGTCTCCACCAACCGAACATGCTTGGCGAACAGTGTTCGCTGGAATCAGCTGATGTCGCCGAACATTTTTTGGAGTTGGTTTGGTGTGGACGCTTTATCGAACATTATGATCGGTGTGGTGGGAACCTGTTGTTGGTCGTCACTGTTCGCTCAAAGACCGAAAATTTCAATTGAACTCACGTACATGCTTGGTGACCCATATGTTTTAAGTTTGACCATTTTTTGTATTCGCCAACAATGTTCGGCAGACATGTTCGGTTGGTGGAGACGCGGCTTAAGAAAGAAATATTCGAATTTCTTATTCATTTCAAATAGTTCTGCAAACACTTTTAGAAAGTCCACGACTTCACAAACGCTATGGTCTGTTCTGCAAAAGAATGGAGTTGTGCGCCGCTTTTTTTTGCTACCTGCCTACTGTATCGGACTCACGAGTTGATCCCTAGTTTTTCAGTGCGGGAGCGGGCGGCGGTAGTAGGAAGTCAACTGCGCAAGCTCTAATAGATGTATTCCTAATCTGAAAACTACGTCCAAATACAAACAGGTATTCTGTGCTTCAGTCAGCTTCAACTAGCCTAGTTGTGCTTAGGGCCAATGTCATTGCAACGCACAGTAGCGGAGAGTTACAGAAGAGGAAGAATCGGCCAGGGATCAACTCGTGAGACCGATACAGTACCTATAGCAGTGGTCACCAATTAGCAGACCAGGGTCGGGGTCCGGATCGCAGAGCCGTTTTGTATGGACCGCAAATAAATCTATGAAATTGAAATAATAGTGAAAATCAGGCCTACTGACAAGATAAATAATGTTGTTCAGATAATGAACAACTGTTTCTCTCTAAAACCTAATGGTGAGTGGACAAGTGAAGCTTCGGCTATTTTCAAAAGTGATGAAGCTGTCCTTCAAATGGAAATTATTGATTTCCAAGAAAATGTTTTCTTAAAGGGAAAGTTCAGTCAAGTGCCAAAAGATTTTTTGTGTGAAGTCTCTGCAATGAAACTATGTACAATATTTGGCTCTACCTACACATCTGAATCGGCTTTTTCCAAAATGAATTTATCAAGAATAAATACAGACAGAACCAACAGCCACCTCAACGACCTGATGAGAATAAGCTGCACAAGCACAATTCCAAACTTTAAAAACGTGGCTCAAAACAAAAATGTAATTTTTCTTGGTTAATTTCTGTAGTTTTGTACTGAATAAGACAAGCTGTTAAAGGCATTTCTCTGAGTCTAAAATGTATTTGTTTTCTACTAGTAACACTTTATTTTGGTTGCTAAAAATTTACTTACAAACGTAATCTAGGGCTTAATAAGAATGCCAGATTTTAATTGCATTCGAGTGGGGAGGCGAAAGATTAGGCGGCCCCAAGGGGACTCTCAAAATTTTAAACGGACCGCGGACAAATATAATTGGTGACCACTGACCTATAATATAGTGGTTTTCTCGGCTGATGAGCTCTAACTCTACACTGTTTCCCACTACTTTCATGGCTAGCCAATCATTTGCAAGCAACGTTGCCAACAGTAAAGTAAATTGCTATCATATTGATGAACAGATGTGTGCGACAAAGTTTTTATACGTAAGTTATATTTATATGAAGTGAACAAGGCAACTGTCCAGACGGGAATCAGCTATTTTGCACAATCTGACAGCAATGGCGAAAATTCCGATTGGATGATTCACCAAGCCGGCCAGAGCTCATCAGCAGTGACAAACACTAGTCAATAACATCAGGGTTTAGCCGAACCAGCGAACGCGGAGTTACAACAGCTGGCTACAGACTGAGGGATGACTGACCGTTACAATGACCTCCCTCCTTATTGGCCACAGCTATCTGACCCATTAGGATTTGGGTTGAGCTGGACTCCATTATCTCGTGGAACAGACCATAAAGTGGATGGAGATGAACAATAAGAAGAACCGATTTCTCGTGTACCGATTAAACTTTCATAGAAAAGACCTCTAGAGTCTGAAATACTTCTAATTAAAATCTCAGCTATAGCATTTTAATCTCTAATGTAATTTTTATTGATGAAAGAACTATAAAATGCCTACTGTACCAAGAGTGCAGCAGCATAACTCCCTGCTTAAGAACATCCATGGTATGGTTAAAAAAATAAAAGTATTTAATAAAACTTTAAATAGAAATTATGACTCACGTTATGGCGTAACGGCCGTTTCAACCTGTTGTCAAGAGCATCGTCAGTTCGTCAGACGAACCACAGTACACACAGTGTACTGTGGGTCGTCTGACGATGCCCTTGACTCTTGACAACAAAGTGAAACGGCCGTCACGCCATAACGTGATTCACAATTTCTACTTAAGTGTTTGTTTGTTTTATTATATATTAGTGGAAACAAGGTGGATCTTCAACATAACAGAAAAGTATTTGTTTTTTACGATGTTGAAATCTTGCACTCAGTTTTGAAGATTAAATTAGGAAGGCGAAGCCCAAATTCCACACCAAGTGATCCTTGCACGATCCATAAAACACAGGATTTTGATTTTTCAAAAATCATATTTTATAGTATTCATTTTCAAAAATCATAGGCCTGATCGAGGGAGACCCTAAGTGAGATAAAGTGCTTTGGGAAGTGTTCCCGCAAAACAATTTACTTAATAGAGGATGTCACTACCTGAATCTTCAAAACTAAGTAAACAAAGCTTTAGGTATGTGCTTACATTATAAAAACAGATATACTTTTTCTAATTCATACAATGGGTGTTATTAAGTTTAGAAAAAAGGAAGTTCTGCTGTTGCATCCTGTTTAACAATTTACAATTGCAAGTGTGAATTTCTATAAGAATTTGCAGTGACTAAATACAAGTCCAGTACTAAAAACTAGTTTGTAAATTGTTATACAACAGGCCGATTAAACTTTCATAGAAAAGCCTCTGGGGCTTGAAATACTTTCAATTAAAATCTGAACTATTTATAAATTTTCCCCTACAAAAAATTAGCTTCTAAACATTTTTATGCTGTATTATCGAAATATTCGCAAAAAAATATTTCCCTCATTAGTCTGATAGATTAAGTTAGTCACCCACACAAAGAAACTTTAAAAATAACCTATAGCGTAATCTCAAGATTGATGACAAGCAAATGAAAATAAAGGTAAAAAGTAAAGTAAATTCGTATGGCTTTTCGTGGTGGGGAGACCCTTACGGGTAAAAAAAAAGGTGAGATAAGTATGTTATAATAAGGCTTACTGATAATAATAACAAAATCATTTTTTATTATTGAACAGTTATCTCAAGGTGTAACACTACAGGCACAAAACTATTATCCTATTGTAAAATAATCAGAATTTCTTAATTACATCCTTTAACAATGTGATGGTCATTACATCATAAAATAAAACTTCAATTGTTACTAAGTTCATCAATAGCTTTTAAAAATGCTCTACTCAATAGAGTGCTCAATGCATCAAAAGGTTTTCTTCATGAAAAAATTTTATAAATGTATTTTATTCTATTATTTATTTTTTACAGTTATTCTACACTCTTGCGTAATCGTACTGTGCATGCATTGATGATCGCTAGCAATGGTCAGTTATCTTTTTGAATATTTATAAAATTAAACTAGAAATATATTTGAACATGGTAATTTCCTAGAGTAAGAAAATGTATTAGTAAGCTTAGAAGAATAGAGTCACTATTTTAAATAGTTTAGTTTGAATGATTCTTAGTGAATAATTAATGAGAAATTGATTTGCTCCATATAAAAACGAAATGAACCAATACCGGTACCTACAATGCTAATTGTTATATTGATATATCTGCTGTTCTAAAAAAAAAAAACTAAATAAAACAATACCTATAATGCTATTTATTATATCGATACATCTACTTTTCTAAAGTAAACAATAATTAATTTATTATGTCAACCTGAGTATGTGAATCAATCTAGTAATGAAGCTTAGTAGCGCTATATATACTTTTGCCTTCACTGATAAAACATGTACAATACAAACAATAATTGATTGAATTCAGAGATTATTTTAAAATCTTTTATGGGTATCATAGTTATGTGAAACATCATTTTGACAAATAATTGAGGTAATTTAATTTAGGACTTCAATCTTCATTCTAGACTGAAGAATAATGGATACAGTTGGAGAAAAATCAAATTTCTAAATTCGTTTTCCTCAGATGTTAAGTTATAAAAATAACAGTATCGCACAGCTAAATTTATCTAAAAGATTCTGAACAGGTGTCAAATATTCAAGACTAACGGAGCTTATCTAATCGATATAGATTTAATTCATACTATTTATTAACAAGGCCTTATTTTAATTCACAACTGAGAGCTCTTTGGGTGACGTGTAGTGTGAAATTGAGTGTATCAGATTGAGTAAACTTGACCTACATCATGATTAATCACAGATAAATTTAAAGAAGTATAAATTAGTGAATTGAAATGAAGGGGAGACTTATACTGATTTCAAGAGCTGAATTTGTTGATGGCAATTATAGTTTTAAAAACGCTTGTAGGTCTACCTGGAAGTAATACCGACCATCTCAAATCAACACGTGGATTAGAATGCACTTTGATAACAGACGATTTAAGCTGGAGAAGTGTCATGAAAGAAGAGAGGAGAGAGAATCCAAAAATCGAGTTCTATCGTTTGATTCTATTCGAACAATGGAGGAGTCAGGATAATCAATTTCAATGGAACAGCCAAGAACATTAGCTGCTTGTTCAAAAGCTCTACCAAAAAAGTTTTTGTTTGTGTATTCTGTGACTGGAGGGATTCCCAACACAAGACAATGATCTGCATTGTAGTTGCACTGCACTACAAGAGGCAACCTGTTGTGTTTTCTCTTTGCACCTACTTTCAAGTAAGCTCTCAACATGTACCTAGCTAAAATTATTAATAATTGAGGACGTTTGAATATACTAGCTTCCATCGTATTTTCTTCAATATTATAAGATAAGAAATTGCCAGACAGTACGATTCGTTTCATTTCAAAGGACATCTGAATTTGCTTAGATATAATTGACAATACTTTTTTATGATTTTCAAATCCTCTTTCAATCAACTCTTTCTCACGACTAGACAGACAATCGAGGCATCTGAAAAAACAATCGTCATTATTTTTTTCATGTTCATTCAATAGACCAAGCAGCGAGTACACGAAATCACTGGCAAAATATTGACCTTTGTAGCACAGTTTCAATGCAAACGATGGAAATTGAAGATCGTTGAGACCGTGTGAGTCAGCTACTTTTGATATCATCGAGTGAAACTCATTGCGCAGACTTATATCCATAGAGTTGAATGTTTGTCGACTTTGAGCCAACGGAATCCCCATTTCTACAAGAACCTGATGGAGACGTTGTTCTCCTTTTTTTGTCCAAAGTTTCAACGGAATCGCACTAGCCAAGGAATGTCTTAAACTGCCCTCTACAGTCCAATGCCTGAACATTGACAGATTGATATCCATTTCTGAACTAATCGATACACTTGGAGGGTGAACACTTGCTACGGAGTTATCTTCACGATCAACGTTGTTGAATCTGGAGCAAATTTCACTAGAATGTCTCTTTAGTATGTTCATATCTTCCAAATATGTTTCCACCGTTGCATCGCCACACACTAGATATGAAGTTAATCCTACAATGGCGTACCATAAAATATCCACATTGCCTTTTGACAAAGTCCAAATTAATTCGTGCACTATAACAGAGCTACACTTGCCGTAGTATGAAAACTGATAATAATTGAACATAAGTTTATTCTTTTTTTCTTCCCACTTTAGTTTTTCTCTTCGCTTTGCAGCCTCCTTTTCAACCCGCTCGAGCCTGTCTGGTCTACCTTCACTATCTTCGTTGGACAGATCTTCCACAGTTTCTTCTTCATCATCATCATCATCATCGGAATCATCTTGCTGTTCGAACACATCATTAAAGGCGGGAATGTCTTCATCATCACCAGGCAAAGCAATGAGGCGAATCTGTGCTGCACTGTAAACATTGCATAAATCAGACGGACGATGACTATCGATCACAAAAAATATTACATTCTCCTCAGGTTCAAGTCGCTCAACCAAGTCTATTGTTCCACCGCAGTTAACTAGTACAACGTAAGTCATATTCTTGATGTGTTCTTTGAAAGCAGCTTCGATGTCCGAGATAGTTTCGACTGGAACCAACGAGTAAAGTGTGCCCTCAGTCTGAAATAACCACTGCAGCATTTTACAAGTGCATAATCCATCAATGTCATAGTTCACAAGCAATAGTACTTGCTGTCCAACAAGTACTTCATAGAAGTCTTTCACTATATTATCAACGTACATCTTGCACTAGACTTCAGATCATACTCCAATATTAGAAGTCACAGAGTTGAGCTGAGTTTATCACATTGCAGATTACTTATCACTGGCTACCTCTTCGTCGTGAGTATCACTTGTCTTCAATCTGTCAAAAAGAAATTGAAATTATTCACACTTTTTAATAAGATTTTTAACGTATTGATGGTGGAACTATTTTAAATACTATATTATAATACTGAGGGTGAGGTGATGTATTATTATTTTAGGTGATGTATTATTCACCATTCACAGCATTTGTTTGATTTTTTGACAATGATTATAATCAAGTAGGCCTTTTGGATGCTCCACTATACAAAACCCTTTCTTAGGTACACTACTGAAATGAATAAAAAACAAAATTGTCACAACTTCATTTATTAATTTTTTTTTTAAATGAATGTGGTTGTGACAATTTTGTCTTTTCATTCAGACAAAATTGTCACAACTACATTTATTAAAAACTTTTTAAAAATAAATGTGGTTGTGAAAATTTTGTCTTTTTATTCATTACTAGCTGGCTGGACGCGCGTTGCTGCGTTCTCATAAAAATTCTCCTTGATTTTATTATTCGCCACCTCCCGCTGAGGTTTAATTTCAAATTAGGAAAGAAGTTAGTCCTAGGGCTCTTCCAGCTGAACATAGAGGCTTCGTTGTTTTCTTAATCACCACCTCTAGTAGTAATTAACTACTGATGACTTGTGTTATACATTTATTTCTTATAATAGAAGCAATTCGATTGCATGTTAAGTTATTCGACCTGATCATTGCCCAAGTTTTATTGATCTATGTGGCAGAAAATTGAAAGGCGCTAATCAATAAATATGTTTATAGCTATATATGTTAGTATATTATTAGATGATTTGACTCTATATTGGACTAACATGACATTCCAACTTCATCACAGATGACAGTGATAGATGAATTAGTTATTCAGATACTCATTCATTTCTACACTTACATATAAAAATACTAGCTGGCCTGACGCGCATTGCTGCGTTCTCATAAAAATTCTCCTTGATTTTATTATTTGCCACCTCCCGCTGAGGTTACATTTCAAATTAGGAAAGAAGTTAGTCCTAGGGCTCTTCCAGCTGATCATAGAGGCCTCCTTCTTTGTTTTCTTAATCACCACCTCTGAATGAAGAAACATTTCAAATTTAAACCTCCTATTTAAGGGTAGAAGCTAGGTTTTTTTATTTTATTATTCGTCACCTCCCGCTGAGGCTGCATTTCAAATTTCTAGCTGCATTGGTTAACAGACCTCATCAACCTGGCATAATTACATTTCATCATAGCCAGTTGTATGTTTCCTACATATTGCAAGGCCCCGACTGCAAGGTAGCCTACATGCAAAGTGCAAAGTCTTTTGCTGTTCAAAGACAGTGTAAATAACGCCGCTAAGGGGCCTGCCATATGATTAAAAACTGTTGATTTCTATCAGCTGTTCCTTTAAGCTGTTTAGCCGGCAAGTTCAGTAGGTTAGGTCTATAAAATGGATTAATTAATAATAATTATTAGCTCCCCTATTAAAATTTATAGTCAGAAACTATCCCCAATATTCACACAACATATTCCCAAAGTTTCAGGCCGATCTGTCAAGTAGTTTTGAAGTCTATAGGGAACATACATACATACATACAGACAGACATTCATTTTTATTTATATAGACTAGCGGTTCACCCGTGCGTTGCAACGGTATCTTAGTTATAATAGTGCTACCTGGCGAATTCCCAAGAGCCTAGCACAAACCGCACCTTCCTAACATGTTAAATTTTGTTTGGATAAATTGAGATAAAACATTTTGTTTTTTCCCTAAAGAAATAATGGATGAAACATAAGCTGAGCTTTGATTCACCAGTCATATGTTTCCTACATGACTGCAATGCTCCGACTACACAAGTCTGCAGACAGCGTAAATAACGCCGCTAAGGGCCCACCATATGATTAAAAACTGTTGACTTCTATCAGCTGTTCCTTTAAGGATTTCTCCTTTTTGTGTCCTTCAGCGAGGACTTTTGAACTCCCAACCTTCACAGAAACCATCTCGGGACTATTCTACATTATGCCTGGAAATTTTATAAAAATCGGTTTAGCAGTTTTGGAATTTACTGGGAACATACATACATTCTTATGTGGTAATAAAACTTAGAAGAAATGTATCCAAAATCGCACAATACTTGGTTTTTAAACGTTTATTATTCTGTTGAAAAAAATTAATTTAGTTTTTTATAGCTAAAGACATTGTCAATAAAGTTTCCAATACTGTTAAATAACTTAAATCCCGATCGATGCTCTCGTTTTTCAGGAGAAGGCCGCGTAAAATGCCTTCGAGGCCGTGACTTGCTTCGGCTTCTTCAATGTATAAAACGTAAAAATAACCAAAAAATATATAATTCTGATAAATGTACAGACAAAACTCTAATTTTATTTATATAGATGGATATCTTCCACAATATTACCTTCGCCACTACAAAGACACTACTGAAAGTAATGGAGATAGAGTTTTTGGGCTTTATTAGAACTATATATGTTCTATCAGAATGTGATGTTTTTAAAATTATAAAATGAAGGGATGAATTTGAAAATAAAAACCTGGAGTTACAAAGGTAATGTAATACTTAAAAGTAATATCAACACTCAATGAGCGTGCGTGTGTGTGTGAGAAAGTGTGTGTAGTACTCTGTTGTAGAACTCTAAAGATGGGAAGTGATAGCCGCGAGCCGTAGCAGGTATCTGTTCAATCAGATATATAAGCTGCGTTCTCGTAGGTCCTGTTCGTAACGGTGACCGATTAGATTGGCCAGCAAAAAAGACATTGTTCTCTGCTGTAAAATCACTTCCCGGTGGTTCGGAACCCACCTAAAACTGTAAATCCAACTCATCAATCACCATCATCCAACTCATTACCCACGCACAGGTCTCAGACCTATGTGGGCTTCATCCTCAGAAAAAAAAACAAAAAAAAAGAAGAAAAAAAAACAGTAAAATTTGGGTTGCAGGACTTTACATGCACTCTGCACTTTTGTATATTCTAGATATTTGATGAGATATTGTACTATAGCCCAGGAAAATTAAACAAAAAAAAGCCGTGGTGAACAAAAATTGATACAAAGCAGAATTATATTTTAATCTACTCTAGGCATCCCAGAAAAGATTCTCCCAAGTTTGCGAAAAATTCTGGCTTGTCCATAAATTTTGGGGGGCAAAAATCTCCCCAAATTTGGAACTTTTTTCGGTTTCTCGCCTAAAACTCGAAAACTATCTACCGCGTTCAAAACTATGTTCAATTCGAAATTGAATAATATTAAATTCTACGTCGATTGAAGTTTAACAATACCAAATCAGTTTAGTTATTCACAATGAATTTAAGACCAACCTCGCAATTTTGTCCACCAAAAGTCTAATTTGCTTGGGCTAATATTTTAACTGATATTAATTATTTGCATATGTAATCAATAAACTATTTAGTTACAAAACTAAGTAGTTATTTTGATTTAATTGTTAAATTTGTATTTCGAATTGATAGAAAATTGCATCAGAGCACAAGCATGGCTTTTCTGATTGTTATTTATCACCTTTATTTATTTGTAACTATATCACCCTTGTTGTGTTTGAGAAATTACCTTTGCGTTGTACTCTTTTAATTTTTGCTGTTATTTAACTTGTACATGTTTAATAGCTGCTTTTCACTCCTTAATGATTATTATTGATGCTGTTACTTTTGTTCTTCTTTTGCTTTAGCTTTCAATTATATAACCACCTTTCTTAATGGTTTGTATTTGAGATTGATATGTTTTTGCTCGTCATAATATTCTATAAATTTGTAGTAAAATGTTGTAATTGTACATTTCTTGAGTCATTTAGGAAGATGTTACAAATTTTATTACATTGCTAACTCTCAAGAACAAGATAATGAACTTTGAAATTGCTTCCATTGGTAAAATTAAGCGCAGGCCTTCGACATAATTTATAGCATTGGAAGTAATTTTGAAAGTAACCATCTCGTGAATTTTTATTTTAGTAAATGCTCTGGGCTGAATGGTGTTATCTTTAAGAGCTTGAATAAATAAAAATTGATTCCCCTTTGTGCATACTAAAAATGGTATAACTAAAGAATATCGGCCGGATCCAATTTCTTTCAATTTCTGGTTTTATAAGTTTTTTCATGTTATTCTCAGTATAAATCAGTCAAAACAAATTCCCGCTCACTGAAAGTTAATTAATAAAATAAGTTAAGAATACCTTGCATTGAGAGATTAACTCCACGTTTCTCAGATTTGATTACAAATATATCGACGGGTCAAAAGAATATAGGTATCGATATTTAAATGGTCAATGAACACAGACACAAATTGGAGGTGTTGCTTAAACAACATTATGTGATGCATAACTAACCCAACTTTCATGGGAGGCTAACGGGGCACATGAGGGAGCAGTTTGGAGTCCGTATGTGGCACCCAAGAAATAATCGACTGCGAGAACTGATAGTTGATATCAGTACCGAACCCAAAGCTAAACCTAACCTAACGATTCTCTCAGTCAATTATTTCGTGGGGACTGCATACGGAAATGCGGACGAGGGAGTCGCTCTCTTGCACAATTCCCGGTATTTGTGGCAATTGTTTTGATATATATTTTTTGTCTTACATGAAATCTCGAATCGGTCAAATGACATCTGACGCACAATGGAATAAACATGACATGAATGTATATTGTGCAGAAGAAATTGATTTATTTAAATAGTAATAAATGACGAATTTGAGGTATAACTGCACGATATTCAATATCGAATGAATCAGACGATATTATTATTATTGTAAAACTAGTAAAACAAGAATTACGAGAGTGAGGTTAGTTTAAATTCAATTTAAAAACAAACTGTTGGTGAGCTTGAAACATAGAAATTCTGTTTCATGTTGCCTTTGCTACAAGTTTCACAGCTTAACTTCAAAACTCAACATTTTAACCCGAATCAATAGACATAAACTTTCTCTTGCTTTTTTGTTATCTTGTTTTTTTTGCATTATTTTGTTTATTGTAATATTCAGCTTACACCATAATATTACTTCTAACTTAATTGTGCATTTATAATTTGTTATTTCGATTTGCTCTTGTTTACATATGGAGCAGCAAATGTTAACAGTATTTTTTGAGGATGATATGGTTCAATCACTGACACAAGGACTTCATGTGTGATAAAGTTATTTCTTGGGCGAGAAAATGAAGAGGTTAATATTATGAGAGGATATGGAATATAGCCTCTCTAGAATGTAAATCATGAAAGAATTTTACTGTAATTGAAAAACCCTCAGATTGTACAAGTCCATATCACAAAAAGCAGTTAGTTACCACAGATATTGAAAAACCAGAATTTTATAAACAAAGGCACATGTTGAAAACAAACTGAGTAAGATCAAGTACAAACCTGAACCTGAATAATAAACATTTGAAAAGGGATTCTGGAACTTCCTTGATTTTCCAGAAATACAGTTGCATCAAAACTTAATCAATAATTAAAAAGAATTTCTAAATAATTTGTTTTTGCAATGTACAACACAATGCAGTAAAATTTTTATCGTCGTCGTGATAATTGGCGGGAAGCTTGACTACTTCAGCTGATCACTAAATCCAAAAACAGATGTTCATTTTACGGTATGAAAATTGAAAGAATGAAAATAAATTCATTAAAAATGTTTACTACTTCCATTTTTTAAGAATATCATATAATCAAATTATTCCACTTGATGATCATAGCGATTTATTTGAATTCTCATCATTATTTATCTGAACTCTGATATTATGATGAGGAGTTTTTTGTAATATTGTAATGCAAATAAATCAAGAAAAGAAAATCAGCTGAATTATTGATGAGAATTATATTGTTTTAATGAAGAAAAACTTTTTTTCAGTATCAGCTGCTTAGCTTTTTAAGTTGTGGCGATGTAATTCAGGAAGACTGGCAACTTTGATCTCAGTGCATGCGCATGGTCATGGAGAGCAGCTTTTCGGCTTTCAGATTTCAGTTTGATTTTGATGTGATTCCATGCTTTGTTTTGTGAGGTTAATTTAGTAATTTCCAAATAAATGTTGTTTCGCACTGTGAATGTTGTTAGTGTGTATGAATGAATTAGAAGAAAACAATGGATATAGTTTCTTAAATATGTGAATAGCTACAGTTACAAACGCATTGTAATTTTGTGAATTTTCTAAGCTCTTGTTAATATTTCGCGCCAAATGAGTTTGTGAATAAGCTACAGTTCGTCGGTTTGATTTTTAAGGAATATTTTATTTTAACTGATTGATAACTATTCACCTTCAAAGCACGTAACTAACAATATGGAACTGAGTAGCAAAGATATGCACGTTTGGAGAATAGCGGGTGCCATCGGTTGGAGTATTGTATTCCAATTCATTTTTCATTACTGCTACATTTTCATTGCAAATTTGAACTTTTGGCATCCGTTATATGTATTTTCAGTATCGTTTAGTTCAATATTTTCTCTCAACACATTTTTAAACATCGTTCCTCTCGCTCTGGTGATATTCTGCCAAGGATTACTGTGCAGCAGAGACTATATCAATCAACGAAATAATCAGGTATCAAATACTCGATTTTCGCTTTTATTGAATTTTTTTACAATCCACAATTTCACTACACTGGTGCTGTTCTCAGTTGTTGGTATCACTCTTGGATGTGTTCATACCTCGGTACTGAATAAACGTTTAAATTCATTTTCAACCCTGTGCCCAAACCAGATTGAGATATGCCTCAACGAAGAGAGATTTTTCCTTGTATGTGATGGACTTTGGATGGGGATGTACTCCTTCATGCGAAACTACGTATTTCGATCATCAAAAGCATTGGTATTCCCGCCTATACAACAAGATAAATTCATCAGGATCAAATCATCATTTTTACCTTGTGTGAAGAACTCATTTGCCAGGTCCATTGTTCCGAGTTTTCTCTTTTTTATATGCTATTTCTTCAAAGGGGACTACTTGAGAAGCACATTTTCTTCAATTTTATACTTGGAAACTAAGAATGATGGATTGGATAGTGTGTTTACTCTTGTAGATTTTGAACTAATGTTTTACTTGTGGATGCTGAGCACTACTTTCATTGTCACTTTGGAAATGATGGAGATTCTTTTCAATATTTATCTAACAGAGAAGGCTGTGTTTCCTGTGTCAGCATTACTGGCTCTTCCAGCCGATAACGTATCCTTACAGGATGCTCTAATGTGTGAGAGTATTCCCATCATCCAACACCTTGGCTTCTACGATTTGGCGGTTTTGGCTGAATTTGACGATGAACGTAGAGCACAGCTATTCACTTTGAGCCAACCTGGTGGACATGCACGAACGTGGAACTCCGTTTCAGGCCAGTGTTTTAAAGTAATCAATACATTTTTAGATGAACTTGATAAGGCATTTGATGAATCTCGTCTTACATCAAGCGAAATTAACACAAACAAGAAACACGATTTATCTGCTCCTAAATTTCCTACCCAAGAGCATGTTTACTCCCCAAGAATAAGATGCCTTTCCCCTGTTGTTGTTCAATCACATCCCGTTTCTACTTCAACGATACAAAAGTCTTATGAACAAGTATTGAAGAATTGTAGCTCATGGTTCGATGAAAAGTTGAATGCTTTCTACAAGAAACCTTTAATTGTATATTTATTTGGAGACATGATTGAACCGAAGGTGAAACAACTTTTGATTGATAGAGGCCAGCCGGTAACTTGGGCTGTGAAAAGTTTGTCCCTATTAGCTTGTAGTTCTCTTAGAGAGGATTATTTTGGAGTGGTTCAAAAAGATTTGGGTATAATTATTCTTACTCTTGTTCATTTGAAACAATCATTGGAAAAGTTACAGAAGCAAAATATGTATAATAGAAAGATTCAAAAAGCTGAAAGAATCGATTTGCAAGTCAAAAATGCGCTCAGGTGGACTATCAAACAAAGTTTGTACCGTATTGCTATTGTATTTGGTAGTCATGTTAAAGATATTGATCTTCCAGGCGATGTACAGCAACAAATGATGAATTTTGTATCATTCAAAGAGGTTTGACTTTTTAAATGCACTGTAATAAATAAATTTCCCCCTGTATATAGCCTAGGTATATTCGGTTAAAGACTGTAATGTGCGCATAGAATTAATGAATTGGAACTACATTTCCTATTGGGATGTTTTCTCCAAAAGAAACTGATTTCTAAGTAAAAGGCTTTAAAAAATAATATCCTCTGCACAACATTTTTCAAAGTGCCCATTTTTGTAGCACTACTGTAATTTAAAACTTATTGTCCTTCAATCACAAATCCAAGTCTGATAATATTATAATAAACTAATTATAATTTGAGTAATAGCTGGAGAAGTTTTAATATTCTAACGTATTTGAAAGCTTGGTAATACCAAATAATGTATTTTCCGTACCAAAATAAAAAATGAGTAAAAAATTCTCGCATGTTTTATTAAAGAAAAAACATTGAAGAATTGTTTAGGCTATGATTTTGTAAATGTGTATGTATGACTTTTGATGCTAATTTTATTTTAAGTTAAGTTTTAGACTGAATTTTTCTTAAACACATTGTAAACTTCTCAAGTTAGATTTAATATTTATGCATGTAAGTTTCTGATCTTTGGAACGTAGAAGCGCCACCTTTTTTTTTTTAAAAAAAACCTTATAACTTTTCAGTGGTTATATTAATTACACTGTCCAACGTAGACCAATTTCAAGTGAATACCAAATTTATTTTGAAAACCAATAATGTCTTGTGCTGCAAATGATGTGCAGAAATAAAGAACCTTGAAATTTAATCCTACCTTTCGTAAGTAGTGTAAAAACTCGTAATTAAGTAATCTAATGAAGAATCCTGAGGCTTATCGGTAAAATAAAACATGTGTGACTAAAAATATTTTTATAGCAGCAAAAAAAGCGCTGATTGTTATGTAGGATCTAGGTTGTACTGTAGTTTTCATATAACTTGGCAGCAGTTGGGTTCAGATGTAGCAATTCCTCCCATCTTCTACACGCTGCCAAGTTATATGAATACTACAGTATTTAATTATTAGTCAAGAAATATTCTATATGATGTGATTTAGGAATATTTTTAAAATGTTGATAAATGATTTGAAAATGTGGATGCAATTATCAGTTGGAAATTATTGTTCTTTACCTGTAATTAATTTGAGAATTTATGTTTGAAATCTTACCTTCTGTTGAAAAATTAACGTTTTTCAGCCTTCCATTTATTTATGCTTATTATAATAATAAAAATTCAACTTTATTTCTGCACATAGATATTACATAGAAAATAATAGATGTATTTAAACAAATTCAGCCATTGAACTTGAAAAAACAACATTATTGTCTGAATATCCATTTTTCGTTACAACAGATTATCTGGCACATTGTCTGTTTGTCTCACAGACATTCCAAGATAATAAAATAATGTATGTGACCGCCTTTATTGCTCGAAGTTGAAATATTTTTCAGACTTTTAAAGCAATATTTGATTACAACTGTATTTTGACAGAACCACTGTGATCCTATTCTGCTAGTGTACAATTCATTTAATTTGATCCAATAAAATCGGTAACGATAGTAAACATATCACGCACTTCGATTATATAGAGTGTTTCAGGAGGAAAGGTTCAAACTTTGGCAAATGATTCTAGATCTAAAAATAAGAAAAAAATCATAAGTCCGGAAACGCTTTGTTAGCGAGTTATACAGAGTGAAAGATTTCGCCCAAAACTCAGTACCCTCGGTAAAAGAAAGTCATACTAAAATTCCGGGAAGGTAAATTAAGGACCAAATATAGTTATCTCTTATGGTTTTTGATCTGAAAAAAAACGAATAAAATAGGTCCCAGAACTCGATCTTCATTATTTTTTATAATATTATGATGTAAAACAAAATTCATGCATTTATTATTCATTTATCAAAGTTATTGTTCTTCAAAGCTGAAAAACGTGTTTTTAGGCACAGAATTTCTGTTTTACATCGTAATATCATGAAAACTACTGAAGATAGAGTTTTGGGACCTATTTTATTCGTTTTTTCAGATCAAAAGCCATAAGAGATAAATATTTGGTCCTTAATTTACATTCCCGGAATTTTAGTATGACTTTCTTTTACCGAGGGTACTGATTTTTGGGCGAAATCTTTCACTCTGTATAACTCGCTAACAAAGCGTTTCCGGACATATGTTTATTATAATATTTTTTCTTATTTTTAGCTCTAGAATCAATTACCGAAGTTTGAACCTTTCCTCCTGAAACACTCTGTATATCTCTCTGAAGCCCGGTTTCTGAGTTTTTCATTAAGTTCAATGGATCATTAACCCATTGCTCCAGCATTGAGTGGTTTGACGCAAAATCTACTATTTTACTGAATTTATCATATATCTAGCTATATCTATTATATATCTATATATCTAGCTATTGTAATATTATTTTCTTACATCTACCAAGATAAAGACATAGTTTATTTCATTACCAATTATAATATCATTTACCTGGTTTTTTTGTGGATACGTTTTAATTACTGTAACTTCTTTCTTATTTTATGTTTAATGCTGTTCTAATCCGTTATGTAATAAATATGATTGCATTTGCCAGTTAAACAAGTTGTGTTCACTGACCTAACTTGAACTAAGATTTGGAGAAAGCCAACAATAATAAAAGATCACTAATTTTCTCCCTACTGTACCAATAAAAGCCATATTCTTATTATTCAGAGCGTTTCAAAATGGTCTTCGGGGTTACAAAAATTTAGTGCAAAAAAGTATTTCATTTACAAGAATGAAACAAAACCTGTATAAAAGAGGATTTCAAATAGTTTCTCATGTTTTGCGTGGCCAATTAATTTGCACGTTAGGTGTTGAGTGTAGACAGTAGAGAACATGCTGACATTTTTTGTGCGAACTTTTTTTATGCAGTCTATGGAAAGGAGAGTGACCGGAATGATTTTCCTGCATATCTTACATTCATGGATTATGCCAAAGCTACTCAAAAAACACTTTTCATCAAAATGGCTTTCCCAACTATTTTCATAACGAGAGGTCCAATCTCGTAATTTTTGTAGCTTTGAAGGCCATTTTGAAACGGTCTGTATTCAAGAAAAAAAGAATCAAATATTTTGGTGGAAGGTGAAATTATATATTTTGGTCAGACTAATAAAATCAAATGAAGCTACTCTGTTTTTGAAAACAAAAATAAAGTATTAAAAAAAAAATTCGTATGGCTTTTCGTGGTGGGGAGACCCTTACGGGTAGTTCCACCTCGCCGTTTTTTTTTTAACGACTGCTTTTTTTATATGCAACCGGGACCGACGGCTTAACGTAATAAAGTATTGTTGATTGTTTTTCAAAATCATGTAATGTTTTCCAAACAGAGGAGGTCCATTTGATTTTATTAGTCCCAAGAAAGGTAATAATAATTTCACCCTTCCCCAAAATAATTATTGTGTTTCATTTTTTTGTCACTAAGACAAAGTATGCTCTTTACTTCCAGTAGAATGCTTGTAAATAACTTGAAAAATACAGAATTTAAATTTTTCAATTTTGTATGTTTTTTCTGCATAATCCCGTTCAATTATACAATTTTTATTTTGTAAGAGACCAGTCTCATCGAAATAGGTGAGAGAAAAGCATGTCTTATAATTTATAATATAGTAAATTTTTCTGATTCAAGAGAGTTTTGGCACACCGTTCCAGTATCTTTTTCTGAATCCATTTATAATCTGGTCAGTTCTGCGCATGTGCAGGCTATGAGAGTTGATGAATTGCGTCACGTTAAATATATTGGAATAATAGGCTTAAACTCTACAATGTTTAGCGAAATATTCTAGACATAGAAAGCAGAAATGTTTATGAAACAGGTCCAAGCTGACATCAACTCTTAACTGACCGGCCAATAATGGGGCACCATCCCCAGTACAGCCGATTATGTACCATGTTACTGAATGGACGCGTCCATACCATACATATCTGAATACCTTCATTTATTAACATGACACATTTCTGTTGTGCTATGTGGGTGCTCCGTTAAGTGGCCGGCCAGTGATCCTGCAAACCACTTCAGCATGGGACTACACTCAGAAATAAAGTACATAAACAAACAGCTTTACAAAATTACTCCTGCGTGCATTTAAAAATCATAATAAATACTATTTCAGTTTGCTAAAGCATAATTTTTTCATGATGTCCATTCTTTCATGAGTGAAACTGTTGAGTTCGCTATCTTTAATGAAATCAAATGAGTATTGCATTAAGAGTAATTAACATTAATTTATAACGAACTATTTTCTCTTATTGAACTTTATTTTTGAATTGATCATGCAAATCATTTCCATGTCGATCACCACAATGAACTTGGAATTTTACTTGAACTGTTATTTTTTTACCGCTACTATTAGAATAATAATGGTTGAGTTCATGGGAGCCTTCTCATTTACCGGTAAATGTTACGAGTTACCGAGTTATTTTGAACATATTTGAATAGACCAATCAGATGTTGCTGAGTACTCAGGAGAGATGGTCCGACAAAAATGGCCGCCCGCCATGTGTTGTGTCACATAAAGTCGTAATGGATTCCAATTCCCCTGCAATTATAAACTATGGTCAGGACGATGAAGACTTCGTGGACGTAGATAGACTGTTGGTGTTGGTGGAAATGAATCCTTGTATTTACAACCTATCTATGAAGGACCATCACAACCAAGATGTGATGTCAAAAGTGTGGACTGATATTGGGAAGGAGTTGAATGTACCAGGTAAAATTGTATTTCATCATGAGGCCAATAACGTTTCATCTTGTCAGCAATCATAAATACAGCAGGGTAGTGACCAGTACTTCTAGGGCTTGTAGTACTCATCAAAACAATGAAAAAATCCTATAAACATTGTTCCAGAAATGCTTTGTTACAGAGATAAAGATGGGAAAAGAACTTTTTCCTCTTATTCAGAATTTTATAATTTTTTGGTGGCTTGATTCAGGTAATGAAATATTCAAATCCAATGGAATCAAGTAGATGTTTGTATTTATAAAGGTTATTCATATATTTCTCAGCAAATTTTACGTATGATTTGAGCAGTTTAATACCCTAGCCAACTAATAATCAAGCCAACAAAAAATTATAAAATTGTGAATATGAAGAAAAAGTTACAATCTTTTGCCATCTTTATCTCCTTAACAAAGCATATATTTATGATTGCATCCATGATTGCTGACAAGATGAAACGTTATTGGCCTAATGATGAAATAAAATTTGAATAAATGGTTGTAAAATGTCAATTCACAACCTTCAAAGATATTATTCAAATGAGATTTGAAATAATGATGTCAAAATTGGAATTATTCTGTCCTCAAGAAGCTACAATCCTTTGTACACACCATTCAAATTCTATCAACAATGCACAAAAAAGTATTGAAAAGGATTAAACCAAGCATTGTTCCTTACCCTAAAGTATCAGAGGTAATATGAATTAACTCAATAAATGAGTAATAATTATAATTACTTCACTATGTTTTTATTGAACATCTGTAGCCTTGAATATTTGGTTGTTTGAAGAAGGGCACATAACATGCTTGTTTATTTTTATTTTATTTCAATGTAACTGCAATATTTCTCAACTGAATTCAGACTGAATTTTATAAAAAATATTTTTTCCATATTATTCAAGAAATGGAATTCTATTTGAAAATGAACTGATTTTACTGAAAATACTTAACTACTGAAACTACTAAAACACTGCAACTACTATAATACTACTGAAACTAATACAATGAGACACTAGAACTGCTATAAATGTTCGCTCTGCGAAAGCACACTTGCGACGACTCTGTGAAAACGCGCCAAAACTTGGCCTTGAATAGCCTTGCCTTCTGTTGTGTGTGTCCGCTTTGCGAAAAGGCAAGTCGAGCGTCTTGACCAAAGTCATTTGCCTCGCCTCGACTGTTCATGTGTGTGGCCGGCCTTATACAACTTACTCAGGAAAAATGTTGTTTTTTTGTGGTCACAAGAATGTGAAACTGCATTTCAAACAATTAAGAAAGATATTGAAACAAAACTTACTCTTGCGGATTTTGATGTCACTAAACCTATAATTGTTGCTACTGATGCTAGTAAATATGCTATTGGTGCGGTTCTTTCATGTTTAGATGAAAAAGGTGTGGAAAGGCCCATAATTTTTGCTAGTAGATGTCTCACTGCAGCTGAGCGAAATTATTCCCAGATAGACAAGGAAGCATTGTCAATTTATTGGGGAGTTAAGAAATTTTTCAATTACTTGTTTGGTCGTCATTTTACTTTACTGACTGATTACAAAGCATCTTAAATGCTCATGCTGCTACTCCATCCATCAGTGCTACACGTTTATTACATTATTCATTATTTTTACAAGGTTTTGATTACACCATACAATACCGTAAGACCACTGAACATATGAATGCTGATTTTTGCTCAAGATTTCCTATGGAAATGGTTAATGACAATACTATTGATGAGGTTCAAATTGTACAAATGAATCAAATTAATATTTTACCGGTTACAAGGGAACAAATAGCTCATGAAACTAGAAAAGATCCAGATATGTGTAAATTACTTCGACAAATTTTAGGTACTGAAAATGGTGAAAATACAAACAATATTGCTGAATATTCAGTTGAACAAGGTTGTATTATGAAAGGCTTACGAGTTATGATTCCAAAATCTTTACAATCTAAAGTACTTGAGGAACTACACCAAGGACACTTAGGAATTGTAAAAATGAAAGGCCTTGCACGAAGTTATGTCTATTGGCCAAATATTGATTCTGATATTGAGCTTGTTACAAAGAATTGTATACATTGTGTGCGTCATTCTAGACAACAGTCTAATGTGAATTTACATCCATGGCAATTTCCTTCAGGACCATGGCAAAGATTACATATAGATTTTGCTAATCCTTCTCCAGGATTATGGCTGTTAATAATTGTTGATAGTTACAGTAAGTGGGTTGAAACTTACATAATGAAAACTCTTTCAAGCAATGAAACAGTTGAAAATTTGCGTGAATGTTTTGCTAGATTTGGTTTACCAGTTACACTAGTATCAGATAATGGTACTCAGTTTACCTCTAGTGAATTTCAAACCTTTTGTACTAATAATGGTATAAAGCAAATTACCAGTGCTCCTTTCTTTCCTGCATCCAATGGTCAGGCAGAACGTTTTGTACAAACTGTGAAGTCAGTGGCGTAACGTACACCCCCGCAGACCCCGCGGCGCGGGGGGGCCCGGAATGAAAATATATTTTTTCAAGAAATGGCCCGTGCCGAGACTGAAATAAATTTTTTTTTCCAAAAGAAATAAAACTGAAACACTGAAGGAAGAAAGAAAGAATGAATTGGCTAAATATTGTCAGGCCAATGTTTATTGTTTACTTTATAAATTAATTCCCAGATAGCAGATAATTCGCAGATAGTGAAGGAATTCAGAAGCAGGATGTTGTGACTTCGGGAATGGAGACATACCGAGGACAAAACACTCTTCAAACAAACTTATCTAGACTGTTATAAATCATGACGGCTATGTCCCCACAGTGCAAATATTAGAGGAAATTAATATTATTTTCCCATCGAATTCCTCGATGCATATTAGCATATACGAAGTAATGGGAAGTGGGGGGTTGTGTAGAAATAAAGTCAATATTTTTCTTCATACAGTATTTTGAATTCAGTCTCTTTTGAATCGTCCTGTTGGATACACGTGTCCGGTAAATTGGCCTAGAGTAAACCGTATGTTTATTCATTATTGAGTTCGTGATCGTGAATTTTATTATTTGGAGTGCCATTTTTTTTTTCATTTCTATTCTATTTTTCAACATGCTGCGTTTATGGTATTGTGATGTTGTACGGTCATGCTTTAGTTATTTCTATTTTTTATCGACTAGTACATTTTTAAACAATATGCTCAGAAGGAATATTTATACCCTTGATATATCGGATAAATTACGTGATTATTGTATAAGTATATAAATAATAGTTTTGGAACAATTGTCAGTTCTCCCAATGCAGTTGAATTTTTTTCTTATAATAGGATCAAGTACTGTATAAGTAGTTTACGTTTTCTATCTTCTGTCTCTTAAGAATAAATTTCTTAATTTTTTTCTCTTTTCCTGACTTAGTAATTTCGCGGTAATTTAGATAAAATGCCTTTTTATTAAAAATTGAACCTGTGTCCGTGTCTGCAAATGAGGCGAATTCTGAGAGAACACATTTTCTGGGAAAAGGAGCGAAGGTGCTAACAAGGAGGATGTGAATGTGGATCCTATGGAAGACATCAATTTCAAGGTTTCTAGGTTTCAAGATTAATTATTTATAATATAATCAACTCTTAACTATTTCCATCTTTCAGAAGCCCGCACGCTACAGCCCAAATCATTAGACTTGCCCCCCTTGAAACATGATTGAATTTTAAAATTTAATTTATAAAAAGGTGTTTAGTTCTTACATAATTATAACTGCCCACAAAATAATTATGCAAGTTTTTCAGGGAGGGGTGGGGGCGGCAAGGGTGAGGGGGGATATCTATATGATTTTGAGGGGCCCGTAAAATCGGTTGCGGGGGGGCCCAACCGGAAAACGTTACGCCACTGTGTGAAGTCAGGATTAATTAAATGTTGCGAAGGTATGATTGTAAATTCTACTTTACGGTTCAAATTAAATAATTTTTTAATGAACTACAGAAAAGCACCACATGCTACTACTGGTGAAAGTCCATGTAATTTACTCATGAAAAGAAATATTCGAACTAGACTAGATTTGATGCTACCCGAATATTACTGACAAAGTGTTAGATACTCAAAGAAAGGAAATGCAAAAACAGACAATTAAAGATAAATGTTTCAATATCAATGATAGAGTTATGTACCGAATTTACAATAATAAGGGTAAATGGAATACAGGTATTGTAGCTGATAAAATTGGTTCTTCTATGTACAATATCATTACTGATGATAATCTTTCTATTAGGAGACATGCTAATCAAATGAAGGATTATAAAATTAATTTAAAGGATTTTTCAACTGATATACCTAATGTTCATTATGATACTGATGTAATTGTGCCTAAATCAACAGTACTTTCTGAACAATCGAAAGCTATTACAAGCAATGATGTTGATGATTCTACTTTCTTTTCTAATTCTTTCAAGAATGTTTTACATTCAACGCCAGTTTCTACAAAATTACCGATTGTGACAGATACTATTTTGGGTTCAGAAAACCTCCTGAAAGGTATTCACCCTAGGTTTCATTACGGGGGAGGTGTTCCTTGTACAACATGAATTTTAGTTTTATGTTATGCAGTTGGCAAGACTGTGCCACACCAGAGAGACAACGCCTACTGTACTATGTCTCTATTGTCGATTGAATTTTCATGATGTAATGAGTTTACTTACGCTATTCGTTCTTTTAATAAAATGTATTTCATCAATTACAATGAGTTTGTGATTACTTCTACCACCTACGTTACAGAATTGAATACTATAAAATACATAGCACAACAGAATGGTTACAAACACACACTAATAGACAAACTACTGCACAGAATATCAACAAAACCAATCACTCACACCAGCAACAAACAGAATGACAACCCCCATACATTCATCACACTTACCTACCTCAACAAAAAAACTCATAAAATAGCAGCTTCATTCAGGAAACTCATAAAATAGCTTACAGAACAAATAATTCACTCAAAAAACACCTGCATTTTCAGACAACATCTCAAAACAAGTACAACAGATCTGGAATTTACAAATTGAAATGTGATGACTGCAACAAGTTCTATATAGGACAAACTGGCAGGACTTTCACCACTAGATTCAAAGAACACACAAGAGCCATCTCACACCCAAACACACATTCCACTTTTGCTGAACACATCATTTCAACAGGCCACAGTTATACAGACATTGACACTAATTTAGACACACTACACTTCACTCACAAAAGCCATAAACTCAATGTTTTAGAAAAATATGAGATTTACAAACATGCAAAGCAGGAACCTGACAACATTTTAAATGATCAACTTAACTTCTTCTCACATACTCTATTTGACAAAATAATCCCAATTTCAAACCTCCCGCCTACTCATCCCCCCACCCCAGCACCATTCCAACATACATAACCCTCAAACTCATACCTTAAGTCAGTGTACTGTGGGTTGTCTGACGATGCTCTAGACAACAGAGCGAAACGGCCGTCACGCCATAACGTGAGTTAATTTCCATTTAAAAGTGGTTTTTTTAAGTTTATATTACATATTAGTGGAAACAAGATGGATCTTCAACATCATAAATAAAATTACTTCCAATTCAATGACGAATATACTACAGCCATCCTGCCGACCTCCCTATGTGATCACCCATTTCTAGCATAATGGTCGAAATGTGTCTCCAACACTAAGAGAAAATCCAAATATTAAAAAATAATTTAATTTCTGTGGAATAATTTAATATAAGAGTCCTTCACCAATATTTTTGATTGCCGGCCGCCACTGCAGTGCTCAGTGAGTAAAATATTTTAATTTTCTACTCAAATATTTGACTTCATAGTCGTGCAATTATTCATAAAGTCAAATACTGTAATTATTATTAGTAATACGCGCAGTTCGTCATGTATACCAAATTTCAAGATTTCAAAACCAGTAAATGTTACCAGTGTCATTTTTTGGAGGATGAAGCCCACATAGGTCTGAGACCTGTGTGTGGGTAATGAGTTGAATGATGATGATGATGATGATTGATGAGCTGGACCTACAGTTTTAGAATAGAATGACTTTTTTATTTGTTGACGTGGCGAAGTTTGGACAGTTAAATTATGTCCAATCTACCACTTAACCAGTTTTCGGTGGGTTCAGAACCACCGGGAAGTGATTTTACAGCAGAGAACAGTGTCTTTTTTGCTGGCCGATCTAATCGGTCACCCTTACAAAGAGTGCCCAGTAGAACGCAGCTTATCCCTATCTGATTGAACAGATACCTGCTTCGGCTCACGGCTATCACTTCCCTGTCGTCTGGTCTATTAAAATTCAAAGATGTTGAAGAATTTGAATAGACCAATTAGACTCCACCAGTAACATTTACCAGTAAATGAGATGGCTCCCATAAACTCAACCAATAATCTACTTTTCAACCTGATTTTACAAATTGTTTGGGGGGGGGGGCTTGAAAACGCTTTTGGCACAAAATGGGCAATCAAGAAGTGGAAGGGCGACGACTGTATTACTAGTAACAATACTATTTAATCTAAAACTGTTATTTTTCTAAGAAAAATTTTGAAAATCCAAAAATATATAGTTTTAAAAAGTACAATAATTATTATAGTTATTGTCGATTAGGACAATATTGTCGATTTGAGAGCGTTAATATGGTAACATCAGCTGATGAACCGGGTCCACTTTGATTCGGTCTCCTGTAAACAAAAACAGTCCCAGTAATACCAACTAGAACCACATGATAATCAAGTTGGCATTGCTACCAGTTACCGGCTTTCATAATCAGCTGACTGCCTCCATTTTCTTCAACGTCATCATCAAACCTCAAACCTTCATCAGTTGATGTCTAGCACTGATAGAGAGAAGAGCTGTTTTGTGCTCCAGTAGATTTTTCAACACACATTACTGGAATGTTACCTTAAATTTGCTATTTAAACAGTGCCTACTGATTAAATACTGAAGTGCTCAAATGATTTAGTGATGAATAAATGGAAAATCAATTCTGGATATCTTTCACAAGGTAAGCAGTTTCATATCAATTTTTGCAATTTAGTCTATTTTAAGACACCCTTAAATACCATAGTTTCTTAATTGCATAGCTTTGCTCCATTATTTTGAAGTGAGAAATAACTAAAATGAAATGGCTAAAATTTAACCTAAAAAGTTCATCATCACTAACTCTTTGAAATCTGTCTAGTCATTTTCAGTTACCAACTCTAATTCAATAACTATGTTTCAATACTCGGGTAGGGTAAACTCTACTAGTTTTCCCCTTTATTAACTTATTTCAAAGCCAAGCTAAGAAACTATTTAATAACTACAGTTTTTAATATAAAAACCAAGAAAGAATTGTTATTCATTTTTAGGTAGACTTCTCGATATTCATTATTATACATTGACCTTGACTACGGTACCAATTTATTTTATAGATCATTAGAATTTATAAATTTTATTGGGACATTCTCAGTGAACATGCATTTTCTCATTTTGTTAGTTTTAATCTACCAATGCTGCTTGATTTCAAATTTCTCATGAATTTATTTTTATTATTGCTTCTATTTTCCCTTGGATATTATTTTCCAGACAGTGTGCTTCAAAAGTCAATCTTAAAACTATCCATCAATTGAAACGTCCTTCAAAAATCAAAAGCAGAGAATTTAAATTGTTTTTGACTGAAAAAAGAAATAATTCATTGTTTGAAAAATAAGTTCAGAACTGGTCGTCGCCTACATTATAATTATTATAAATTGATAGTGATATTATATAATCAAATTAAAATTAGTTATCACACTAGTAGCCTCTTAGTGGAATTTTAATGAGCTTTTATATCATGATGATCATCCAAGTAACTAGTAACTATATTGATAAACCTCTTATTAGAACTTGTATGCATACTGGGCTAATTTAATTTTATGATTTCAAGAAATGTTTCTTACAAGCCAGCAGCTACCATACTGATTTGAACCATGATCTACCAATAATTGATTCAAACTATTCCAATCCTTATAGATAATTAATCCATATTCTTTTCAATGAGAAAATGTTTTTCAGTCTCATTTAATTATTATCTTTAATCTCTGTCCTTTTGCTCAAACTCCACTTACTCACTACTCTAATATATACACATCCCACTTGCAATTTGACATGTTCAGTGACTATAGATAGGCCTACTGTACTAATCCAACATTTTCTCAAAATTATGTTGCTGCAACCCAAATTGACCAATTTCTTTGATTATTTCACAATTATTTTTAGGATATTATAAAATTGGGTTCCACTATTTGACGTCGTTTCAGGCATTGCTGAATATAGTTAGCAAGATTATTAACTTGAAGCTAGTTTGTAAAATATTTTTTCAAGTTTGGTTTCTCAGTCGTTTAGTAAATTATTCAGTAGCTATTGATTCATTAGCGGCCCTAAGGCTTGTTTCACACACACCCGGCAGTCGGGTAACTGGTGTTGTTTGCCCAGCTGTACGAACATTGCATTATATGGGACTATGTAATCATACCGGATAAACAATAATGGTTACCTAACTGCTGGGTATGTGTGAAACAAGCCTTAGGGCCTCTAATGAATCAATAGCTTTTGAATGATTTTCTAAACGACTAAGAAACCAGGCATGAACCATATATTAAATTGATCATGATGTTATTTCCATGCCAGTGAATCGAAATGACTCATTCCAAATTCAATTCCATTGGATCACCAATTAATTCTAATATATACTAATGATAGTCTTATTGGGATTGAATAGGAAATTTTAATTCATTCCAAGTATCCTCCAACATTATTCTCAAGGGCAGAGATTGTTCATTGATATACTTGATGAATGAAGTGGCTGTTTTACCCTATCAAAATTTCAATATAATTATTGTTGGAGCCGTATTGATACTGGTTTATTTTGTATGGCTTTCCATTTTTAAGAACAAGTATTTCTGAGTTTTCAACTATATCCAGCAAAACATATGATGCAGTATCAGTATATATTAGGACACATTGTTTAATGCTCAAGATACTTGATCTTAATCAACATCATCACTTCAAACACATTCTATAGTCAATTGAATATTGCCAGCACATATCAATTTCCAATCAACTTTACAAACTTTTATCAATGTAACACCACCACATATTTTGATATAATTGAAGCAATCAACACACCTCCAAATTTGTAATAGCTTAACTGAACTATTTTTTTTTCAACAGGATGACTGATCAGTTCAACCTACTTCAAGAAGGAGATATGAAAAGACTCAACTTCACGGTAACCTCTTCAGTAGGTCAAGATGGTGGAGTACAAACTGGCCAGGACGTGAAACTGGAGATTTGGTATTATGTATCTTGCTTTTATAGTCAGTTAGGTTAGAAGTTTCCCACCATTCTCCTGCATATGCTAGGAGGTTTACAGTTGTTAGTCAAGTACCACACTCTTCAACCATGCTCTTGGATTGTGCCACAAAGTCATATTTGTGGCTTCGATGGCAGGGTCTGCATCTGAGAGTCCATGTCTCTCTTGTAGAGTTCATGACCGCAGTTGTCAGATAACGCTGCTATACGTCCGTCTTATGATGGAGTGGTACTGTTTATTGTAGCTGGTGGGATGTGTTATGAGGCTAACAATCGTGAATGGAGATTTGTTGGGTTGTAGGGCATTTGCAGTTGTTAATCATGTATCACACTTTCTATCCGGGCTCTTGATTTGTGCCATGACATAATCTTATTGCGCTTGATGGTTTTTTGGCTGGGTTCAGTGGCTCTCACGGATGCTTCGAGAGTCTCTCTCCTCGCTAAGGCCTTGTGACTACTTGTTAGTTCCACAAGGAGAACAGGGTGCACTGCTCAGTCGCCACAACCATTTTATTATGGTGTGGTACATTTCATTGCAGCTGGTGGGTTGATATAAGGCTAACAAATGTAAATAGGGATTTGCTGTTAGGTCCCTGTCAGGATTCTCATGTCACATTCATTGTGCATGGACTGTGTTACCCTGTGATCAAGAGATGCCGGTTGCCAGGTGAAAACCCTGGAGTAATGATGTCTCCGACATATGTTGAGTGCAGGTGTTAGCACCTTTATGTTTGGTAATTGTGATAAGAGATTAGATTAGACATTGATTATGCAAAAATTGTGGGAGTGGCTCTCACTTTAGCTTCGGCTACTGGCTTTGTGCATAGAGCTTATGCCGTATTTACTGTTGCCAGTGGAAATGCCATAAGCTCCAACACACTGAGAATAGAGTTCACTAAATCAAATCATTTATATATCCTCCTCAACAAAAATAGAACATAAAAATATAAAAAATACATCTGAATAATATAAAATAAAATTGCACTAAATCAACAAATATATAACTAGTTTATATGGTATTTATATACCAGTTTCAAAAGTATAAATCATGATTTGAAAGAATCAAAAAATTTTCTGGGGCTCTTATACACATGCTAGGAAGTGGAAATATGTGATACTATTTATCAATTGCTTAGAGGCGCTTGCCTACAGATGGTAGGAATGCAAATATTTGAAACTATTTATTGATAGATTATTGGCGCTTGCCTACAGATGTAGGAGTGCAAAAATATTTGATACTATTTATTGAAATATTATTGGCGCTTGCCTACAGATGTAGGGGTGCAAAGATATTTGATACTATTTATTGATAGACTATTGGCGCTTGCCTACAGATGTAGGAGTGCAAAAATATTTGATACTATTTATTGAAATATTATTGGCGCTTGCCTACAGACGTAGGGGTGCAAAGATATTTGATACTATTTATTGATAGACTATTGGTGCTTGCCTACAGATGTAGGAGTGCAAAAGTATTTGATACTATTTATTGATAAATTATTGGAACTTGCCTACAGACGTAGGGGTGCAAAGATATTTGATACTATTTATTGATAGACTATTGGCGCTTGCCTACAGATGTAGGAGTGCAAAATTATTTGATACTATTTATTGATAGATTATTGGCGCTTGCCTACAGATGTAGGAGTGCAAAAGTATTTGATACTATTTATTGATAGATTATTGGCGCTTGCCTTCAGATGTAGGAGTGCAAATATATTATACTATTTATTGATAGATTATTGGCGCTTGCCTACAGATGTAGGAGTGCAAAAATATTTGATACTATTTATTGATAGATTATTGGCGCTTGCCTATAGATGTAGGAGTGCAAAAATATTTGATACTTTTTATTGATAGATTATTGGCACTTGCCTACAGATGTAGGAGTGCAAAATAATATATTATACTGTTTATTTATAGATTATTAGCGCTTGCCTACAGATGGTAGGAGTGCAAAAATATGTGATACCATATTTATTGATAGATTATTGGCTCTTGCCTATTCATGTATGGTGAATGTGATAAGAAATTAGATTAGACATTGATTATTCAAAATTTGGGGAAGTGGCTCTCACTTTAGCTTCAGCTACTGGCTTTGTGCTTAGAGTTTATGCCATTCTCTCTGGCAATGCTTTGGCAGTGAAAATGTCATAAGCTCTACCACACTGAGAATAGAGTTCACTTGGGTACATTCAAGCATGGAAGCAATAATTCAAGGGTAGTTTAAGGGTGCTGTCCTATACTTGCTAGGAAATGAAAATATGTGATACTATTTATTGATAGATTACTGGCGCTTGCCTACAGATGTAGGGGTGCAAAAATATTTGTAATCATTCATTGATAGATTATTGGCGCTTGCCTACTGATGTAGGGGTGCAAAAAATTTGATACTATTTATTGATAGATTATTGGCGCTTGCCTGCAGATGGTAGGAGTGCAAATATGTGATACTATCTATTGTTAAATAAGGAATTTTCCCCATTTAATCATTCTTGCCCAAGTCTGTTTCAGCCACACTGTGTTGTTGTCATCACCACTTCTTCTCGGGTATTCTTCTCAAACAGATTCAACTCCATTCGTGCTACAGTCTTTTTTTAAGCTTCATCTACTAGGTAATTAACTGTTTTTCTTTTCTTGTAGAATCTATTCTAAATAACTGAAGAAATCACAATAGTCTTCATAGCTAAACAGATTCGGTTTCAGAGCAATTCAAATATCTAATCCAGTGCTGAGTTTCAAGCATTGCATTTTGAGATTTGTCCAGATATCTCAACGCAGTAATAATTGAATGTTTCCATGAGTGATGATTCTGAATCTCCATCAATAAATCAGATAATAAATCCAGCCAATCCGACTTAGCTTTTTTAAATGCTATCCAATTCTAAACTATTCTTGATTATTTGAATTAAAAATTAAATTATGTTGTTTTAAAACTATTTAGTGGACTTTATGCTTTGAAAATTTATTTTATCTCTGATTGTTTTCTAGGCTAGTTTGCCAGCAGAAGTGTTCATCTAATTGCTATCAAAGAGGATGGAAACTCCAAAACTAAAACTGATAAGATATATAGTAGTACCGGTAGCTTACCTGAACAGAATTTTTGTTTGAAGCTTAGTATTTGATGATCCAGACAAACTGCTAGCCGGACAGTTACTTGAAAAAATATTATTGTTGAAAATGATAGAATAATATTCTTCAAAAGATTATATTGTTTTCATATTGATGCAGGAAATTTGATGAAAATTTCTGTAAACATGATTAGGCTACCAATACACAGTTTCAGTAGTTCGTTGGTATTATAAACCTTTTAATCAGAATTGAAATGCAATAATTTTTGTTTAATGTTGAAATAATAATTGTTTTTTGCTTTTCTACTGGTGGGGAAGGAATTATGCACAAATTCTGGAACGCAGATTTCAGGGTTATACCGGAACGTTTTTCTAAGTATGTCGGGAATTAAAAAAATATTTTTTAGCAACTTTTTATATTGTACTTGTAATTGGGCATGCATTTATGTTGTTACAATTCTTTGTTATATTGTGTTTTTCATGGCATTGATTTAAAAAACGTTATGTATTAATAATAGCAAAAAAATCATTTTCTATTTAAATTCAAACAATGAAAATATATATAGTTGATAAAGTTTCTATAGAGTACAAGTGACCTTTTCAGATTATTTCAAGTCTCAACTTTTGTAATTTTATCGATTGTGGCTATTGTAATTTGTGAATACTGTTTGTATTGACTAGTCTTAATACTTCAAGGCATGATTTTGAAACACAGTTTGTACAATCCACTACTAGGTAGGGCATGCAGTTCTCTGTTACTTCGTTTATTTGTTTTATTGTGTATTTCCTGTCATTGATTTTACCAGACACTTTGTATCAATCATTGTTAAAAAATGTCAGCTCCCACTTCAAACAATTGAAGATATATCTAGTTGATAATGATTTATAATTTAAGTATAATTTCAAGTTTCAACTGCTGTAATTTTATCGATGGTGACTAATGTAATGTGAGAATACTGTTGGTATTGACTTGTCTTGTACTCCATGTGTGGAGTTTTCAAGGCTTAATCTTTAAAAAATTCAAATAATAATAAATAAAAATACAGGATGAAAAGGGCAGAAGAAGGAAGAAGCGAGAAAGGTGGGAGGTCTAGGCCACGGGCTTCTCCATCTTTCTTAGTATATTATATTGAATGATCAACATTTAATTTAATTTCCACTTTTAATAATATTTTATTGTTATATAGATAGGAAACATTGTTTTTTAAATGTTATGATTTATTCAAAATTATTTTCTCTTTTGTATGAATTTCATTTATAAAATCTTATACTGGGTTCTCTGCTGTACAAACCGATGGAGAATTTTGAGAGGCTCTTTTTGTCCATCTTGAATTACATCTGAAGTTCTGCTCTTCTGGTGTATTTTGATGATGTTCTTTTTTTGGTGTTTAGGGAGGGGGGTATTGTTTGCTGGAGGGGGGTATTGTTTGCGGTACTGGTTCTATTGTGTTGCTACGGTGTCAGTTTGTAGAATAGCTTTTGATGTCTATTTGTTGTATCAGAGGAGTACTGCAGAAAACCCAGCAAATGAGATTTATATTAAAATATATTCTTTTTAAAACAATTATTATTTATTAATAGAAAATGTGGTCTGGGGATACTGTTTGGTTGGCAGGACAGAGGTGATCTCTGGAGGTACCCCAGGGATTGCCTCTCAACTCCAACACTACTTCCCTCCGTTAATGGGTTGTAGTTAGGAGCAGTATCCACCTCGCGTGGCCCACAAGGCCCCTCCCGGAAGGGGGGCAAGTCAACCTTACGTCCTCGAATGGTGTTGATGCCACACCTCGTGTGGGCTGGGAAACGTACGTCCTGGGTGCCCTCGGTTTGGTTCATCTCTTGACTGGAGGCAGTGTTGAGATGTCCCCTGACGGTGGGATACCACAGTGACTGCGGCCGACAAGGCTCTGGCGATTGGCGAAGATAAGGGACACCCAAAGTTAGTAGACAGATCTATCTGCTACTAATCTTGGTGGTCTCTCACTACCGCTTTTCATGAATTTTTACTATTATTCCTTTCTGTTCTCAATTCCCTTTTGGGGCCAAGTAATAGGTGTTGTTAATTTTAATTTTTTTATTTTCTCATGTAGGCATCTATTATTTTATCATCCTATCATTCGCAGTTCTTATTTAGATTGTTGTGTAATTTAATTTATTTTAAATTATGTGAAAAAATTGAATTAAACTTAATATTTTGAGCTAGTATTCATGCGAGCAGCAGAACATATAGGACGTCTAAAGAATAGTAACTTTAAATTCTTGTAATGATGTGAAAATTCTTTAGAGTAGAATTTGATGTGGAAATAGTGCGTGATTTGGATTTCTGCTTTCCATTTTCAGGTATCTGTTCAATCAGAGATAAGCTACGAAACTCCTGGGCACTCTTTGTAAGGGTGACCGATTGGCCAGCAAAAGAGACTCTGTTCTCTGCTGTATAATCACTTCCCGGTGGTTCGGAAACCACCTAAAACTGTAAGTCCAACTCAGCAATCACCATCATCCAATTCACTACCCACGCACAGGTCTCAGTCCTATGTGGGCTTCATCCTCCAAAAAAAATCATGGGAATAAAACGCAAAAACCTTCATATCAAAAAACTAGGTCTAAGCAAGGGCGTCATTTTAGTCCAGCTTATGAGGGGGAAGGGGCATTTATTAAAAAATCTATCTGAAGAGTTTGAATTTTGTCACAATTTTGTTTCTTATTACTATTTTTTCAAGTTAATATCTTATTCCAATAAAGTAATTTTGTTGTTTGGTATAATAATATAATAATTATCTATACCGCTTTTTTCACTTTTGGCTTACCGTATATTAATAACAGGGGTGCCCACAGGGGGGGGCTATGACGCAGACTGCGTCATTGAAATTCTTGGGGGGGGGGGGTTCCAAAAAACGTTTTGGGGGGGGGTCGTAAAGTTGATTGAAACCGTGTTTAACGTGACAACATTAAAAAATATACTAAGAAGTCACCAGATAGAATGTCAATTAATGAAAATATATTTATAATTATTATACAATTTAATATGAATTAGCTAAAACCCCTGCATATAGTATAATAGAAACATGGCTGATTATTTTTAAGGGGAATACCAGCTAAGCAAATGAAAAAGAATGATTCACAAGTCAAGCATTTAAAACGAAAGGAATGCGGTGTTTCAATGAAAATTTCGTCTTCAACATTCTCTTTCAAGGTAGGTCATCCAAAAACAAGCCCGTAGTTTCGGCCTATTCAATAAGAGAACAGGATTCAACAATAGTGGAGACTCGTCATAACCAAAAGTATTATTTGTGCAGGTAGATAAAAGGTAAGTCTCTACCACTCCTGGTTTAAAAAAAGCCTTCTGGGTCACTCAAAGACCTTCACCTTCTTATGGTTTAACGATCGTTTTAAAATTTTGCAGACCAAAACTCGTTAGTTATCGCGAGCTTAATCGATATCTTAACATTTTCTCCGTACTGCACGTTATCTAGATTAGTGGTTCTCAAACTGTGGGTCGCGACCCCCAGGGGGGTCGCGTGGTGTGTCCAGGGGGGTCGCGGGATAAGGAGGAAAATAAAAAAAAAACAAAATCAGTCATAGCTGTAGTTTTTATTAATAACAAAATTCATAGGCTACACAAATTTGTAATACACATACAAGTTGAAAAAGGCCTAATACTATTTAATGGGAAACGTGAGCTTGTTTGGAATTAACCAATTTTTTATGTCCGGAATGAGTTTTGTAATACACAAAAGAATGTCATTTTCCAGGGTCAAACGATTTCTTGATTTTGTTTTGATATTCACCATTATGGAGAAACCTTGTTCACAGTTATAAGACGTAGAAAATGGCATTAAAGTCTGTAATGCTTTTGTGGACAGTTCTGGGTATTCATTTTTAATACCTATCCAAAATTTGTCGATACAAGCACTGTTAAAAGTGAGTTTTGCTGACTGATCACTTGAAATTTCGATCAGTTGATCATGGTGACGAGCTGTTAGCTCAGCTTTTGCTACGACTTGATCACTGAACGGATTGACTACCCACAAAACCCCACTCGTATCCTTATTTGGAATATAATATGTAAACTGTTCAATCAAACCTTCGAGATGAGAAGATACTAGTAAGGAGAGAGATGAAGTGTCAGGGGATGTACAGTTGGATTTAGACAGAAACTCTATAAACTCTTGAGTTAGTGTAAAATTTTCAAAATCTTCTTTCTTAACTCTTGCGTTCCAAACACTGAGTTTTTTTACAAATGCATTTACTCTGTCTTGAGCATATAGCATATTTTTGTCTGGTCCTTGTAGGGATAAGTTCAAAATATTAAGGTGAGAGAAGATGTCAGCCAAATAAGCAAGCTTAACCAACCACTTTTCATCACTGAAAAAAGTGGAAAGTTCGGGTTTACTATCAATCAAAAATAACAACATTTCTGACTTTAATTCAAACAGTCTGCTTAATACATTACCAAGGGATAGCCACCGTACTTCAGTGTGAAATAAAAGATGTTTATGCAAGGCTCCTACCTCTTCACACAAAATATTAAACATCCTACTTTGCAGCGGGCGACTTTTGATGTAGTTCACTATCTTGACAGCTTCATTTAAAACTTGCCGTAATTCATCTGGCATTTTCTTAGCTGCCAAAGCTTGCCTATGTAAAAAGGAGTGAACCCAGCTTGCATTCGGTGCAAGTGATTTCAACCTGGCAATCAAGCCACTCTTCTTTCCCGTAAGGGCCATTGCTCCATCACTACAAATTGAAACACATTTCTTCCAATCAAATTCAAAAGGTTCAGTTGCTTGAACAAACACCTTATAAAGACTTTCACCTGTTGTATTATTCGGCAGGGGCTTACAAAACAAAATATTTTCATGAATAGCATCACCGTAATCGTACTGGATGAAGCATAAAAACTGAGCACAGTTGGCAACATCTGTTGACTCATCCAACTGAATTGAAAAAAAAGTACTGTCTTTTATTTGCTTCTTTAGCTGGTTCTGAACATCTTCAGCCATGTCACATATTCTTCTTGAAATAGTATCATTTGATAACGGGATTTTTTTCAATTTTTCAGCATCTTGAGGACTGATTATATTTGAAACCATATCAATTGCAGCAGGAAGAATTAATTCCTCAGCAATTGTATGAGGTTTCCCTTTTTTAGCAATCTTCAGTGCTACCTCGTATGAAGCTTTAAGAGCATTCTTATTAACGTTAGCAAGATCTGTAATGTTTACCTGTTGACTTCGAAGGGATAACAGTTTTCTTTGGAAAAATTCCACTGGTTTGTCTTTCAAAGCAAAATGTTTAGTTTCAAGATGGCGTTTCATTTTCGAAGGCTTCATGCTTTCAGCTGACAACACTTCACTACACACCACACATTGAGGTTTATTTGCCAGTTCAGTGAAACCAAATTGTATGTACGACTGGTCATATTTGCGGAATTTTGTCTTTCCGCACTCACTAGCACTAGCATCACTACTTGACGACGGTCTTTTCAAAAACTTATCCATTGCTACTTTTTCTAACTGTATTTGCTCGCAATACTACTGTAATATGGTTAGTTGGGATAGTAAAGGTAACGTAAATGAAAAGAGTTTAATTTTTACTACTGGGGTAACGCTTGGCATACGAGAGGTGTTTCGGGTACTACTCTAATCTCATGAGAAAAGGTGCTACTATTAAAATAACTTCAGATTGAGTTCAGAAAAAGAATCTAGATGTTTATTTTAATGTTATAATAAAAAGTAATAAAATTCTAATGAGCTTATCAAGAATTTAACAAAAGAGTTTATTTACTTACAAACGGTCACTCGCTCAGCAGGGAAGAGTGGGGCGGGTCATCTGCCGTAGATGTAGCCAGCTCCCTTACTCGACACCGACTGCCCCGAGCCACTGGTTTTTTCAGCACAATTTTACTTGTCATGAATTTTCACTGATGTCATCATTTTTCTTTTAATAGTCAACAATGGCTCTCTCCTCTTTTTGTGAAAATTCATGGCAAATAAATTAATTATGCTGTTACATTACATCCCCGGGTCCCCCTAAACTTCGACCCGAAGTTTCCAAAAAAATAATTACTTTCTAATCATTAAAAACTTATTTTATTAATATATTTGACATTTAAAACTCTTAACCCTCACAATAACTTAATTTACATAAATATTGTTAAATTTTGTTTTAAACATAAAACATTACAAATTATCAACCCTAACGAAATATAGAATGAAATATATAATTTTGAAATAAACTTCGCTTTTACTTTTACACCTAACATTTAAAGATCCTGTGGGTAGTCCACAACTGGGGTCCTTCTTGCAACCAATAATTTCCTAGCTCTTGCTCTTATATACTGTTGCAGACAACCATATAATATTACTACAGTAATAGTTGTTTGCCAACAAAGAATTATGTATATAAGTATTATATTGTTCATTCCTAACAAATAAAAATTTGATGGCATTTCCACATGCTTAAATACATCCTCAGAAAATAAGTTGTGCTCTTCAAATCTTGTAAACTTTGTGTTCCAGTGTTCATTTAAAATGTCTGATAAATTTAGATACTGTGGTAAGTGCTCATGTTCAAAAATAGGAATTGCTAGTTTTGGTAGATTGGTCCACATAAGAGGTATTAATTTGGTGATATTTGGTGAAGGATGTGAACGGGAATCACATGGATAAATACTGCTGATAATTACATCACCGTCGTGTCGAAGTTCACAAGCACAAGGGATGTGGAGCGATAGCGTTCCGGGGCTGTTTTCTGGAACTCTTGTTGCAGTATTTCCGCAGCGAATTTCCATTTTGTCCTTTACGTTGTGGATGAGGTAGGTGTCTTCTCGTAATCGTGTGATCAGCGTTTTGTTGTTGTTTGCTTCACATTCGAAGTTGCAGACTTGTTGTAATTGTGTTACTTCTGCTTCAGAAATGAGTGATTGTAGGCATGTCTGAGTTGCAGTAGTGGAAGTTTTGATTCGTGGGATGGAGCAGAGGCCTTTTTCTTTGAATTTGCAGTCTTCTTCTTCATCACCTGTCAGAATTCGTAGATTGTTTTCTTCTTGCAAGATTAGATGATGTTGATTAGTAAGATGACAAGTGAGACCATTCCAGTATAACGGTATAGTTTGTAGATGAAATAATTCTGTAGTCAAATTTTTCTTTATAGGTATTTTTAGTGTTACCCATATTTCATTTGTTGTCTTTTTGCAGGTAGTGAGCTTCAAATTTCGTATTTGTTCTATTTCTTGAGTCGCCAATATATAATGTTTCTTCTTAATTCTTTGTTTGAGTTTTAGAAGTTGTAGTTGAAGTTCTTTGTTAGGAATGACGTAATGTGATAATTGTTGGTTGTAGCATTTTGCTTCTATCTCTCTGTAGTTGTGGATAATTGTTGATATGTACATGAACATAGATGTCCTTAGTTGGGTTTTTAGTAAGTCGATTGTTGAATTTCTTTTTTCAAGTTTATTCTGTTTTGCAAATGACTCCTGCCAACGAATTAGATCCAGTTTCATATTTCTGAATACTTCTTCTACATTTTCTGCCATAATGTTCATCTTGCGAGTATTATTTATTAGATCTTCATGTTCAGCATGGACAAAGTCTTGTAGATTGTTCAGATGTGAAGTAATGTCACCTTCAGTTTTTACGTACGTTCCTAATTCTTCGTCTGTTGCTACTCCACAACACCAGTTCAAGGCTGCCCCAATCGCGTCGATTGAACGTCTGTGGCGTGGAAGTCGATTCTTCTCATCCGAAGTGTAGTCATCCTCATAGTAGTTGTCATCATCGTGTAGTTGCAGAAGTTGTAGTTCAGTGTGATGTATCTGATCAAATACAGCACATTCCGATGTGGAAAGGAAAGGACATGATTCATTGGTAGAGTGTACATTTTTTAGATATCTTATAATAAAAGCATGGGATCTAGGAATACGAAATGTTAAGGGAATTGTGGACTCATACAAAATTACATTGTGAATTTTTCTAAACAGAGCACCATGAAATAATGATATTTCTTGAGAAATTGCCGCACATAATATACTAGTAATTATTATAGATAAACAAAGTGATAATGAATTCATTTTAAGTGATCAATTTCAATCGTTATAGAGCACAACTGTCTTGAATTAAATTTGAATCAAGTTTTAATTGTAGGCCTAATAGACATAAGTAAAGAGGCTTTATGTAGAACAATAATACACTTCATCTACTAATATTATTGATAATAGCAAAAATCATTATGGGTTCTGCACTTATGCTAGATAATATAAATTGTACCTATAGACTAATTTAATAATTGTGAAACACCACACTTGATTTAATCATTAACAATAACTACTGTATTATATAAACAAAATCCAAAATTATATTCCTGAAATAACAGCAAAGATGTGTACTTGATTGAATTTATTAGGTCTACAGATAGCACAATGAATTTATATAAAGTGGTGTTTCAACGAATGATGACTAACATATAATCAAAACAGAATTCCTCCCTAAGCTACTAAAATTATCTAGAAAATTCTTGATAGCTCTCAATAATCAAAAGTATAACATAATGGCGTATTTTTATTCAACAATAATTATCAAGATAATTCCTTATATCATAGTATACATTGATCATCCGATTTTCTGAAAAATAAAAATAAAATTATACTTATTTATCAAAATTACTTCAGCATCAAATTACTGAATGCATCTTTTCAATAAGGACCTTTAACGCATGGGAATAATTGTCATTCATTAAAATGATTTGACAGCATTTGGCTAAAATTGTTTAAAATACTCAAAATCACTAATTAATCAATTGTTTGCAAATTATTGTTGAGACAACAGTTAAATCATTCTGACAATGCTAATTACAATGAGAATTTTGTCATAAATGATTTTGTAAGCCATTGTTCTTTTGATGAATATTCTGCTAGTGTTTGCAATAATGAAATTATTCTTAAAATATTTGTTTGATCTAAACTTCCGCTATCAATTGTGTTTCAAGTGAATGAAAGTCAAAGAATTGAACGTTGAGCTGTTGAATTGCCGAAATGAGAAAAATGATTAAACAACGGAAAAATCAATTTAACACATTTCTTCCAATCAAATTCAAAAGGTTCAGTTGCTTGAACAAACACCTTATAAAGACTTTCACCTGTTGTATTATTCGGCAGGGGCTTACAAAACAAAATATTTTCATGAATAGCATCACCGTAATCGTACTGGATGAAGCATAAAAACTGAGCACAGTTGGCAACATCTGTTGACTCATCCAACTGAATTGAAAAAAAAGTACTGTCTTTTATTTGCTTCTTTAGCTGGTTCTGAACATCTTCAGCCATGTCACATATTCTTCTTGAAATAGTATCATTTGATAACGGGATTTTTTTCAATTTTTCAGCATCTTGAGGACTGATTATATTTGAAACCATATCAATTGCAGCAGGAAGAATTAATTCCTCAGCAATTGTATGAGGTTTCCCTTTTTTAGCAATCTTCAGTGCTACCTCGTATGAAGCTTTAAGAGCATTCTTATTAACGTTAGCAAGATCTGTAATGTTTACCTGTTGACTTCGAAGGGATAACAGTTTTCTTTGGAAAAATTCCACTGGTTTGTCTTTCAAAGCAAAATGTTTAGTTTCAAGATGGCGTTTCATTTTCGAAGGCTTCATGCTTTCAGCTGACAACACTTCACTACACACCACACATTGAGGTTTATTTGCCAGTTCAGTGAAACCAAATTGTATGTACGACTGGTCATATTTGCGGAATTTTGTCTTTCCGCACTCACTAGCACTAGCATCACTACTTGACGACGGTCTTTTCAAAAACTTATCCATTGCTACTTTTTCTAACTGTATTTGCTCGCAATACTACTGTAATATGGTTAGTTGGGATAGTAAAGGTAACGTAAATGAAAAGAGTTTAATTTTTACTACTGGGGTAACGCTTGGCATACGAGAGGTGTTTCGGGTACTACTCTAATCTCATGAGAAAAGGTGCTACTATTAAAATAACTTCAGATTGAGTTCAGAAAAAGAATCTAGATGTTTATTTTAATGTTATAATAAAAAGTAATAAAATTCTAATGAGCTTATCAAGAATTTAACAAAAGAGTTTATTTACTTACAAACGGTCACTCGCTCAGCAGGGAAGAGTGGGGCGGGTCATCTGCCGTAGATGTAGCCAGCTCCCTTACTCGACACCGACTGCCCCGAGCCACTGGTTTTTTCAGCACAATTTTACTTGTCATGAATTTTCACTGATGTCATCATTTTTCTTTTAATAGTCAACAATGGCTCTCTCCTCTTTTTGTGAAAATTCATGGCAAATAAATTAATTATGCTGTTACATTACATCCCCGGGTCCCCCTAAACTTCGACCCGAAGTTTCCAAAAAAATAATTACTTTCTAATCATTAAAAACTTATTTTATTAATATATTTGACATTTAAAACTCTTAACCCTCACAATAACTTAATTTACATAAATATTGTTAAATTTTGTTTTAAACATAAAACATTACAAATTATCAACCCTAACGAAATATAGAATGAAATATATAATTTTGAAATAAACTTCGCTTTTACTTTTACACCTAACATTTAAAGATCCTGTGGGTAGTCCACAACTGGGGTCCTTCTTGCAACCAATAATTTCCTAGCTCTTGCTCTTATATACTGTTGCAGACAACCATATAATATTACTACAGTAATAGTTGTTTGCCAACAAAGAATTATGTATATAAGTATTATATTGTTCATTCCTAACAAATAAAAATTTGATGGCATTTCCACATGCTTAAATACATCCTCAGAAAATAAGTTGTGCTCTTCAAATCTTGTAAACTTTGTGTTCCAGTGTTCATTTAAAATGTCTGATAAATTTAGATACTGTGGTAAGTGCTCATGTTCAAAAATAGGAATTGCTAGTTTTGGTAGATTGGTCCACATAAGAGGTATTAATTTGGTGATATTTGGTGAAGGATGTGAACGGGAATCACATGGATAAATACTGCTGATAATTACATCACCGTCGTGTCGAAGTTCACAAGCACAAGGGATGTGGAGCGATAGCGTTCCGGGGCTGTTTTCTGGAACTCTTGTTGCAGTATTTCCGCAGCGAATTTCCATTTTGTCCTTTACGTTGTGGATGAGGTAGGTGTCTTCTCGTAATCGTGTGATCAGCGTTTTGTTGTTGTTTGCTTCACATTCGAAGTTGCAGACTTGTTGTAATTGTGTTACTTCTGCTTCAGAAATGAGTGATTGTAGGCATGTCTGAGTTGCAGTAGTGGAAGTTTTGATTCGTGGGATGGAGCAGAGGCCTTTTTCTTTGAATTTGCAGTCTTCTTCTTCATCACCTGTCAGAATTCGTAGATTGTTTTCTTCTTGCAAGATTAGATGATGTTGATTAGTAAGATGACAAGTGAGACCATTCCAGTATAACGGTATAGTTTGTAGATGAAATAATTCTGTAGTCAAATTTTTCTTTATAGGTATTTTTAGTGTTACCCATATTTCATTTGTTGTCTTTTTGCAGGTAGTGAGCTTCAAATTTCGTATTTGTTCTATTTCTTGAGTCGCCAATATATAATGTTTCTTCTTAATTCTTTGTTTGAGTTTTAGAAGTTGTAGTTGAAGTTCTTTGTTAGGAATGACGTAATGTGATAATTGTTGGTTGTAGCATTTTGCTTCTATCTCTCTGTAGTTGTGGATAATTGTTGATATGTACATGAACATAGATGTCCTTAGTTGGGTTTTTAGTAAGTCGATTGTTGAATTTCTTTTTTCAAGTTTATTCTGTTTTGCAAATGACTCCTGCCAACGAATTAGATCCAGTTTCATATTTCTGAATACTTCTTCTACATTTTCTGCCATAATGTTCATCTTGCGAGTATTATTTATTAGATCTTCATGTTCAGCATGGACAAAGTCTTGTAGATTGTTCAGATGTGAAGTAATGTCACCTTCAGTTTTTACGTACGTTCCTAATTCTTCGTCTGTTGCTACTCCACAACACCAGTTCAAGGCTGCCCCAATCGCGTCGATTGAACGTCTGTGGCGTGGAAGTCGATTCTTCTCATCCGAAGTGTAGTCATCCTCATAGTAGTTGTCATCATCGTGTAGTTGCAGAAGTTGTAGTTCAGTGTGATGTATCTGATCAAATACAGCACATTCCGATGTGGAAAGGAAAGGACATGATTCATTGGTAGAGTGTACATTTTTTAGATATCTTATAATAAAAGCATGGGATCTAGGAATACGAAATGTTAAGGGAATTGTGGACTCATACAAAATTACATTGTGAATTTTTCTAAACAGAGCACCATGAAATAATGATATTTCTTGAGAAATTGCCGCACATAATATACTAGTAATTATTATAGATAAACAAAGTGATAATGAATTCATTTTAAGTGATCAATTTCAATCGTTATAGAGCACAACTGTCTTGAATTAAATTTGAATCAAGTTTTAATTGTAGGCCTAATAGACATAAGTAAAGAGGCTTTATGTAGAACAATAATACACTTCATCTACTAATATTATTGATAATAGCAAAAATCATTATGGGTTCTGCACTTATGCTAGATAATATAAATTGTACCTATAGACTAATTTAATAATTGTGAAACACCACACTTGATTTAATCATTAACAATAACTACTGTATTATATAAACAAAATCCAAAATTATATTCCTGAAATAACAGCAAAGATGTGTACTTGATTGAATTTATTAGGTCTACAGATAGCACAATGAATTTATATAAAGTGGTGTTTCAACGAATGATGACTAACATATAATCAAAACAGAATTCCTCCCTAAGCTACTAAAATTATCTAGAAAATTCTTGATAGCTCTCAATAATCAAAAGTATAACATAATGGCGTATTTTTATTCAACAATAATTATCAAGATAATTCCTTATATCATAGTATACATTGATCATCCGATTTTCTGAAAAATAAAAATAAAATTATACTTATTTATCAAAATTACTTCAGCATCAAATTACTGAATGCATCTTTTCAATAAGGACCTTTAACGCATGGGAATAATTGTCATTCATTAAAATGATTTGACAGCATTTGGCTAAAATTGTTTAAAATACTCAAAATCACTAATTAATCAATTGTTTGCAAATTATTGTTGAGACAACAGTTAAATCATTCTGACAATGCTAATTACAATGAGAATTTTGTCATAAATGATTTTGTAAGCCATTGTTCTTTTGATGAATATTCTGCTAGTGTTTGCAATAATGAAATTATTCTTAAAATATTTGTTTGATCTAAACTTCCGCTATCAATTGTGTTTCAAGTGAATGAAAGTCAAAGAATTGAACGTTGAGCTGTTGAATTGCCGAAATGAGAAAAATGATTAAACAACGGAAAAATCAATTTAACACATTTCTTCCAATCAAATTCAAAAGGTTCAGTTGCTTGAACAAACACCTTATAAAGACTTTCACCTGTTGTATTATTCGGCAGGGGCTTACAAAACAAAATATTTTCATGAATAGCATCACCGTAATCGTACTGGATGAAGCATAAAAACTGAGCACAGTTGGCAACATCTGTTGACTCATCCAACTGAATTGAAAAAAAAGTACTGTCTTTTATTTGCTTCTTTAGCTGGTTCTGAACATCTTCAGCCATGTCACATATTCTTCTTGAAATAGTATCATTTGATAACGGGATTTTTTTCAATTTTTCAGCATCTTGAGGACTGATTATATTTGAAACCATATCAATTGCAGCAGGAAGAATTAATTCCTCAGCAATTGTATGAGGTTTCCCTTTTTTAGCAATCTTCAGTGCTACCTCGTATGAAGCTTTAAGAGCATTCTTATTAACGTTAGCAAGATCTGTAATGTTTACCTGTTGACTTCGAAGGGATAACAGTTTTCTTTGGAAAAATTCCACTGGTTTGTCTTTCAAAGCAAAATGTTTAGTTTCAAGATGGCGTTTCATTTTCGAAGGCTTCATGCTTTCAGCTGACAACACTTCACTACACACCACACATTGAGGTTTATTTGCCAGTTCAGTGAAACCAAATTGTATGTACGACTGGTCATATTTGCGGAATTTTGTCTTTCCGCACTCACTAGCACTAGCATCACTACTTGACGACGGTCTTTTCAAAAACTTATCCATTGCTACTTTTTCTAACTGTATTTGCTCGCAATACTACTGTAATATGGTTAGTTGGGATAGTAAAGGTAACGTAAATGAAAAGAGTTTAATTTTTACTACTGGGGTAACGCTTGGCATACGAGAGGTGTTTCGGGTACTACTCTAATCTCATGAGAAAAGGTGCTACTATTAAAATAACTTCAGATTGAGTTCAGAAAAAGAATCTAGATGTTTATTTTAATGTTATAATAAAAAGTAATAAAATTCTAATGAGCTTATCAAGAATTTAACAAAAGAGTTTATTTACTTACAAACGGTCACTCGCTCAGCAGGGAAGAGTGGGGCGGGTCATCTGCCGTAGATGTAGCCAGCTCCCTTACTCGACACCGACTGCCCCGAGCCACTGGTTTTTTCAGCACAATTTTACTTGTCATGAATTTTCACTGATGTCATCATTTTTCTTTTAATAGTCAACAATGGCTCTCTCCTCTTTTTGTGAAAATTCATGGCAAATAAATTAATTATGCTGTTACATTACATCCCCGGGTCCCCCTAAACTTCGACCCGAAGTTTCCAAAAAAATAATTACTTTCTAATCATTAAAAACTTATTTTATTAATATATTTGACATTTAAAACTCTTAACCCTCACAATAACTTAATTTACATAAATATTGTTAAATTTTGTTTTAAACATAAAACATTACAAATTATCAACCCTAACGAAATATAGAATGAAATATATAATTTTGAAATAAACTTCGCTTTTACTTTTACACCTAACATTTAAAGATCCTGTGGGTAGTCCACAACTGGGGTCCTTCTTGCAACCAATAATTTCCTAGCTCTTGCTCTTATATACTGTTGCAGACAACCATATAATATTACTACAGTAATAGTTGTTTGCCAACAAAGAATTATGTATATAAGTATTATATTGTTCATTCCTAACAAATAAAAATTTGATGGCATTTCCACATGCTTAAATACATCCTCAGAAAATAAGTTGTGCTCTTCAAATCTTGTAAACTTTGTGTTCCAGTGTTCATTTAAAATGTCTGATAAATTTAGATACTGTGGTAAGTGCTCATGTTCAAAAATAGGAATTGCTAGTTTTGGTAGATTGGTCCACATAAGAGGTATTAATTTGGTGATATTTGGTGAAGGATGTGAACGGGAATCACATGGATAAATACTGCTGATAATTACATCACCGTCGTGTCGAAGTTCACAAGCACAAGGGATGTGGAGCGATAGCGTTCCGGGGCTGTTTTCTGGAACTCTTGTTGCAGTATTTCCGCAGCGAATTTCCATTTTGTCCTTTACGTTGTGGATGAGGTAGGTGTCTTCTCGTAATCGTGTGATCAGCGTTTTGTTGTTGTTTGCTTCACATTCGAAGTTGCAGACTTGTTGTAATTGTGTTACTTCTGCTTCAGAAATGAGTGATTGTAGGCATGTCTGAGTTGCAGTAGTGGAAGTTTTGATTCGTGGGATGGAGCAGAGGCCTTTTTCTTTGAATTTGCAGTCTTCTTCTTCATCACCTGTCAGAATTCGTAGATTGTTTTCTTCTTGCAAGATTAGATGATGTTGATTAGTAAGATGACAAGTGAGACCATTCCAGTATAACGGTATAGTTTGTAGATGAAATAATTCTGTAGTCAAATTTTTCTTTATAGGTATTTTTAGTGTTACCCATATTTCATTTGTTGTCTTTTTGCAGGTAGTGAGCTTCAAATTTCGTATTTGTTCTATTTCTTGAGTCGCCAATATATAATGTTTCTTCTTAATTCTTTGTTTGAGTTTTAGAAGTTGTAGTTGAAGTTCTTTGTTAGGAATGACGTAATGTGATAATTGTTGGTTGTAGCATTTTGCTTCTATCTCTCTGTAGTTGTGGATAATTGTTGATATGTACATGAACATAGATGTCCTTAGTTGGGTTTTTAGTAAGTCGATTGTTGAATTTCTTTTTTCAAGTTTATTCTGTTTTGCAAATGACTCCTGCCAACGAATTAGATCCAGTTTCATATTTCTGAATACTTCTTCTACATTTTCTGCCATAATGTTCATCTTGCGAGTATTATTTATTAGATCTTCATGTTCAGCATGGACAAAGTCTTGTAGATTGTTCAGATGTGAAGTAATGTCACCTTCAGTTTTTACGTACGTTCCTAATTCTTCGTCTGTTGCTACTCCACAACACCAGTTCAAGGCTGCCCCAATCGCGTCGATTGAACGTCTGTGGCGTGGAAGTCGATTCTTCTCATCCGAAGTGTAGTCATCCTCATAGTAGTTGTCATCATCGTGTAGTTGCAGAAGTTGTAGTTCAGTGTGATGTATCTGATCAAATACAGCACATTCCGATGTGGAAAGGAAAGGACATGATTCATTGGTAGAGTGTACATTTTTTAGATATCTTATAATAAAAGCATGGGATCTAGGAATACGAAATGTTAAGGGAATTGTGGACTCATACAAAATTACATTGTGAATTTTTCTAAACAGAGCACCATGAAATAATGATATTTCTTGAGAAATTGCCGCACATAATATACTAGTAATTATTATAGATAAACAAAGTGATAATGAATTCATTTTAAGTGATCAATTTCAATCGTTATAGAGCACAACTGTCTTGAATTAAATTTGAATCAAGTTTTAATTGTAGGCCTAATAGACATAAGTAAAGAGGCTTTATGTAGAACAATAATACACTTCATCTACTAATATTATTGATAATAGCAAAAATCATTATGGGTTCTGCACTTATGCTAGATAATATAAATTGTACCTATAGACTAATTTAATAATTGTGAAACACCACACTTCATTTAATCATTAACAATAACTACTGTATTATATAAACAAAATCCAAAATTATATTCCTGAAATAACAGCAAAGATGTGTACTTGATTGAATTTATTAGGTCTACAGATAGCACAATGAATTTATATAAAGTGGTGTTTCAACGAATGATGACTAACATATAATCAAAACAGAATTCCTCCCTAAGCTACTAAAATTATCTAGAAAATTCTTGATAGCTCTCAATAATCAAAAGTATAACATAATGGCGTATTTTTATTCAACAATAATTATCAAGATAATTCCTTATATCATAGTATACATTGATCATCCGATTTTCTGAAAAATAAAAATAAAATTATACTTATTTATCAAAATTACTTGAGCATCAAATTACTGAATGCATCTTTTCAATAAGGACCTTTAACGCATGGGAATAATTGTCATTCATTAAAATGATTTGACAGCATTTGGCTAAAATTGTTTAAAATACTCAAAATCACTAATTAATCAATTGTTTGCAAATTATTGTTGAGACAACAGTTAAATCATTCTGACAATGCTAATTACAATGAGAATTTTGTCATAAATGATTTTGTAAGCCATTGTTCTTTTGATGAATATTCTGCTAGTGTTTGCAATAATGAAATTATTCTTAAAATATTTGTTTGATCTAAACTTCCGCTATCAATTGTGTTTCAAGTGAATGAAAGTCAAAGAATTGAACGTTGAGCTGTTGAATTGCCGAAATGAGAAAAATGATTAAACAACGGAAAAATCAATTTAACGGCGTTCGTGTGAAATATTTTTTTAATTTATCTACATGAAAAGCAACGTTCCTGAAATATCCTCTTAGTGGAAAAAATATTTCGTAAACCTCATCTGTTACCTTTTTTACAACCTCATAAGGACCTGAATATTTTTTAATCATTTTTCTTGACTGTCCTTGTTTGAAATCAGGATCGAAAACCATAACTAAATCTCCTGGTTCAAAATTGCAAAAGGTTCTGTTCCTATCATAATAGTATTTCTGTTTATCTTGCGCTTCTGTCATAACTTTTGGAATCTGTTCTCTGATTTCTTGTAGATTTTTCAAACTAGTTTCTAAATTGTATGTAAAATCTGTAGACTGAGGAATAATTTTCAAGTCTAAAGGGGTAGTTGCTTCAAAACCATGCAAAAGGAAAAATGGTGAGTTTTTCAAAGAGCATTGTTTAGAAGTGTTATAAGCGAATAATACCTTAGGCAACATTTCCACCCACAATTTTCTATTATCAGCCACATAAGCTGTTAACATTTCTTGTAGTGTCCTATTTGCTCTCTCAACCAATCCTTGACATTGATGATGGCTTGAAGATCCTAAAATATGATTGATTCCTAATTCAGCTAAGAGTTCATTAACTTTTTTATTTACAAAATGAGTACCTCTATCCGTACAAATCTCTTTAGGTACTCCAAATCTATATATTGTCTTCCATAAGACTTTTATTGTATTGTTAGCATCAGCATGTCTACATGGTTCAGCTAAAATATAACGGGTTGTTAAGTCTACCATGGTTAGAATATAAGAGTAGCCCATTGAACTCTCTAATGGTCCAATGTAGTCCATCATTATGCATGAAAACGGTTGTGCATCACACTTTATTGGAGATAAGAAACCTTGTGGCTTTGAATTAGAAGTTTTTCTTTCTTGACAGTTTTTACATGATCTTACATAGTTTACGACACATTCATACATTTTGTCCCAATAATATTTTGATGATATTTTCTCATGTGTTTTATATATGCCTGTGTGTCCACCTGTTAAAGGGTCATCATGATATATTTCGAGTATTTTGTTGATAAAAGATTGAGGTACAACTAGTCTTAATTCATTAGAGTGTCCATCAAATTTTTTAAAATAGACAATGTCATTCAAAATGGTGAACCTTCTTGCTTTTCGTATTGCGTGTTTATTGCTAATCTCGGGAGTTTTTATTGCATCATATATGTTTTTAATGCTCTCGTCTTTTTTCTGTATCGATCCCATGTCAATCTCTTCTATTCCAAAAATGTTGAAGTTTTCGTCACTTGTCATGTCAGTAATGTCTTTTTGAACAGGGTATCTACTTAAAGCATCTGGTACATGCATTTGAGCTCCAGGTTTATATTTAAGATCAAATGTGAATTCTGTTAATTTCATCAATAATTTACTGACTCTTGTACTAGGATTCTTCCATGTTTTGTAATATTGTAAACTAGCATGATCTGTGTAAATGGTGAATTTTCTCCCTATTAAATATTGTCTGAAATGATTCACACAGTACGCTATAGATAAAAGTTCAATTTCCCCAACTGCCCAGTTTTCTTCATTCTTAGTTAGTTTTCTAGAAACAAAAGCTACAGGGTGGAGTTTTCCATCGTCATCTGGTTGTGAAATTACTCCTCCTATACCTATACGAGAAGCATCCGTGTGTACTGCTACCTCTCTGTCAGTACAAAAGTGATGAAGTACAGGTTGTGATGAAAGTCTAAATTTTATTTCTGTGAATGCTCTATCCTGTTCTGCTTCCCATTTATCGGTTTATTTTCGTTATCTTTCGATATTAAGTTTGTTAATGGCCTTGCTATATTTGCATAGTTATGAATAAATTTCCTGTAGAAACCACTGAGACCGAGAAATGCTCTTATATCTTTGATTGTTTTCGGAATTGGATATTGTTCGATTGCCTCTAAATTTTCAGGGGTGGGTTGGATTCCATCTTTCGAAACAGTATGACCAAGTACTTTAACTTTTCTATAAAAGAAATGACATTTGGCTGTATTCAATTTCAATCCAACATCTTGCAATCTGTTAAACGTTTTCTCAAGCTGTTGATACTGTTTATCAAAGGTGTCTCCATAACTTATGATGTCATCTAAGTAAATCAACACTCCTCTGTACAAAAGGTCATTGAATACTTGATTTATTGCGCGTTGGAAAGCATTAGGGGATGTTTTTAACCCGTTTGGAAGTCTGGTAAATGTGTATAATCCTTTATGAGTTGCAAAAGCAACATAGTTTTGACAATCTTTATGTAATGGCTGTTGGTAGAATGCCTGACTGATATCAAGAGTAGAAAAATAATCCGAGTTTTCAAGTGAATCAAAAATTGTTTGAATAAGAGGAAGAGGGTATTTATCGGGTAAAATTCTCTCATTGAGAAATTTGTAGTCAACTACCAATCTAAATCCACCACATTTCTTTGTCACTAAAAATGCAGGTGAGGAGTAATTGCTTTGAGTCTCACAAACTATTCCTGCTTTCATCAATTGATCCACTTGTCTATCTATTTCAGCCCTCTGTGCTATGGGTAATCTATATGGTGGCATTGCAATGGGTGTGTTATCAGTTAATTTAAATTTATATTCTGGCAATTTTGCTTCCTGAAAATCAATTTCGTTAGTTGAAAATAGGTGTTTGTATTTACTGATTAGTTGTTTTGCTTTGAAATCCTGTTCCGATGTTAGGTCTTTGTTTATATCTATTTCACAGCCTGCCCCATCAAACATTATAGAATCAACTGTCAGTAAAGTTTCATCTGTAACACTTACTTCTCCCTCTATTTCTCCAATCACAGTTTGACACAGTAATCTTACATCCTGTTTCCCTGTATTGAAAAATCTCATTTGTGCTACATCACCTCTATCATAAAGTTCTTTGTCCCAAAATACATGTAACTTTTTATTTCTTATTAAAGATTCATTAGGAGTGAAATGAGTGATCTTATCCACCTTTTGAGTGAAACTTACAAGTACTGTTACTTCTCTTTGTGCCGGAATTATTGTTTCAAGAGCACATTTGACAAAATTTACGGAGTTTGATACAATTTCTTTTTTAATTTGTTTGTTTGAGTTGTTGAGTTTATCAATGGTATCAATCCAGTCTTCGTCAATATTCCACTCAATAAATCTACCATTATCAATCATTGATACTTTATTAGTATCATAATCTATAATCACTTTATATTTAGATAGGAATGAATTTCCTAGCAAAACATCGCACTGTAATACATCGGTGATCAATAAGTTCACGTCAAATTTATTTTCACATATATCTAGCCCACACGTTAACATTCCTGAAATTGGGAGTAGAGTACCATTAGCAGCAGATAAAGTTATATTGCTATTTTCTAATTTCTTGAAATCATTATCACTCAGAATACTTTTTCGAGCAATATTTACATTAGAACCTGTGTCAATAGTAATTGAAACAGTTTTTCCACTAAATCTACCTACAACCGTTAATGCTGAATTAATATTTTTATGCTCATTATTCAATGATCCATTCACTGTAGACTTATGCTGCGTCTGCATATCTGAACACACTACTTTGTTTGAATGAATATTGCTTTGATCATTATTGTTACATAATCTATTATTTTTATAAGTCTGGAAAAAGTTTCTAACAAATTCTATCACCTTATCCTGTTCTTGTTTTTGGGCGAATGAACACATAATTGCGGATCCCAAGTTCGAATCCGATTTTTCTAAGCTCGGGACCCTAGTTTCGCGTTTTTTGACAAGAAGAAACAATCATCTGTCCAGTGATTATCACGTCTACAATACTTGCAGAACCTAGATCTATGGCCTTCATGATGATTATTATTACGATTCCTATTCCATTCATAAGTTTGATTTGCTGGATTGTTGAAATATTTTTTATAGTTAGAACTGTTTTGTGTTGAGTCAGCATGTTCCCTGTTTCTTAAATTATAATTATTATTATTATTTGCTATTGGCTGTCTTTGAAAAAATTTCTTATTCGAATTTTGGTGAACACTTCTACTGAGGTTCGTCACTACATTACTCAGATTGTCCAATTTCTTTTCCAATGTTTCTACACTAACTCGTTGAACTGGTTGTTCATTTGAATTGAGTTCTTTACTAATAATTCCTAATTTTTTATCCAATAGAAAACGAGATCTTTCATATTTTGCCAAATTTTTCTCCAATTCTTCAATTGTCGCATTATCCATAAAGGCAACATGTTGCAATGCACCTACATCTAATCCCCTTAGAACGTATCCTACTAATCGTTTGTCTGACATTTCAGGTTCAAGTATATGGCACAATTTTATTATATCTGCTGTGTATTCAGTGTAGGTTTCTGTCTGTAATTTATTTCTGTTTTCCAATTGCTGTCTGGTAGTTTCCTCGTGTACTGGGTCTACTAATTTCTGTTTTAGGTGATCTACTACGTCAATGAAAGTTAAGTTTGAATTTTTATCAGCAAAATTATCGAAAATAGTTAATGCAGTTTTTTTTAAGTAAAGTGGCAAATACAATATTTTATCATCATCATCCCATTTATTTATTTTAGCAGCTCTGTTGAATATTTTCAACCACTCATTAAAGTCTTCAGTTTTTGACCCCCCATAAGTCTCTGGTTTGGCAAAAGGTCTGCTCTCATTCCTAGCCATTTTCTTTTCTTTATCAATATCTAAAGCAACAGTATCGTAAAAATTATCTAGTTTATTTTCCTGCTTATCATTAATATCTGGTGTAACTGTATCATAGAAGTTCTCAACAGGTTTATGATTTAATATTCGTTCGTAATCAGCTAACATAGGGAACTGATTACGTTCCTCATTTGACAATTTTCCTGTTCTGAGCAATTGACTCAAAACTTCCCTAGCACCTGAATCTTGATTTGCATAAATACTAACTTTTTTTGCCAGATTCACTGCAAATCTCAGGTATTCAACATTAACAGATTGAGGAAAATGGATTTCCAATTTCTCACAAAGATCGATCAATTGCGTTTTGTCTAATGTTTTTTCTTGTAATTCTATTGGTAAATCTAATATTGATAAGCTCATTTTAAAATCACTGAAAATATAACTATACAAAACATTATGACTTCTTTAAAAATTACTAGGTTTAGAAACAAATAATCTCAACAAAATGTTGAAGTTAAAAAAACTAATCTCATGAGAACGGCGCCCAACACCATGTAATATGGTTAGTTGGGATAGTAAAGGTAACGTAAATGAAAAGAGTTTAATTTTTACTACTGGGGTAACGCTTGGCATACGAGAGGTGTTTCGGGTACTACTCTAATCTCATGAGAAAAGGTGCTACTATTAAAATAACTTCAGATTGAGTTCAGAAAAAGAATCTAGATGTTTATTTTAATGTTATAATAAAAAGTAATAAAATTCTAATGAGCTTATCAAGAATTTAACAAAAGAGTTTATTTACTTACAAACGGTCACTCGCTCAGCAGGGAAGAGTGGGGCGGGTCATCTGCCGTAGATGTAGCCAGCTCCCTTACTCGACACCGACTGCCCCGAGCCACTGGTTTTTTCAGCACAATTTTACTTGTCATGAATTTTCACTGATGTCATCATTTTTCTTTTAATAGTCAACAATGGCTCTCCCCTCTTTTTGTGAAAATTCATGGCAAATAAATTAATTATGCTGTTACATTACACTACTCACAAAGTACACACACAGTACAGTGTTGAATGATCGACTCACGGGCTTCTCAAGTGCACACTAGGAATCTGTAGTGCGCATGCGTATCGTGTCGTCTGCCGGGCACCGGCTAGCACCGTCGTGAAGCTGGCCCCACCCAAAACGGCAGAAACTATAAGTTGTATATCATGAGATACTTCAGAATTTCTGCTATTTAATGCCGCAAAAATAAATTTTCTGCTGTTTTCAGGAAAAAAGTTATTCAACTTTAAAAAAGTTAATTACTGGGTGGGGCCAGAATCACGCTGCCCCACCCACTTCGCAAAACTTAATAAAGCACATATCAATAGTTTCTGCTGAGTTTCTGCTATTTAATGCCGTAAAAATAAAGTTTCTGCTGCTTTCAGAAAAAAAGTTATAGCCAATTTAATTTTTGGGTTAATGAAACTTAATTCGCTGTAACTCGGTTAATATACACATTACAATAACGGGCTAAGTATCAATCTTTACTATTAAGCCATGGCTACCGTTTGAAACCAACTGTTTCTGAAACCAACTGAATTTTTTAGATGTTCACTTTCACTCGTCATAGAACAGCTGATTCTCGCATCTTATAGGCCTACAACTGCTGGTTGACGTCACATGCTGCCAGCCATCGATAACTCAACACAGAGCGTGATAATTATTTCCAGTCTGTTGTGGAGGTCCTTCTCATTAATTCTCTCTCTCACTCACTCGCTCGCTCACCCACATCCTTTTCATTCTTCATCTTTCCATAATGTCTCCGTCTTCATCACTACGTCCAATCATTTCTCACTTCCCCATTTTGTTAATCAGCTTCGGCACTATTTACAGACCTTCCCGCTGTTACACAGCCTTTAATATCCATATCTTTATAATTTGCAAATTTTCTAAAGAGCAGATAACTGCAGATTGATTTTTCTATTATAAGCGATTTTTGATAACGCTTTGTTATGTTTCAAAATAATAATTGGGTTTGAAACATTTTTGGAGACTAAGATTGTGTCATTCCTTATGTGTCCGAAAATGTTATCTTAGTGTCCAAAAACGTTCTCTTTAATATCCCAATTTAAAATTCACTTGAATTGCTGAACTGAAACCAAAAAAAAATTTGCAGTTGTTTCCACACCTCTAATAGAAATATGTTAGTTCTATTACCTGTATTCCATTCTTCCACAGAAATAGCTATCAACTGTTCCTATAAACAAAAATCTTTGTCGCTATAGCCTATTGCCTAAATTATGATTGCTCACCTTTTTCAAGAACAAAGAACCGTTATGTATAGGCTATAGAATCTCTTCTCATGAGTACTGGATAAAGACTCATTAAACGATTTGAGCTACTAGCTCAAATTTGACGATTTTTTGCGGGCCATTTGTAGTTATTTCTGTCAGTTAATATTTTCAATTTTCAGCCAATTCTCAAAATCAATTGAACTTTCGATATTCTTTTACTTTTTAAACATAATTTATCAAAAATCTGAAATTACATTTTTTCGAAAAAGATAAAAATCATACCTAAGTACTTCTTATTAACTCACAAAAGGGAGGATGTGGTGGAAGAAAGGAAGTTGTTTCATATCACAAATTGAAATATGCTTGGTAAGGGAATTTGATCATAGTGTATTAGTTTGAAAAGAAAATTATGAACTATAATTTTAAAATAACAATTGAGAAAAGATTTTCAAGTAATTGTGGTATTGGAGCTAACCTCCGGCAACCAGTTGTTAACCAGTTATCTCAAAAATTCGGTTACTCAGTTGGGGGTTGATGTACAAATTTTTTTATAGCTGGTACTAAATAGTACGAAATAGGTTCTAAATATTGGCATAAATTGTTTGAACAAATTCAGACATGGCCGGGTCAGCGACATGCATGTCCATTAACCCACACAAATAGTAAATGGAAATCATTGTGATTTTAGCCGATGAATATCGGGAGACAATGCTTGCTAATTTCATGTATATAGCCTTGCTCCAACACCAGCCGGTGACTAGAGAAAATAGAATATTCTATTCCAGCGGTTCCCAACCGGTGGGTTGCAGAAGAGTTACAGGTGGGTTGTAACTATCCTAAAACTATCAGAAACCATGGAATAAACACTATAAGAGAAGATAAGAAAAATCAAATTGTGTTTTGATTGTTTTCTTGGTTCTTGACTTTGGCATCTGGGGCAGACTACAGAAGAACTGCATCTCTCCCAAGCATAGGCGTAATAAGTGGGGAGGGGGGGGAGGAGTATTGGGGACGTAACCCAACATTGCTTAGAAAAATTGTAAGAAACAATTTGAAAAACTAAAAATTTGAAAGATCATTCATTCAATTTGAAGCTAGGGTGAAGGAACCGGCAGCTGACACCTTAGTGAATATTCATGAATATTATCTATTTACTTTTGGGCTATTGTACGGATTAATAAAAAAATGTTTACAATCTATTTATTCAAGTCTTTTAAATGGCTGATTGAAATTGGGAACAATTTAGATACTAATTTCAACAAGAAATTTTGATTTTAAAATCACTTGATATCTATACCAATAGCTGACACCTCTATTTTTGGTCACCTCCAGTAGCTGACATACCTTGACACCAGTAGCTGACATACCTTGAATGAGCTAATTTAATTTTATATATCAAATAGTAATCATACATATAAAACATACTAGAGATTGATATTAGCAATAATTAAAATAATGATAATGTCTAATATAGCCTATTTGATGATTAATAATATATTAATAATTAATAAGCATAGTAGAGAAAATTGAAAATCAATAATAATAGCTTAAGAGTCCTCATTGTAATCAACTAGTTCGCTCATTTTCTTCTATAACGAACAGTTAAATTTTAAATCACACAAACTTTTTGACCACATTATACAGAAACCACAGCTCTTCTAACCAACAAACCAACATCGATATTTATGATGCCTTGAAGATGGTTTTCAACAACTCGAAAACGTTTGGCCTACAAAGTAAGTGAAATACTACTTATTCTTAATAAAAATTTGACTGCAAGTCGTTGAATTCACTTGAAAAGTTAATACTAACAACGCAGTTCGTCATGGAACAAGAAATCCAGGAATTCAATTGAAATCAATGAGTAGGCCTCAATCCATGGCCAAGGAAGAACTAGAACAATGTGGAATGGTCATCATATATACATAGTGTTCACATTCACTACAATATCACCTATTACATTATTAATTTATGTTTAAATGGAATCATTTGAGAAAGCAAAGCAATGTGTAATAGATGTGGAAATTAATTATATCCAACAGCCTTGCTATACTGAGCGACTGTAGTTGTGGTCGCGCGCCACAATTGAGGCTCAATTAAGTCAGCCAAGCGCTTTTGTCAGCGTTTGGTTCCTTTACCCTGTATGAATATTGTATAATATGTATTATATTTATATTCTGAGAAATTTTTTGAAGGGAGTAATATGTAAGATTGATTGACCGTGGGAGAGGTTAGTAAACCCCCCACCCACTGAGTCAACTCTATTTACTCCACTCTATTTTGTCCACTGCTCCCAGATGACTCACACAGATTCGTGTGAACCTGTTAATTTTATCAATTACAATCTAAAAACTCAAGGGTCTTTGGTGCGTTGTGCGATGAAATGGGAAGTGAGCCAGTGGCGCACCCAAGGAAGGGGGATTAGAGGGCTTAAGCCCATCCCCCCCCCCCCCACGAACCCGAGCTCTTTGAAAAATTGTTAATAATTTTCAAGATAATTTATTATGGAGAATATGTGCTGTAGGCTGATTAGTGTTGGTACATGTCATGTATTCAGCTTTTAAAGTAGAATAATGTTCATAACTAGTGGCTTGACATGGGGGGCTTTGGGGCTCAAGCCTTTCCCTCAGGTCCTGAAATCCTTATCAAAACGTTGATAATTTTCAAGCGAATTGGCTGTGTGTAATATGAACTCTAGGCTGTACATTTCAAACTTGTCTAAATAGGATAGTGTTTATAACAATTAACAATATCGGTATACTATTAAAGGAATATTATGAGTGACTACCATAGGTGGAAATAGAGTTTGTAGCCTGGCAGAATTAAGATTTGACCAGGCGGCTGGGTAAAGATAATTCGTCTCACTCATATTAATCTGGCAATCATTTAACCAATAAGTACAGGACCTCTAGCCTGTAGAACCTCCTAAACCTGTAATACATTTAACGTTACAGTAGATTAATAATATAATATTTTTCGGAAGGTGAAGCTCAGATAGTTCTGAGACCTGTGCGTGGGTAATGTAATGTGTTGAATGTTAATGTTTGATAAGTTGGACCCACAGTTTTAGGTGAGTTCCGAATCATCGGCAAGTGATTTTATAGCTGAGAACCCTCTTTTTTGGTGGCCGATCTATTCGGTCACCCTTACCCTAGGAATTTGCAGCTTATCTTATCTGACTGAACAGGTACCTGTTACGGTTCGCGGCTAACAATTTCCTAAAAAAGGTTACAGGCTTTTGCGAAAAAAATTCAATATAATTGCAAAAGTTTATTCCTTTTTAAACGCTTCAATACAGAAAGAAATACAGCAAAAGAGTGAAGTTATCATTTTCAATAAGAGATCAATAAATTAGCACTCATTCAGAAAACTTTAGGCTTCTAAAGCCCTCATTTAGGTGGTGAATTGAATGCATTCGTTACGAAATGGACTGTAAAATTATTTAAAACATTAAGTACTGCGATTTGTTTTTGAGGATGAAGCCCACGTAGGTCTGAGACCTGTGCGTGGGTAATGAGTTGGATGATGGTGATTGATGAGTTGGACCTACAGTTTTAGGTGGGTTCCAAACCACCGGGAAGTGATTTTACAGCAGAGAACAGTGCCTTTTTTGCTGGCCAATCTAATCGGTCACCGTTACAAACAGGACCTACGAGAACGCAGCTTATCTCTCTGATTGAACAGATACCTGCTACGGCTCGCGGCTATCACTTCCCTAATTATAAAGTTATATGAAATATGCAAAAAAAGGCCAAAAGAAGGCGTTTTTAAGATTGAAGGTTATGAGCTTGGTTATTGATTTCGAATAAAGCACCCAGAGTTTAATAAACCAGAACTTAAATTGGATCAAAAACAGAAGAATAGCAAGTGGAAAGCATCTGTGCAAAATCAGTATGCTTTGATTAAAAAAAACTCGACTTTATAAAATTTGGGACCGTTCTTGACTATTGAGTACATTCATATTTAATTTTTGACAAATGCCTTAATGATGAGGTTTGGTTAATAAAGTTAGCTTACTTAGCGTATATTCTTAGTTCTCTAAATACTCTTAATTTGACCTTAAGAAAAAGATATTCACAAATTATTTGTGCAAGACAAAATTGATGCTATACTATCAAAGAGATACAATGGTGGTCCGATAACATTTAGAAAAATGTATTATTTGATGACTTACGACTTCTGAACGATTTTTTGGATGATAAAATTATTACAGAACTATCAAAGTAAATAAAGAAACTTCCAAAATGATTATGATCATCTTAAAGCCTTGGCTTCTGAACTAAAACACTACTTTCCACTCATAGAAGAAGGAAAACAATGGATTGAAAATCCATTTGATGAGGACGACAAACTTAAATAATCTCAGCCTTACGACCTCCCAGTTACTCTTTTAAATCTTAAAATATTACAGTAACTGAACATTTCTTACACATTTTCTCTTAACAATTTGAGTTATTAAACTATTCACAATCGTTGTATGTAGATGCATCAGTTTAAAATATTTTAACAAAATTAACTTCTTTCTAAAAATAATACTGTATTCATCAAATTTTTTATTGCAAAATAAGAAGTCTGTTCTATGAAGTTTTATATTCAAATACTGAGTTTGAAATGTGTGGCTATTTTAGGTTTCCCTTTATTTTTTGGGTGAGTTTTTTGAAAAATCAGTAATTAATTATTTTGCAGGAAAATGAGCTCATTGAACTGCCGCGATTCTATCATTTAATCAGGCTATAAGGAGAAAGATTGAACATCATTTTGGATGGTGATGAGGATAGAATATCAAACAATATCCGTAATTGCGATGAGATTTCTGATGGTATTCACCACCCAGGGGCGTATTCAAGGGGGGGGTCCCCGGGTCCGGACCCCCCCCCCCCCATTTTAGATGACTAAGCACTAGATAGAATGCTTTTTTGCTGTAGGAAAGGTTCTTGAGAATAATTCTATACCAGTGATAATAATTCTAGTGAACAAAATTTAATCTAGACGGAATTAATATTACAATATTGGAGTGTTGAGAACTAAGCATCGCAGCTGTTATTGTATCCATTATTGTAGCATGTTTAGACTATCTTTATACGTTAGAGGAGAGCACTTTAATGTATGGTACATTATCGAGAAAGAGTGGGTTAGAATTTCATAACAAAACTGGGAGAAGTCATTAGTCTAGAAAAAACGTATTATAGTAGCATAGCTCGCAAATGTTGACATTGTGAATTCTTTTTCCATGATAAAATAACAAAATGATTTTATAGACTTCCGTTTGAGCTTTTCAACTGTCCAGAAGTGGACAGCTCAGTTTCTGCGTGGATCACGGTCGGTGTTGAAGTAAAATTAATAATTTCGTTTTCGGTCCTGGTACAATGCCATACAATCTTGCATTTATACAAGTTTTAATAGAGATTAAAATAATTGCTGCCATTTAATATTAGTTTTTAATTTTTCAATTATTGGATTTTTAATTTTTCGTTTTAAGTTTGTTTTGGCTTAAAAAAGAAAATATCCATTACTTTTACCCAAAAACAGCTAAAACATTAATAATTAAAGAAACATTGACTTCATCCTCAAACAGTAGTTGTGATAGTTCAGAAATCAATCAGGTGTGGGATTTCTTCATTTGTTGAAACAAATTAATTGAATCCAATCTCAGGGACTTGACTCATAATTTCTTTGAGAAATTCATGAGTCTTGCTGGTGAGAATTGGTAAGTACACATAAATTTAAAGAATTAACACCATTTTCTGCAAATAATAAATTGAAAACGATATTGATTTTCCCAATATTGGATGGTGCACACACAATTCAAAAGTACACTGTGTCTCATTTGTTGCTTTCTGTTCTTCTCATTTAAATACTTATCAAAGTTGATCAGTGGTAGTTTTGATATGTGCTGTTTCAAGTTCATTTTTCAATACAGAGACAATATGATTATTTTTCCAGACAACATTATTATTATCAATCCATGAATTGTATTTCGAATCAAAGCCCAACCATTTTACATACAATTTGTTAACTTTCTTCTCTAGCACACTCTCAATAACATACACATCAGGGTACTTGGTTTCTTCTTTCCATACTCATAGAATGCACCCTTTTAATGAAATGAAATGAAATAAATTTTATTCATCCACAACAATTTACAATAAACAGAAAAACAGTCTCTTATCACAATGAAAAAGATCTATATACCATATAGATAACACATAAAACTCTGCTATATAAAAAAAAACAAGCTACATAATACATAAAAAAAACACACTAAAAATCGTAATAAGGACAAGATTCTTTTCCTTAGATGAATAAAAGAAAAACATCCCGAGGCCTAGCCTGTGTGGGATGGTATGCAAATTCTTACTTAAAGTAGAGAACTAGATATAGATGGTGCGACCGACCGGTCATTTATTAATACATAATTATAGGGTTGCTAGACATACAAGGAATCAAATTAGACTTCAAACATTTAAGAAGGTATACAATAATGTTATTAATGCATAATAATAGGATTACTAGACAACGTCCAAATCGAATTGGACTTCAAACAATTAATAAGGTAAATGAATGAATATAGGGTATATGCAATAAGGTATTGAATGAATTAATAATATACAATGAATAAGGTTCACATAATACATTGAACCTCTACGTGAAAAAGCCATAATGAAGTAGAAGTTTTTCAACTTTGGTGAAGCTTCTCTATCAGTTTCTTTTTTTTTTAATTAAATTAGGGATGCAAAGAAAGTATTTACATCGTCTAGCGCGATAAGGTACTCCTTCACTGTTTTGAGGAAAATATATTTCTTAGAAATAGATCTAATATAAACCGGTAATAAATTATAAAATTTTGGAGCCAAAAAAGTATAACATTTTTTAAACAACGTTGAATTTGGTCTTGGAATATTCACATCCAATCTATTTCTTAAAACATAATGTAGTCCAGGTCTTTCACACCTTCGTTCTGTACTGGCTCTGTCGAAAAAAATCTTCAATACCTTATAAATATATAAATTTTGGAATGGCAGTATTCTCATTACTCTAAACAATGGACGAGTGTGTTCTAAATATCCTGCATTACAAGAAGTACGGATAAAGGACTTTTGTAGTATAACTATTGGTTTTACTGTTGTATAATATGCTCCTCCCCAGTCAAGGAGTGTTGTATGTAGGAAAAGTGGACCCCCCTTGAAAAATTTCTGGATAAGCTTATGTCACCACCATATGAAAACGCCCTTTTTTAATTTTCGCTTTCATAAAAAAACAAATACGGAAATCAACTCAAGGTTGAAAGTGATTCAAGATTAAAAAGATTGAAAATACCTTCATTCAACCCTGACATTGACGTTTTAGTGCAAACGAAAAAGTCTTGAATACATTAATCCTCATTACTTAATAAACAGCAATTTGACTTATTAAAAGGTTGTGATAACAATTTTCTTAACTGTAATCATATCAAAGCCGTATTAATATATTTTGATTAAAAAATTGAAATGGTTTCTGAGTAAGCCTACTTTTATAATATTCTAGTTCTTTTTCTCACCTATATAGGAGCATTTTTTAGTGAGTAAGAAATCACTTGTTGCATATATTGCAAGCATAGGGGAAAGTGGGAGAATACCGTGCAGTGGGGTAATACCGTACACCCTATTTTTGAATCTTCTGGTAGTAGTTAGTAGCACGTGATGACATTCCACAATAATTGCTTTAATGGGAGTGGGCCGCTTCGATACGCAACACACATCACCACATACAGCAGCCGGCTGTGACGTCATATTACAAATAATCTAGAAAAATCGATTACTCCGTTGGGGTTGATGTATTAAATTAATAATTCAACTTGACACACAACTCAATATAATTGAAACTTATTATAGATACTACTAAGCACATACATACCAAAGAGTAAGTTGAGTTACCCCACCACTAGTAGTTCTGTGAAGAGTAGTCCTCACGCAATAAACCCTTCAAATATCTGAAAGATATTTTGCGAAATTTTACCCATTGTCCACTTCATATTAGGGGGAGAACAGGACAGGGGGAGCTGATTTTTTTGGAGCATTTTGTTAGCTTTAACTTTGGTGAGAACAGAGAAATAGATGAATCTTAATTATCGTTTCCAATGTATAAGCGAAAAACCGAAAAATTGTACCCTTTTTAAACCTGACTTGAGTTTTTGACTATTGTAGTTATGGTTTCCAAGTTCTCTTCAAAATCGTTTAAAAACCTTATTTTAAAAAACCTAAATCTTATTATTTTGTGTATTATGTAACTATGTGCATTACTAACCATGCTCAAATGTGTTTAGAATGCACAAATTCAAGTGTAACTTTAAAACATTTCCTGTGGGGGGGGGATCCCTGAGCCCCACTTTTGCTGGGAGTTAAACCATACCCCCAGACCCACGGTAAGTTACAGCTCCGGTACTTCTCAATTCAGAAATTAAGCCTTGTTCTGGCATGTATGTACATTAGTAGTAACATTGTCTTAAATGACCGGTCTATGCTGATGTGTCATTAACCGAGATACAGCCAATTAATTTTCGTTGACCCAAAATTTAATTGGCTATAAATTTTTTCTGAAAGCATCAGAAACTTTACTTTTCATGGCATTGAGTAGCAGAAATTCAACTGAAAATTTTGACATATATTGAATTGAAATTTTTGAAGTGGGTGGGGCTGGTTAAAAATAACATTGGTTTAAATGGCAAAATAGTTTTTGCTATATCTGTTTTGCTGGTGTAGCTACGGCTATGCTGTTAGTGTCATTTGATAGCCACTGTTTAGCAGTAAAGATTGACATGTAGCCCGTTATTGTAACATGTATATTAACCGAGTGAGAGCCAATTAATTTTCATCAACTTGAATGGGCTATAACTTTTTTTCTAAAAGCAGCAGAAAATTTATTTTTGCGGCATTAAATAGCAGAAACTCAGCAGAAACTATTGATATGTGCTTTATTAAGTTTTGCGAAGTGGGTGGGGCAGCGTGATTCTGGCCCCACCCAGTAATTAACTTTTTTAAAGTTGAATAACTTTTTTCCTGAAAACAGCAGAAAATTTATTTTTGCGGCATTAAATAGCAGAAATTCTGAAGTATCTCATGATATACAACTTATAGTTTCTGCCGTTTTGGGTGGGGCCAGCTTCACGACGGTCCGGCTAGCAGAGAGTGCGCGCGCAAACAGGCCCCATGAGTCATCATTGCTTTGTCTTTGTTCGTGCCACGAAGTGAGTTATCCCACTTTCTAAATAGGGGGGTCGCCGAAATACTAGGTCTAAAAAGGGGGTCGCAGTGGCAAAAAGTTTGAGAACCCCTGATCTAGATAATATTTGTTTCAAAGATTTTTTTTTTTTTTTTTTTTTTTTTTTTTTTTGAGGATGAAGCCCACATGGGTCTGAGACCTGTGCGTGGGTAATGAGTTGGATGATGGTGATTGATGAGTTGGACCTACAGTTTTAGGTGGGTTCCGAACCACCGGGAAGTGATTTTCAGCAGAGAACATTGTCTTTTTTGCTGGCCAATCTAATCGGTCACCGTTACGAACAGGACTTACGAGAACGCAGCTTATCTATCTGATTGAACTATTTGATTGTGAATTATTCAACAAAATCTAATAATATCTGTGCTAAATTCTTGAAACTGAAAGTTTGAAAGTTTTTAAAGTCAAGAGGGCGGGAGATACATATGCGACATCTGCAGGCAAAACTTCACAACATCGGAATGATTACATTCCTTGTGTCATTTATCCATCTCTCTTGAATAGCCAGCAATGTCTACCTGTACAGTCTTCCAGACCGCACACAATGTTTGAGTTCATGAGAGCCTTACCGTTTACCGATAAATGGAATTTTAACGATAATTAAGGCGCCGGATTAGTCTTAAAATTTTTGGACGCATATGAATTTTAGTACCAATCAGACGCCTTGGTTTCCGGTAAAATTCCATTATTTGCCGTTAAACGGTGAGGCTTCCATGAACTGGACCATTGATTTAAACTCATTAAATTTGACCAAAATCATAGGTAGATTGTAGTGATCACTTTGTGCATTGCATATACTTGTACTAGAGATTGGAGATACTAATTATAGGTTGATTGCCACGGTATCTAGTATCGAAACAGTGGATGGGATATCGAACTGCAGCCGAATGGGTTTCAGCTAACAAGTATTCTTATGGTGGCCAATGCCATTCTCGTGGCGCGCCACCTATCCTATTGCTTGACTATTGCGCTTCTTTCTCAGATTGGGGCTCATACAAGATCTCAAAATTGAAACTTCGTTTCAAAACTCTTCTACTTATGAGTTACATCATCCGCTACGCAGTTCTGCATCTCTAAAAATGTATAGGAATTACTTGGGCCGCATGGCGGGGTGAGACTACACAAACTAAGCGACGTAGCGTGCCAGCGTGTAGCCTGAACTTCAGGTAACGGTACACGGATACAATACGTTTATATTCTATTAAAATTCTTTAATTCTATTTAAATCACGGTTTCCAAAATTCTTTCTTTTTATTTCCAACGAATATGTATGAGGTCTCTGATGTAATCATGACTCTTAAAAATAATTCTTCTTCTGGTATTGATAAATTCAGCAGTATTCTTTTAAAGTCTATTTCTCAGTTTATATCTGAACCTTTTTCTGTGATAATAAATGCCTGTTTTGAAACGGGATTATTTCCAAGTGAATTTAAGATAGCAAACTTAACATGTATTTTCAAATCAGTAGATCCAAGCCTTCCTGAAAACTATCGTCCTATTAGTCTTTTGAGCAATTTGGCCAAGGTAATGGAAAAAATAATAAAATTGAGACTTGTCCGATATCTTGATAAATTAAATTTAATAAGTCAAAATCAATTTGGATTTCAAGCTGGCAAAAGTACTCAGGATGCCATAAATAAATTTATTCAAATCATAACCCGAAATTTAAATAAGAAAGTTAAATCAATAGCTGTTTTTCTCGACCTGGCAGAGGCATTCGATACTATCCCACACGTAATACTTCTAGATAAACTTGAAAAAATAGGGATACGTGGAATCCCATTGAAAATGTTTTATAATTACTTGAAAGGCCGTTCACAAATTCTTGACACTAGTGTTAAGGATCTCACAGATTTTGGTTTACCTCAAGGCACAGTACTTTCTCCGGTTCTTTTTCTTATTTATTTGAATGATTTGCTTAAATTAAATGTAAAAAATTGTAACCTTATATCTTTCGCTGACGACACGACCTTGATTTTTTCTCATGAAACTTGGGATGGGGCATTTGTATCCGCGGAGCGGGGGCTTGTTGAAATTAAGACTTGGCTTGACCGGCACATTCTTACTCTAAATCTTAAAAAAAGTGTTTATATGACGTTCTCTGCAAATAAGACGGGTAAACCCAGATTCCATAAAAATTTAAGTATACACTGCGTTCAATGTGTCAACTCAAATTTAGCAAATTGCCAATGCCCAACGCTGACAAATGTCGCGAAAACTAAATATTTGGGAATAATTATCGATCAACATTTGAGATGGGACCACCATATAGAAAATATGTGTCAGAAGCTAAAATACCTAGTTTTCAAATTTCACAAAATAAATAAGCTTAATAATTTGCAAATTATCAAACTGTTGTATTCTGCTTATGCGCAGTCCATATTCCAATATGGAATTGCAGCTTGGGTTGGTGCTCATGACGTGCACTTCAACAAAATTTACATAATCCAAAAGCATATTTTGAGGGCGGCGCTGGGAAAGCCTAGGCTTTACCCAAGCAGGCTCCTGTTCCAAGAGCTAGGCGTGCTTACTCTCAGACAATTGTATTTAATAAATTTAATAAAATACATAAATTCGAATAAAAATCTATTCCCCTCTCGTTTATACACTTCATACGGTTTCCGCAGTTCAACTATAGTAACATATGACATCTTAAGAAGTGATTTGAATGTCTGTAGGAGGCAAATGTCATACATATGTTCCAAGTTGATCAACAAACTCCCTCATAAATACATTTATGATAAATTAAGTCGGAGTTTGAGGAATAAATTGGATGAGTGGATAGTGGAACATGATGATGAGATGGTCAATTTCATTCTTGGATAAGTTGGTTCTGAATTTAATTCATTGTACAAGTTATTGTTGTTGTCTCCTACATCGCTTAGGAAGAGCCTTTCTGAGTGATGTGGGAGACAATAGTAGTGACTGTAAAGTGACTGAGAATAATCACGGTTTATTACAATTAGAATTATTTTATAGATAACATTTTTATTGATAACAAAGTGTTTTCTCCATATGTTCGAACTTCTTTTTTTTCTCGTGAAACATTAGAGTAAACCGTGATACTACATACTTATATATTATATTAGTATTTCACTTATTAGCTTATATATTTTTAGGATATATTATCATTCCTTTAATATTTCTCTGCTTCTTTTCATGATCATGGCTTAAATTCTTTCTATTATATTTACTATGCATTTTCTTTTCACTTCTCTTGTATTAAAAAATAATAATAATCAATAATTAAAATCATAAAACTGATTATAACTTTCCCTTCTTCTCAATCATTATTTACTCTAATATTATTCCAGACAAATAACATTCATTTCTTCTCTTTTCTCTTCTGTTTTACTTTTCTATTCTCAATCTTCCTACTTTTATTAAGAAAAATTCTTAAAGTTACAATTTGTAACTTGCTTTTTCTCTTTTTCACACGCGAGCCACTCAAAGCGATTAATAAGTTTGCTATTTATATTGACTCATTGCTGGCGCTCAAGCTTTTTAGCTTTTGCTAGCAACGCCTGTAATAATTATATTCTCCTGTATATGTATTTTTTTAAATTTATTTCAACTTTGCTATTGTTATTTTTTCATTTACTGGCTTTTTTGTTGTTTTAATATTTCTTTTATTTTGGAGGTTTTAAATTTTTTGTCTGTATTATTTGTCGATGGCAATAAAATGATTTGATTTGATTTTGATTAGGCACCACGTGGCTCGAGTCGGAGAGTTCATCGGAATAGATAGAGGATATTTTTGTGCCATTACAGTTATTAGCAACGTCTAAAAATGAAGCCACAAAAACATTTGCCATTGAAACACTATAGTCATTAGCAGCAAAAGAAAAAACAACATTCATTATCAATCACCCAAAATTATGAGAAAAAATGCAGAGTTCAACAGAATTTTAAATACCGGTATAGCCTATCTGAATTCAGTGGGAGGGGGAATCAACAGTGGCGTAGCCAGGGAGGGGCCCGGCCCCCCCCCCCCCGAAATTTCAGAAATAAAAAATTCTCAAATAACTAATAGATAAGGACTTATTAAAGCCGAAGGGTTCTATCTGTTTTGTTGTATTATAACGAACAGATTACAGAAACACTGTTTGTGTAATGGAATATAGCTACAGTTATAGTCAGATTAATGCATTTTTTTAATTTTTCCTCAATAGTTACTCATATAGAAACTTGTTAGGTGCTCAAATGGATAATTTTGATTTAAAATGAGCTACGAAATCGAATAAAACATGTTAGAAAACTGTGACTACCATAATTATTTATTTATTACATTAAATAAAATGCAATTTTCAAGTTTGAAGTGGATTAACTTTGTTAATTATTGATAAATCACGTTTTTGAATAAACTCATCTTGTAGAAAATTTAGTTTTGAAGTTAAAATTCAGTATAACCCACTAGCCTGAACGCACCCAAAGTTAATAAAATCGGGATTTTATAAATGAAAACACACAAATAAATGCAAAGTTCTATGCAAGCATGTAAAATCAGTGTGCTATGATAAAAAATTCCGATTTCATGAACTTTGGGTTGGGTGCGTTTTAGGCTAATGACATAAATTATATGAAACTTATAATAATTAGTATTAATTTTGAGATTCGGTACATAAGTTAAGTATGATTAGTTCCAATTCAAGGGTTTTGACTCAAAATAGTCACAGATATCGGTATATCAAACTTTATCATTTCAAACCTGGCCACCGAGGTTCTTGGGTAGTAATTTTTCAAAACTTTCTTTTGAACTTTAGAGCCTAACAAGTTGTCTAGATTAGCTTTTCACACCACTAAATTTAAAAAAAATCCGGACACTCCTATACCCCAGACCCCCCCTTGGTGAGCCCCCCCCCCCGAAATTTGATCCTGGCTATCCACTGCCCACACCCCCCTTGGTGAGCCCCCCCCCCCCCCCGAAATCTAATCCTGGCTACGCCACTGGGAATCAATCACTGACCCTGGCATCCTATAAAAAATCTTAATTCCTCAAGATTACGATACCCTACAGGATTTTTATAACGCAGAGACTAGCAGATGTAACAAGAAAAGCAAATTATCTAAGCTAGATTACACCAATCATAGTGAAAGAAAGCAACAGGAAGGAAATATACATAACAGGGATCGTAGACTCTGTATGTTAAATATTGGTAGATACAGGTTGGCGCAAAAAGAACGCATGTATTTTGAAATGCTGAGTAATTTTATTTTAATTATACAAATATCTTATTAACAGCAAACACAACCCAATTTGAGAATTGGTATTAAAAAATCCAAAGTTGCCGCTTTTGGGCAGCTAACAACCCACAATAAATGCATAAAAAACCACTGCACAGTCCTAAAGTTAAGGTTTGGTCTTAGGCTCCAAAAATTGGACCGTTGGACCGTATTTTTATTTTTTTTTTTAAGAGGGTGGTGCAACAGTCAATTAATTCTCAACGTTATGGGGAAATGCTACGCACATTTTTGCAGCCACAACTTGAAGCTTTAGGAATCGACATGGCAGAAATATGGTTGAACGTTCAATGGAGCCATCTTTACGATGTAATTTATAGAAAAATAGTCAAGTGCTCTGGAATTTTAAATATCAATTCTCAAATCCGGTTATTTGCTGATTGTTTTGTTGTTTATTTGTATAATTAAAATAAAACTACAGCATTTTAAAATACATGCGTTCTTTTTGCGCCACCCTGTACAATTTACTATGCAAATTCAATGTGCTGTCGATGTTGCATTGGTTGAGTTTATGGGAGCTTGTCTGGTAAATGTTACCGGTGGATGATTTGTCTATTCAAATTCAACGTCTATGAATTTGAATAGACAGTCAACAGATACCGGTAAAGGTCCCATGAACTAAACCATTCAAAAGTAAACCAGCAGAACGTTAATTTACAAAAGAAAGGGCGAGGCTCATTCCACAGCCCATATGTTATTCAAAAAAGAAAAAACTGGTAGCCTAAGAAATATCGATGGGCATTTATTATGATTATTTTCGTAATAGACCCAGTATGGATGATCACGTAAAGCCTCCACGGTTCCCCCATGAGATTTTCATCTTTTCACTCATCTCTTTCTTTCTTTCATCCGACCAGTCCTTTTGTTGTTTGTCTCTGGCTGAACTACTCATAGGTTCACTTTCTGTCTGTATAAGCTAGGCATAGTAGGCATCTGCGAAGGGCATTTAAAAATATAATATAAATTTAATACATATTTATTTAATTTTCAAAGTTTCAACTATAGATAGACAATAAGAGAACCTTTCTTGCAGTCTATTCCAACTACTTTCCTGAGTAGTTTGTAATTCCGACAACATTGGAGACAGTTCTGATGACGTTGATACTGCTTCACCATGTATCTTTAGAAACAATGCCAAATACGCTTGCCCCAGTTCAAAGTCCCTATTGCTATTAAACACAAACTTAATTAATCTCATAAACATAATCAATAACGTTGAAGAACCACCTTCAATAAAAAGAGAATTCACTTCGAAATCAACTGCTGATGGTCCCATACTTTTCAACTTCTCTACAGCTGGAGAAAAATCGTCACTTTTTCCACACTCGATCAGAAGTTTTCCAAACGCAGTATGGTTGTCAATCATTTTGTTCAAGTCTATCTTTTTAATAGCGCCATCACCTTTTTCAACATCCCTCAGATCGAATTGCAAATTGAGGGAGGGTAGAGTGGGGAGGAAGAAAGGCGCTGCTTTCGGAGCCTTTGGAGCTTCTTTCGGCTTGTTGCGCTTCTTTATAATGTCCAAATCCAAGAGATTCTGCCATCTGGAGTTTGCTAACGATGAGAAACTTATTAGATGTGTTTCAAGATGATCTGGCGACTGGTAATCTTTCGCTTCTTCAATGTCATCCATGTCGCCTATGTTGGAAGCAGCCTGAGTTGTTGATGGCAATTCCAACAGCTGAATGTCAATGTCACTTGGCAATGGCTTCAAAGAAACATGCGCAAACAATGTCCGATTCGACCAGAGATAGAGACCCAAATTATCAACATGGGCAGTGGCTAAGTATTCTCCAGTCGGTGAAAAACTCAATGAAATACACGCATATGGCACCTGTAAAGAATAAACTGTTCTTAGCAAATATTTACGTATAAACTAAAACTACTTACAGCATTTTCATAAATTAATTGCGTTTAATATATATTAAAATTCAGACTTTCAACTTAATGCTTGATATTTTATACATGGTCTCATTGCAACAATGAAAAACATGGCGTTTGAAAAAAGCCATCATTATATTACTGCAATTAAAACATGCTTAGAATATCAAAAATTGTGTTAAAAAGTCTGAATTATAAAACGAAACATTTGATCGGTGTAAAAGCACGGCTGAGAGCAAAATTGAGTTAAATTCAGTTAAAGTAAAAGAACCACCTTTCACAAACTCCTACTATATTAATTTCTAAGTACAGTAACTGCTTCAAATTTAAGTTGGAATGCATTTTCGATCCTTGAAAGAGAAACATAAAACAATTTTTTTATTAGGATCAAAAATTTCCCCCCAGTTTAAGTAGATGAAATTAGTCACTGTACCTCAATAAAAATACAGTGTCATTTGTATGGGAGTTTGTACAAGTATCTAGCTATGAAATCAACTAGTTGTATACGAGTATTAATTATAGTAATGCATAATCATGAATTGGATTGTGTCAAATATGAGAAATGTGGAAAATTGTTTGTATAAGGATTCAAGCATGTCAATTTCTAATTAAATATAGTAAATAATTAAAATGAGCTCAGTTAACTATAATAATGACGGGCCGCTTAGCGCAGTTGGTTGGGGCGTCCCAACTTCAGCTTGCTGTCGTTTAAGTGGTCGTGGGTTCGAATCCCGTTCCACAGTCAGGCTTTTATGTGTAATCATTCACCTCATTACCCACGCACAAGTCTCGGACTCGTGTGGGCATCATCAGCAATAAAAAAATTAAGAGCAAATTTGAATTTCGTTCAATTGAAACTTCAAAGCTTACTTTTGCAATGGAAAAGTTTGATATTTATTTATATAAATTTGTATTTAGTTTGGTTGTGCTATTAAAACCTTGATAATATAGTTTTGCAATGAAAACTTCAACGACTTCAGGTATTTCTTTCACTTTGATATCAACAATTCTCAAGCCAAAGGTTTGCTGCTATCTTATTTATCAATCTATTCACATTCTCAAGACATGCAATAAATAAAACTGAAGGTGTTGGAAACTCACATGATTAATCGCATACAAGAATTTTTCGCAAAAATTGACTGTAGTTTTCATATAACTTGGCAGCAGTAAGGTTCAGATCTAGCAAGTCCTCCCAAGTTCTACACGCTGCCAAGTTATATGAATACTACAGTACCAATACTTGGTGGTGTTGTACTTAACAAAATCATGAAAAAAGTTTAAATAAACAGGTCCGGAAATGCTTTGTTATAGGTGTGATATTATCAGCTGATAACATGTGATGATTACTGTTGGTTCTGTAACTAAGAACATTCTACTAATTTCATTTTCAGTAGAAACTATCATGGATTACTAGTGTTGATTTTGTTTAATAAAACTTCTATGCGAGTTATTTCAATAGGATTAAACATGGCGGAAATTAACAGCTATCAATCTACTCATCAAAAAATCAACCTCATTTAGGTAGAACTTTACTAAATTAAATTAAAATGAAAGCTCTACAAAATTCTGAAAGGGATTCGCTACTAAATTCAGTCATCTTTTATTCTATCACAAAGAATTTCCGGACCTATGTCTACAGGAACTATTCTCATAATCTTGATTAGCCAGTATTCATAGCTCTATGCGAAACACCCTGCATTTGTTTATAACATATAAAGATTAAATCGATGCATTCTTCTATGCACAAAAAATTAAACGACATGTGCATAGTACCATAGCCAATATCGAATTGAGGTAACACTTCAGACCTCAGCGTTATTTTATAGTCCAAAGATCGTACTACTAAAACAAGAAGTGAGGTAGCTTGTGATTGCTTTCTTCGTTGAGATAACAGAATTTCTTTTTATGTGAATTCAACGACTTTCAGTCAAATATTCATTAAGAATAAGTAGAATTTACTTACTCTGTAGGCCGAGCGCTTTCGAATCTTTGAGTTCTTCGAATTCTTCTAACCAAAAAACTGACATCGATGATCAAGGAATACGCCTCTGAAAATGGATCTCAAAGATTCGAAAGCGCTCGGCCTACAGAGTAAGTAAATTCTACTTATTCTTAATGAATATTTGACTGCAAGTCGTTGAATTCACATAAAAAGTTAATATTAATAACGCAGTTCGTCATGGAACAAGAAATCCAGGAACAGAATTTCATCAGTATGCCAAGCCCACCGAAACAAATTTTGAAGTTCTATGCTTGAGAGTCCAATCCCACCATTGCACAGGGTCTGGCTACATAGGTGAGTGCTTATAATATCCAGCACACATCTGAGCTACTTCCTGCGTCCAAGCCATAATTCGATGGACGTTTGAAAAGCAACACAATTACTTGTATTTGAGTTGAAAAAGCTTTATTCATCTCAAACCACAATAAGGCATCAACAACATAGCCATTCATTATTCACTGATGAATAATGAATACTACACGAATAATGTCAAATTTCAAGAAAATATTACTTGAATTTAACAAGCACAAACGGTATTCCACTGATAAGTAAATCCACTATAAGAGACGGACTACATGAACAAACTACATGATCCGGCTTTCATTGATAAAAATTACACTACCAATACACTACTCATGGTTCTCAAACACACGAACAAACTCAGATTCAAGGGTCATGTCTTTTTGATTCTGTGAAGGGCAAAGAAAATCTTCATCTTACAATCATAGTTCTCATCAATGGAACAAACTCTGATTCAAGGGTCATGTCTTTCTGATTCTGTGAAGGGCGAAGAAAATCTTCATCATATTACAACTTAGTGTAAGATCTCACCCGCCAACGAAGAAATGCACATTAGAGATGAGCGACTTCGACTCAAAAGTCGACTTTGTGTCGACTTGCACACTGAGTCGACTCAATCGACTTGCCATGCATGATGTCGACACGACTTTCGTTTTTCTCACTATGCACTTTGCGACTTCAGTTGTATCATTGAATGGTTGAGTCGTTCGGTTCAGTGTCATCTAATATAAAGTCGTGTCGTCTAGTTTGAGTCGACTCAAGACATGAGACATTCCTTTAGAATAGTAAGTCGAGATGTGTTAACGACTTCATAAGAGCATGACTTGCGACTTGCGAGTGCAATTTCGGTTGTGATTTTTTGTTTTAGAAAAGCATTTCTCAGTTCGATATTCTCTACTGCCTACATATTTATATATTAATGATTAATAATAATTATTATTTTTCTGCATGATGGAAAGCACATCCAGGCGACGAGTTTATTGATATAAGCTCAAACATTACAAATATATTATATAGAGAACCCAGTCATTTGATTGCTAAATTTAAAAAATAAAACTCACTTTTAAACTACGGTATGTGTCCTGGTGATCATCAATATAAGATAGATCAAGCTAATACTATTCTTAACTAGCCTTTATAACTAATACAACAATAACAAAAAACTATTTACGGTACCTAAAACTACCTAAAGTATGCAAAATCGTATTTCTATTCACATCCTATTCACTATGAGAACCTATCTATGGTACGGTAGACTCCAATATTATAAAACCAATCCCTATTTTTTTTAAGTCTGCTAATATTGCCTTCTTCTTTCATTTCCAGTGGAATTCTATTGTAAATTGTTGGCCCTATAAATATGCTATTGATCTTTGTCCGAATTAATGAATTGTTAATTTATATCACTCCCGTCTTGGTGAATATACTAAAGAATCCTCATTCTTTTTCTATCTTCAACTACAGTAGTTCAAAAGCATGAACGACCCACGACTGATATGTTGACACGGTTGACAGTGTCGACAAAAGTAGAGCCAAGAGAAAAAACAAAACCGTTGAAATTGCAACTCAACCCGACTTGAGTCGTGTTTGAGTCGACTTGCACCTCTTCGACTCGACTTTAGCTTCGGTCGACTTGCTCTCTTGAGACCGACTCACAAGTCGACTTGCAGAAAGGAATGAGTCGCCCATCACTAATGCACATGCCTATTTATACTGAATCCTTTCAAGTACTGTTTTTAAAGCGATTGATGTCTATAGTTATTTTATTTTTGAACAGTTCTGTTCTATAAATACATACAAGGGTTTTTGGGGATGAAGCCCACATAGATCTGAGACCTGTGCTTGGGTCTGTAGTTGGAACTACAGTTTTAGGTGGGTTACGAACCACCAGGAAGTGATTTTACAGCAGAGAACATAATATTTTGGCTGGCGAATTCAATCGGTCACCTTTACACAGAGGGAACACGAGTTCGTAGCTTATCTTTATCTAACTGAATAGATACCTGTTAGGGCTCACAGCTATCACAAGTGGCACAATACATTCATTTATTTGTTTTTAATCATGACAATGCAGATGGGTTTTTATATTTTGAAAGTCGCTCCATTTCTTTCATATAAATTGACCATAGTTATTGAGAGAAATGCGTAATTTAGTTGAGTTTACCTGGAAGCAATCGACAAGTTGCCCAGTGGGAATGTCCCACACACGAATAACCGAGTCCATAGCCGCCGAAACAAGCCACCGCATGTCTGGACTGAATGTTGCGTCATTTATTTGTCCAGTATGGCCGACAAACTTTCTGACAACTTTTCTAGTGTCAATATCCAACAGGCATATACTGAAATCGTCCAATGCAATGCACACGATGGAACTTTCTCTGTGCTTGCAGAAAAAGTTGACTGGCTCTTCCATAGCTACTGATGCAAATTGTAGTACACCTAAAATGCGAAACATTATATTAGATAATGTGATATAAGAAATAAAACACATTTGAATGATTTGTTTTATTCTATTATGAATACAGGAGCTTCACAGAAAAATCTGAAATGTAAGAACAGTACGCTTGCTATTCAGTATTTTTAATTTTGCAAGGAATCGAGTTTTGTAAAAGATATGACAACTAGATACCGAACTACCACAACTTGGAAATTATTTTTCTTTGTAGTGGCGAAGGTGATATTGTGGAAGGTATCCTTAATGAATAATAAGACGAAATTGTCACAACCACATTTATTAAAAAAATATTGAGAAACTAGTTTTGCTTGCTAAACCATAATCAATCTCAATCAAACTAAAACTAAAGTACAGAGAAGCTTAATATATACTGAACATGGAATGATACTATTGGCTAAGCGAGAAAGAGGCTGACCTTCATCGAAGGTTGTGATTGGCTGATAAGTCACGCCCCCTGGTGGGAGGAGTAACAAGCCAAAATACGAGTCAAATCGATAACTAAAAACTATGAGCATCTAGAAAGCAACAAATAAGAAACATACGTAATAAGGCTAGAATTGAATCAAATTAAAACTAAAAAATTAGAAGCTCAATGAAATGCAGTCAAGGTCAACCAAGAAATACTCGCTTCTCTGTACTTTAGTTTTAGTTTGATTGAGATTGATAATGGTGTAACAACCGAAACTAGTTTATCAATATTTTTTAATAAATGTATTTGTGACAATTTCGTCTTATAATTCATTTTGGAAATTATTCTCCGTTACAGACCCTGGTGGTCCATATGGGTGACTCTTTTCATAATTATGTATTGATGTTAAACTTTATTCATCTACCTTTAGAATGTCTTGTATTTATTTTCAACTTCCTGAATTCTCCTTAAATTGATGGGCTGAAGTTACTATATCAAAGATCATTTAAATTACTTCAATCAGTAAAATGAAGGACTATTTTATCACTAAAAGTATTCACTGTAGTAATACCGTAAGTAAAATTGTATGGTATATATCATCCATAACCATCACTAATTGAGAGTTCGAACAATGGAATTGAGGAAATAATTAAAGTAAAAATTAAAAACAGTCCCAACTAAAAGTATTACATACAAAATTGTGAAACTATATCTAGTTATATGACAAATAAATGTAGGCCCCACCTCCTAAAAAAACCACAGAAAAAGTTATTAAATGTCAATGATGCATGATATTAGGGGTTTTATGAATTAAAAAGGTAGGTGCTTTGGTGCATCTACTGGAATTCAAGCACACGACCCATTAATAGTCCAATTGGTAGGGAATAGAGCGCATGCGCGAACTGTTTCAGTGCATAAAACAACTAACCAACTAACCTTTCTATATTTATAAGGGATACTGTATTAAGTATAGAAAGTATATTAAGTATAGAAAGGTTAGTTATCTTAGTTTTTTTGTTGTTTTATGCAAACAATGACCATGGCTTCGCTACACAGTTCGCGCATGCGCTCTATTCTCTACCAATTGGAGGTTGAATGGGTCGTTTCAAGCACAAGGGAGCAATCATTACAATAAGTTATACTAATCAGAAGCGTCAATTAAACAAAATATTGAATGCTAGTGAATTCAGCAATGTGATCCGCACTGACTTAGTCCCTTACTTAGCAAATAATATTTTGTATTCTGAACTGAGAATTAAACTTGAGTCTGTTTGTTGAATTTAAAACTATTACAACTTGGAACTACTGTTATATGATATAGCTCTAAAATAATGTTTGTTGCAAGTCTTGTACTCTCAAGTATCTATAAAGTCAAGCGTTAAGTTGATTTGAGATGAATTGCATTTATGAGTGGTTAAATAATTTCTGCATGTTTATAAAATGTATTGATAATTTTTTATTTTACATGCTGAGGAACTACATAATAGAATTAAACATGGATGAGTCGGCCAATTCCACGTTTTAAATACAGAACTGGACCGGTACGAGCCACGAAAGCGGTCCAGTGCCCCAATATGCAATTGACAAACTCTTATCCTTGTTTAATTTTATTAAATATACTTTTGAATTTATAATATATGAGAGTCCATTCAATTCATATGTATTGGAATTGGTTTATACAACTGTAATTCAGCAAACTGTAAACTATAATCAGTTGGAGCACTTGTCTGTCATAAGACTCTGGCTGGCTACTACTCCTGTAGTCACAAGTTCGATTCTCGTTCAGCCTTGGATATACTGTGTAATCATTCATTTAATTACCCAGACACAAGTCTCAAGACTCATGTGGGCATCATCCGACTAAAAAATATTAGTAACTTCTAGTGTAAGTAAATAGATTTACATACCAGAAGTTTTGAAAATCCAAAACTTGACAGATCCATCGGCTCCGCCTGAAACCACCATTTGTCCGTTACTGTCAACAACTACTCCTCGAACAGCTCCCACGTGTGCTGTAGAAGTGCCATAGGAGCACCTATGAATTCCTGACTGGATATTGAATCTTTCCAAGTGGCCGGTACTATATCCAATGACTACAAAGTTTCCACAGTTAGTGACAGTTAAGCAGGTTGCCTTCGGAGGGACGTATGACTGATAATTTTTTGGTTTCAGTTTATCAGGTATTAGTTTCAAGTCACCCATCCTGAGTTTGTCATAGGACCATGTAGTTACAACAGGCACGCCGCGATGAACTGCCGCTATACTGTCCCATTCTTTGTCTCTTATCGTAACAGAATCGAAATTCATAATTGGTGGCATAATGTGGCTGTCATGACGTTTTCCTTTCTTTTTGGAAGCTTTACGATTGTAAGATGCTCGTCCCAGACTTTTATTGAATGTTTCAAGTTGGGTGTTGAAGATGCGCAGTGAAGAATCGTTCCCGGCGCTCAAAATGTTGTGGCCATTGCTGCCGTGGAATCGAATGAATGTGGGCGGTGCCGCGTGGCCTTCCCTTACACGAAGCAGACGAGCACCGTCATCAGACAAGTCGAATATCCACATCTTGAGAGTATTGTCAGGAGAGGAAGTCACCATCAAGGGCTCACTGGGCAAGAACTGCATGCCAGTGACAGACGCCTCATGAGCATTCAAAAGCTGACTAGCCACCGTTCTATTCTCCAAATCCCAGATAACAATGTGGCCTGACACACTCCCAGTTGCCATTATTGGTCTTCCATCGAGTCTAAAAGAAATTGATGTCACAGTCCCCCAATCCTGAATCAAAGACAAAATCGTTTCATCAAACTTTATGTTATGTAGAAATATGCGTCCATCAGCAAGACCTACGGCAATAACATCTACCGCTGGTGCTTGCTCGAGTACTGTAACAGGAGATCCCCACCCACGAAACTTGTGGATCAGCTTCGATGTCTTTATATTCCATAATTGCAATTCTCCTTGCTCACTGCCCAACAAAATTTTATTCAGATAAGTGCTAGGATGTACAATCGTCGTTATATGAAAATCTTCTTCTAAAAATTTCAAATTCAAATATATATCTTCATCTACTACATCCCAAACAATCAAACTACTTCCTTCGTCAACGGATATAAGGTGAGGTCCAAAAGGCAGTATCAAGTGAACATTATGTGTATGCCCTCTATAAGTATGTTTAAGTTCCGTTCCTCTCCTCCATGCTTGGATTGTGGGACCACAAGCAGTATATATATGGTATGTATCAGCACCAAGACAAGTAATATCTTCTTCCAACTGAATACTGACAGATAGCAAAGAAAAATGCGCGCATCCGTACGTATGAAAAGCTCTTCCCACACAGGTCACAACTAGATTTTCATTTCTCCTCTTGATATATCGGGTAACAAGGGGTATGTGATTGCTGACATAGCCTAATGCTCTATTACTGACAAAAATTTGACTCGCTGACATCTTTTACGTTGACTGTTTCCAAGCGTTAGACCATCACATAATTCACAACATCAAACTACTTGCCTTTAAAAATCACCTGGAACAAAGTCATTAGTGAGATATAATTTACTGTGAATAAAAATTTGAATACAACTAAGAAAACAACCATTCAAGGTACAGTTATACCTTTCACTCCGCTTGATATTGAGAATCGGATCACAAACGACAAAGCCCTTGCTTTAACTTTGAAGCAACATGTAGGCTCAGATTAGGTTTAGGCTTATTTATTTTTTACCAAAAGTTAATATTAACAACACAGATCTTTATGGATCAAGAATATTATACCTATCTGTAATGAATAGGTAGCGCACCAATTATCGGCCCCTTAAACTTCTAACTTAGAAAATTCGTAATTTTTCATAGATTGTCAAACTTGACAATCTTATTTTGTAAACAAAAAACCAATTAATCATCAAGAGTAAGTCAGCTGTTGAAAACTTGAAGAAACTATCTACAGCAGGCGCGAAAATAGATTTGGCAGCCACCATTGAATAATTGGTGGGTGAAAGACTGACTGATTGCTATTCCAGCAGTCACAGGTTTGATTTTTCGTTCAGCCAGGAATATTTTGAGTCATCATTCACCTCATCACCAACGCACAAGTCACAGATTCAAATGAACTAATGAACATCACCAGCAAAAAGAAAAGAAAATATTACGAATAATTGTCATGTCTATCTTGACCTACTACCAACATATCTAATTAATTCTTAATAATAAATAAATGGCCGATTGACAAGAGATTTACATAAATTGAAATAACAGAGGAGTTTGATAAGACACGTGTTTCTGTCAGTTTGCACATCCAAACAAAACCAAAGACATAGCTAAAAATTTATATCAAGGACTTGAACCAAAAAACATGGTTAAAAATAATACATATAAAAATGAGATTTGATTACAACAAAAACCAATAGCGATAGTTGTTTTATAGAATAATAGTACTAAATACTTACTATTGGTATAAAAGCAGAAAACATAACCAAAAAATCAGGGTTTTAGGTTAGGTAAGTTCAAGTCTTCAAGTTCATGTTTTTGTTGTTGATGTTGATGGCGTTGGCTTTCCATACATTCAAACATATAAATTTATTTATTGTTTCAAAAATGCTAGAGATGAAAAACATATTCAAAAAACTGTTTGTATCGTTCACTGGTTATTTCATTTTCAATCGATAGATATTGTCGTATTTTTTTACATCAATATTTTCCCATTTGTGAATTTAAATAGAAGGCCTTGCTTCAAGCCTCATCGATTTCGTCGTTCTCGTGTTCTGTGGTTCTGTCGATATCTCGTTCCTCGTGTCGTGAAAGTGTGAGTTGTGAGGTTAACGATTAATATATTATTTTTGTTTACTCATGAAATGTTGAAGAGTTAATAACTCAGGAAAATATAGTTTAGTTGATCTTTATTTAGTACAGAAATGTCTTTAAAAGAGAAAGTTCTTCTTCGAAAAATTAAAAACAGAGAGAAGAAAAAGTTGAATCTTCTCAAGAAAAAGGAAGACAAAACAAAGATCACAGGTTAGTAGCAAATAACTGATTGAATAATTACGTTCATGTACATACACGCTATTGAATAAGATATTAAGTTTTAAATCAAACTCTATTCCTTTTACTCCAGAACTATTTCATTTCTTTTCAAAATGCATCAGCTAGAGTTCTAGCCGTGTTGGGCGGTAGTTTTCCATGCTTCTCGATGCTGCTCTTTATTTGCTTGAGATTATAATGTGTATACCTTACTTCAATGTACAATTTTCCTTGTCATTACTGGATTACGTTCTGGGTCACAGGTTTTTTTGGGTTGAAGCTTTCAGACAGAATATGGATTAATTTTGGTATTTCAGTTATGAACGGGCGATGATTTTGTTGTCCAGAGCTCGTTGATGGATGGCCGGACATCTCAGTGATAAGTCTATACAATATTACAAATGATTGGGAAAAAATCAGCATAGGAGTGTGTGCACAGCTGAGCATCCGATACTCGATGATAACCATCACAAAATCAAACACGTTTTATGGAATGGAGGTATTCACGTTGCTCTATTTTGTCAAGCCATTCCACAGCGTGGTTTTGTGTTTGCAATGATGACTTCCTCGAGTATTGGACTGCAGTCCAGTGAAGCAATCGCTGACAGAATCTGTAGGGTAGGTTTGGGATTATTTCACTGGACTACATACGGAACTGCAACTGAGTATTGGATGCTTCACTTTGTAAGCACCCTCAACATGCTTGCTCAGTGGAGCATCGGTCCTTAATACTAATTAAAAGTGTCACTATTTCACTCTGTCAGACACCTTCCCCCAGCATGTGCTTGAATTTGCAGTTTTCTAAGATCGATGCTCCACACTTTCACCTTTACCTAGGTGGTAGTGCTGACACATACATTAAGTTATTGGCTCAGTTGGAAAGACACTTTTACTATGAACTTCTGAAATTAGTTTCTTCAATGAATACCCTTGCATATTTTTATTAAACTCTTTCAAATTCTCTTTTGTATCCCGTTTTAACGAATGTGGGGTTTTAGTTATTCAATAATTATGTTATGATGTAAGAGTTGATAAAACACCTAAATTAACTACCCTGATTAATAATATACAATAATAGCTAACACAGGTTTATTTTTTCAGCTGCAGATCTGATTGATAAAGCACAAACTGAATCTATTCCAAATGTAAGCAACAACTTGAGTACTGATGATTGTGTTCCTGAAAAGAGTAAGTAAAGATTGGCACTTTTCCCAAACTTTCTGGCTCAAATATCCACATTAACTTTTTCATGGATCATCAGAACAGTAATAATGATTGATTTGGGTTAGAAGTGATTGGCTAAGAGCTGTGCTAGGTAACTGTTAAGCCAGATAAGTTACGAGCGCTTCGGCTCTCCTTATGGGGTGACCTTTCGGTTTGGCCAGCAAAAAATATTTTGTTTTCTGCTGTAAAATCAGAGGTTCGATACCCACCTAAAACTGTAGGTCAAACTCGTCAATCATCATAAACTGTAGGTCAAACTCATCAATCATCATCTCTCAATTAAGTCATAACCCACGCACAGGACCCAGATCTATGTGGGCTTCATCCTCCGAAAAAAAATAATTTTTTCTATTCTTTTCAAATAATATGTCAACTCAAAAGTAACTTAGGCCAACCGCCTATGTAATAGTGAACTACTACATATGAGTAGTGAACTACAAGAATTCTTTGAAAGTCATTTAGTACTCTTAAAAATCATTTCTTTTTATTTTCACATAATTATTACACGTTTTTGCTATTCACCCAATTTTTAAGAAGTTTTTCATTTTCTATTTTTAGTTTTTCAATTAAGTGATTCGTATTTGTTCGATTATAGTTTAAACTCGTGTTACTCAGTAAGATGTTAGTTTTTTTTAAATTGATAAACGTTAATAATATAATAATATAACCTTAATTTTATTTCGAAATTGAAAGGAAATTACATATCCAGTTACATTTTGTTGTATTTTTTATTATTGCTAGTGCAAATAGTCAAAAAATTGAATATAGTTAAGAATGCTTTAAAAATTAATAGTCGAGAATAACCTATCATTTGAAATAGTTTATTGGTTCATCAATTGTTTAATTTTGACTATTATATTAATCCATCATTCGCCATTGATTCATAGATTGATGATTACTCTATCAATTATGTAAATAATTTAAGAAATTGTTTTAGCGACCTATTTTCATAAGTGTACTGTACATCTCTATTACTATGTATTATTATTATTTGTTGTAGAGAGGAAGAGAAAGAAAAAGAAGAAAAATAATGCCAAAAATGCGATTGATGATACGGAGGATGATAAAATGGAAAATGGAAACGGTAAGTAGTTTCTTTATTATTGATGTGAATTATGTTTCAACTGTTTTATAGAACTAGGGTCTATATTAGTGGATCATTGACATGAAAAAACTGTTCTAGAAAGTATCGTTTATGATCAATTATTCAGAAAGCATTACCAGTAATAGAGCCTCCCTTTAATAGAAGATGGAAAGAAAATTTAAATTTTTGGCAATTAGCTATTTCATTTTATTATTTTTTTGACTTGTTACCAAAGAACAGAGGCATGTATTTAAACACAAAAAATCACAATAAGTAAAAAATAAATTCAATACTACATTTTGCTAACCAATGAAAGCACTATAGAAACTATGTGTCGGGATGCGAATAATATGAAACACATCCAAGTATAGAAAAATTGATTATTAACATTGACAATAACTTTGCAGTAGCATCTGTGGTATTAAGTGTACGGTATCTTTTTTACTTGAGTTGCATTTACTAACAAGATTAATGGAATCACACAGTCGAATGCGGAAGTAATCTCAGTGATAAATGTACATCTTAAATTGTTGAAGAAGGCCGTCATATGATTTATATTTCTCAAAATTCTCCATTCTATGTTACAACTTATGAATAATCTTAGGTATTCTTGTACTAGTATTTTATGCTAATATCTTTGATTTTTTAAATCAATGTCAAATATTCAATGTGTTCTTTTCCAGAGGAGAGTCCAACCAGTAATGAGAACTGCGATGGAAAACAAAATGTTTTTGCTGATGAGAGTGAATGTGAGTTATTGTTTAACTAAGTCTGTACTCGAATTAATTTCCAAGTGGTACATGCATGAAAAATAAATTCGAATAAGTTCAGGTAACTTACAAAAATTATTTGACCCTGAACCGTAAAAATGCTCTATTGCTGATTCTAATAGTTACTGGATTATTTGCACCTGTACCAACTAATGGATATTTCCAGTTTTTGGGATTTTTACGGCTATTAACTCCTATGAAACACATCCAAGTATAGAAAAATTTATTCTAAACATTGACAATAACGTTGCAGTAGCACCTGTGGTATGGTACCCACCTAAAACAAGATCCAACTTATCAATCACCATCATCCAACTCATTGCTCTCGCACAGGTCTCAGACCTTTAGCCTATGTAGGCTTCATCCTCCATAAAAGGGGGTGAAGAAGCCTGCATAGGCTAAAGGTCTGAGGCCTGTGCGAGAGTAATGAGTTGGATGATGGTGATTGATAAGTTGGACCTACAGTTTTAGGTGGGTTCCATGCCACAGATGCTACTGCAACCTCACAATAAATGCAGAATTTCTTATCATTTATTTCAAAATTCCTTTTAATACTGTAAATTATTCCGAATACTTTTTATAACATTAAAATGAATTTCAAAATAAGTTATCTTGTTAATATTTAGCAATTCAATATAATTGTCTTCCAAATTACTGGAGGTATTATTTTTTATTAGACAAAATTAGCTGCAGGGACCTAGCTGATACCCGTCCATAGAAATCAGCTAAATTGGTTATTTTATCATATTTTCTACCTGGGGCTTGTTTTATAACAATCCGCAAACCAATATATTATTACTTCTAATTATTTTACTTACTGCAACATTTTATGTATTTGCTTATTCATTGAATTTTTAGTACGTATTCACTGAAATACTCACATAAGTTCTGCTGTAAATGCAAGTTTAAAGTCATTTGCCTTGGAAAATTGTACTTTGTTGTGAAAAAACCAGACCGTTCCAAATTACTCATTATTCTGTATTATTAGTATTTTTGTTATTTTATGGCCGAAAAAGAGAAAACCTAATTATTTCAAGATATTCATGATTAATATTATACTAGTGAGCCCAACGGGCTGGAGAACTCGCTTGCAAACAATTAATTTTTGAAAGCGAAACTCATTTGGAAAGCTTATCGTAGGGGTAAGGTAGTAACGAAAAACGGTTGCTTTGAAGATACTTATTTAAAAATTCACAAGACATTATTACTTTAAGTTCAAGTTCATCGTTGCTCTGATACACAGATTTATTTTCCACAAAAAAAAACCTACCGTAATCATAAATAAATAAATAAATTTATTCCTTATCAGATACAAAAATACAATACAATATAAAATAACAAAATAAACAGAATATTCATAAATCATTAAGAAATACATTAAAACTATAGTGATACTGTTTATGTTGTGCATAAAACAGACAATAAAATGTAAATATCAGAACAAGGAAATTACCGTACCTGATAAGAAATTAGGTAGGCTACTCCCGAGGCAGGCCTATTTGGGAGTCCCAGCACAAAAACTTTAAAAGAAAGTGCGATTGACATTAAAGAGAGATAAAAAAAAGAAAGAAAGATAATATAAAGAGTAAGAGAAAAAAACAATAGTAAAAGAAAACTTATATAAGTAATAGTAAACGAACAATAAAGTAAATTGAATAATAAAAAGGAAAAATAAAATATAAAATAAAAGAGTCCTTAATACCATTTTTAAATATTTCTTGACATTAATCAGATTGTGATAAGAATAATCATAGTTCTTCTTGTCATTAATTACATTTTACCTTTCATTTTTCTTCCTAAATCGTGCTCGCTAATACCGGTACTTTGATGACTGAAAGACTGTGTATTTTGGGATGTTTACTGTGAAATAACGTTTCCTTTAATGTAGCTTTAATTTCACTTTAGATTTCGGAGATGTTTTGTAGGTATAGTTATAAAAAAGGTTGTCTCAGTTTCAGGTTTGTTTTTTGAAAAATTCTTCTATATCATCGGTCTGTAAAATCCACTTCTTCAATTCTTTCCTAAATTTAGCCAGAGTATTGAGTTGTTTTAATCTGATTGGTAACATGTTGTATACTTTTGGTGCAATGTACAGGTAGAACCTACGGTAGAATTCTTTATTGGGTTTAGGTGGTATCCAATTTCCAATTGAGCGCAATTTATAGCTATTGTATATGGGAGTTTGCTCACCGCTTCTAATAAAAAAAGTAATCATCACCTTATAAAAGTACAAGTACCTTAGAGGGAGAAAACCCCATTCTTTAAAAATAGGAAATGAGTTAGTTAGTCGGTGCTTCCTAGATATAGTCCGCATGATATATTTGTGTCCTATAACAAGCGGTTTTATAGTGGAGTAGTACGCCCCACCCCATACTGTGATTCCATACTGCAGTCTACTCTCTATGAGTGCATAGTAAAGGGAGCTCATCATGTATTTCGGACAGAGAGTACGAATGTAATATAACTTTCGGCAGGTCGAGTACAGCTCTTTTTTTAGCTTCTGAACTTGCTGTGCCCAACTAAGGTTTGATTCAATAATTACTCCTAAATATTTTGTATGCTTTGTCTCTGTGATAAATTCATATACCTATATATCAGGGCAATGGAATATATTTATTAGATATATTTACCACATAAAAAACAGCTGTTCATAATAATTATTAAAATAAAATTGCCCTGATATTTGGATATAATTATTATATCCAAATATCAGGGCAATGAAATTAGTATATCAGATAGAGATTCTATAAAAAACCTGATCACCTACAGCTGATAATAACTCAAAATATATTTTGAAATCTATTGCGAATGCCATCATATGGTAGAATTGTAGAAACAACTATTTTCTATATATAGTGATATATAGATATATTAGTGAAGGGCCTATTTGATTCGGCTCAGAAAGGATGAAGGAGTCAGTTAATTTTATTGGCCAACGAACTTGACCTGTCTAAAGATACCGAGAATCTGTGTTTCAAATTTGAAGTTGATTGATAAAGCCGTTCGAAAGTTATCGTGGAACATACAAACACACAACGCCTCGAGCCTCAAGTCAAAAGGAAGAACTCGCTTCGCTCGTTCAACGATCTAGGCTACTTAAAATTGTTTAAAACTAGCTATTGTTTCACTTATAATGGACAATAAGACGAAGTTGTCACAACCGCATTTATTAAAAATAGTGAGATACTAGTTTCGGTACACCATTATCAATCGGAAACAAACTGAGTTGGTGTAACAACTGAAACTAGTATCTCACTGTTTTTAATAAATGTGGTTGTGGCAACTTCGTCTTATTATTCATTATGGATATCTTACACAATATCACCTTAACTACAAAGAAAGTTTCACTTATAAATTCTTCCACTGATTTATGCATAGTACATGTAAGAATTAGAGATTAACCACGGAAGCAATGCACGCTCTCAACTCAATTTTTTTCATTACATTTACAATTTTACAAAGCGCGTAAACTGTTTATCGCTTATCATTTTGTGTGCACATTTTAGTTTCATTTGCTTAAAATTTCTTTTACATGTTGGAATTATTTTACAGTGCCTGGCTCCTCCATTGCATTGGGCATATTGAGTGATTCGTCCTTCTCAACTTTGGAAGGTAAAGTGTCAGAGGGGCTTTTGAAGGCTATTGAAGATATGGGTTTCAAAAATATGACCGAAATTCAAGCCAAGGCAATTCCGCCATTGTTGGAAGGAAGAGACATTGTGGGCTCTGCTAAAACAGGCTCGGGAAAAACTCTTGCATTCCTTATACCAGCTATTGAGCTCATTACTAAACTCAAATTCATGCCACGAAACGGTAAGTTTGTTACTTTCATTATAATTCTGTAATTTTCCCTTTTTATTTCTGGAATACACTACTATTGAATTATTAGAATAATTTTTAATGTCAGGTCAGTTTTTGTTGAAGCTGTTGGCTTAGTCTTTATGCTGTCTTGTATAGAAATTACCGATTAACATAAAACATAGGGGGAAAATCAGAAATTAATGCTGCAATGTTTTTATAGTGATTAAATATCTAGATGTAGTAGAAGAACTAATGATCATTTTATTCAAAAAACAAAATGCTGATTACTTGTAATTGCAGCAAAAATTTGAAAAAGTAAAGTCAATGGAAGGTTTTTAAAAACTTTGTTTGAGAATTAATTCATACCAAATATCAACTTTCTCTGCAATTAGGTTTACCAACAAAATTCATTTTATCTATTTTCTCAATAGCATTTCATCTTTCAAAAAGATTTGACTATTTAATAATTTACAATGTTATTATGGTTTCAGGTACTGGTATAGTTATAATTTCTCCAACTAGAGAATTATCTATGCAAACTTTTGGAGTATTGAAGGAGCTGATGAAATATAATCACCACACTTACGGACTCATAATGGGTGGAGCCAATAGGAAAGCTGAAGCTGAAAAATTGTCTAAAGGTAATTTATTAGTGAATGCATCTTTTCTGTAGATGTTTTCTAATATATGATAATTATTACAGCATTTCTAAATTTCTTAATTGGGTCTCGATTGTTATGAATGAAGGGCTATGATCGGTGAGGATTTCATAGGTACTAGAGGAAAAAATTGGTTGAGTTCATGGGAGCCTTACCAGTAAAAAGTAAATGATATCGGTGGCGTCTGATTGGTCCATTTAAATTCATAGACGTTGAAAAATTTGAATAGATCAATGAAACGTTACCGGTAAAATTTACCAGTTACCGGTAAAGCTCCCATTAACTCAACCATCGACCACTAGATACTAGAAAGATATAGATGCCTTAGAAAATGTAATTGAAATTTGTATTCTATGTAAATATATAAAAAATATTTTAACTTTCTTTGTAGTGGTGAAGGTGATATTATGGAAGCTATCCATAATGAATAATAAGACGTAATTGTCACAACCACATTTATTAAAAATATAGAGATTCTAGTTTCGGATGTTACTCCATTATCAATCGCAGACAAACTAAAACTAAAGTACAGAGTAGCTTAATATATACTATACACGGAATTCTATTTCCTAGTTTAACTTTCTATCAACATATTTGGTGTGTGTTTCGGCTTCTCTTATTTATATTTAACATTTATTTGTTGCAGGTATTAATATAATTGTTGCTACACCAGGAAGACTTCTGGATCACCTTCAAAACACACCAGACTTTCTCTATAAAAACCTTCAGTGTTTGATTATTGACGAAGCTGACAGAATTCTAGACATAGGGTTTGAGGAGGACTTGAAACAAATCATCAATCTTCTCCCAAGTAAGTGAATGCCCTGGTATTTGTAGATAATGTCTATGGATTCACTTCATCTTCGACAATTCATGATAAGTTGAAGATGTGTTGTGGTATGATTAAAAAAGAATTAGCTGATTCATCAATTAAAGTTTTTCTATTGTATTTCTCTCGACCTTTTGTGGTATTTGGCTCATATGCATATGATATTTTTACTATTATCTTGAATTGAATGACTAAAACGATTTTCTAAGTCTCAAGAAAATCAATTTTAATGTCAATTATATAACAAAATTCTCAATAGTAAACGATATAAATTAACATTTCAATCTTCCTTCCATAAAACATTACTTCATCATTGATAGTCTTCATGTGATAAACAAACAAGCTTGAATAAACATCTGCGAAGATGTAAGAAGAATATTATATCCAATAATATTTTTACATGCATTGTCATTATAAATCAGTTCAATCGGATAGAGATAAGCTGCGTTCTCCTGAGCTCTCTTGTAAGGGTGACCGATTAGATTGGCCAGCAAAAATACATTGTTCTCTGCTGTAAAATCACTTCCCGGTGGTTCGGAACCAACCTAAAACTGTAGGTCCAACTCGTCAATCACCATCATCCAACTCATAACCCACGCATAGGTATCAGACCTATGTGGGCTTCATTCTTACAAAAATATCACTGTAGTAGATTACTGTTCGGCTCTTAGGCATTCCAGTTATGAACACTGTGATTTGCTTGGGAATTTTAATGTAACGTCAGATTTTCAAATTTAGTGTAAACTCTATTAAATGACTGAGTATCCTTTCAGAGAGAAGACAGACAATGCTTTTCAGTGCTACAAAAACTCCCAAAACTGAAGCTTTGACTGCATTTGCATTGAAAAAAGAACCGATTTATGTTGGTGTAGACGACTCCAAGGAAACTGCTACAGTTGATGGATTAAGACAAGGTAAGAAGCCAGAAATTCATGCATTTAGTAATAAATGAAGTTCGATCTGCATTGAAATTTTTAATGTTCTGATATTTTGTAAATTTGAAGATTTTCATTTTTACTAGTTTTTGTATTGTAAATAATGTTTTTAAAAAACCGCAACCTAGTGGCTCAATGTATTTCACATATCTCATATACATAAATTGAATCTCGTACTTACTGTAGCAAGTTATATTACAAAAATCTACTTTCCAACACATTAGATATTGTATTTGATTTCCTGTCATTTCAAAATAGATGTGTACTAATTTTAAAACAGCCTTCAAGTTGTCTTTATTATTCCATTTAAAGTAATGTTTTGAACCAATATTGTATAACAATTATTTTATCCACCATTTTTGAAAACATCAGCTAGTGTAAGATTCGTGATATCAGGAAAAATCATTAGAAATTCAGAGCTGTAACATTTTAATGAGATGACTGTTGTGACCCCACTAGAACTTTCCAATACAGCAGCTTTAAAAGCTGTATATATGGGTTTTTAATCTGTAACTATCCGTTATCTGCTTTATCACTTACCCAGTTGTTCGAAACCCACCTAAAAGTGTAGATCCACTATGTGCTTCATATCATGAACTTTAAAAGCTGTATATATGGTTTTAAAGCTGTAACTTTCCGTTATCTGCTTTATTATCACTTATACGGTTGTTCGGAACCCACCTAAAAGTGTAGATCCACCTAAAAATTTAGATCTATGTGCTTCATAACATGAACTTGAATGTTGGTAAAATGTCTATTAAGACACAGAAAATTTACCCCATGTAGACTTAACCCTTTTTCAGGGTTGCGTTCTTTTTGAACTCTTTATTTTTGAAATCTACAATAATGATTTATTCCTATTTTAGACAGAACTATAAATATTATAGAAACGGCTATCTTTCTCAGAGACAATAATAAAACCAATATTTCTAGTATTTTTGATTTTGGTGCCTTATCTTCAATGTTTTCTTATCTTTGCAGGCTATGTAATTGTACCCTCCGAGAAAAGATTTCTGCTCCTCTTCACATTCCTTAAAAAGATTCGAAAGAAGAAAGCAATGGTGTTTTTCAGCTCTTGCATGGCTGTGAAATTCTATTACGAGCTATTGAACTACATTGATCTTCCAGTTATGTGTATACATGTAAGTTCATTAATTCATTTCTATTCTTGATAAATCAGAAGCTGTTTGAGTGATTAGCAGAGCAGTTATTAGTTGACGTTATCCGCTTTATTGTCGCTTGACCGGAGGTAGTAGATTTAATTTGAAGATGGCTAGTATTGGTTGAGTTCGTGGGAGCTTTACCGGTAAATGTTACCGGTGGCGTCTGATTGGTCTGTTCAAATTCATATACGTTAAAAAATTTGAATAGATCAATGAAACGTTACCGGTAAAATTTACCAGTTACTGGTAAAGCTCTCAGGAACTCGACCAGTGTTTGATTGTATCGTTTCTCAATATTGTATCGGAAATAGGTGGATTATAGGAAATAGGTAGGGTAAATAACCTTTTTACTCTACTTGCTACACATTCACAGAATATTCCTATCATTGTTTCCCAAACCCATTTCTTTAGCTTCAAGCCAGAAAAGAGCATTTGATTTTTTTTCTATTGACAATAAGAATGGATCGGTAACATATTGCGAAAAAGATCACGGAGTAAGTTCAAATATCAAGGATTCACCTTTAAACGCAATTAAACCGTCATCTTACTCTAATGCGAAATAGTGTTTGCTTTAAGGGCTTAGTGACTTTGCCTCTTAGGGGATGAATTCGTCCTTTTTTTAAATGGACTCTCCATTGCACCTTCTATCAAATCATTAACGTTTGTAGTTCATTTCAAATATCTCCATTATTGTAATTAAGCAAAGCTTGTGTAACTATGATTTTCTAAAATCTATATTATGTTGTTATTGATTGCTGCGTTATCAGATAATATTATACAATGCTACTATATTATGATAAGATGATGATGATGATGATATTATTATTATTATTATTATTATTATTATTTGTTTTAATAGGGTAAACAGAAGCAAGCAAAACGAACGACCACGTTTTTCCAGTTTTGCAATGTGGAGTCTGGAATTCTTCTCTGTACAGATGTTGCAGCTAGAGGCCTCGACATTCCAGCGATTGATTGGATTGTTCAGGTTGATCCTCCTGATGATCCAAAGGTAACGTGAATAGTTTTTATGAAGGTTTTTGCACAATTTTTTCATTGACTGCAAAATTGGGCACTTGAAACCTCAAAACTCTCTTCCTGTCTATAATATAAAATATCACAGCAACAAAAAGCTGACTTTTCCCACCAAGCTCATGATATCTAGTATGCAAATTTATTCAAATTTTTCTGTCAGTCGTTTAATTTTAATGCTCTCATTTAATTTTTATTATTACTAAACGCTAATACTTCATGTCGACTTGATCTTGGTTCAACTAGCAAAAACATTTGTCTGAGAAACACATAGGTCTAAGACCTGTGCGTGGGTAATGAGTTGGATGATGGTGATTGATGAGTTGGACCTACAGTTTTAGGTGGGTTCCGAACCACCGGGAAGTGATTTTACAGCAGAGACAGTGTCTGTTTTGCTGGCCAATCTAATTGGTCACCGTTACAAACAGGACCTACGAGAACGCAGCTTATCTCTATCTGATTGAACAGATACCTGCTACGGCTCGCGGCTATCACTTATTCCGGCTATTGATACACATTTTTATTTAAGACTATTTCTCTTAATTTTTATTATCATTAAAAATTTGGAGTCGATCCAAGAGAAAAATCTATAAAACGATTTAAAGATGATTTAAATAAAGATTTGAATGTACTACTTTCTCAATGACAATTTGCTATTAAAAGTTTGTAACTTGAATGGATTATCCAATTTATTTCATAGAATATTAATTTAATAGATCAATATTCTTAGCAAATCATCAACATAGCCATCAAAGTAGATACAGAGAAAACCTAGTCAAGCCAAATATTAGACTAAGCAAATCATTAAAAAGCCGTATGTATCAACAAGGTTTATTGTTCAACAAATATTTTGGACAATATAACATATTCAAAATTTGTGAAGAGAGCAGTTTTGTACTTTAGTCTGTTGCGCCTTCACATTCTTTGTAATTTTATCACAATAAATAAATAATAATAATAACAAATTGCCACCCATATTCTGGAGCCTGCCAACAAAAAAGTTCATTCCCACAATATCCTATTGGCTAAAACAAAGGGCTCAATTGAACAGTTCCTTAATCAAGATATTATGACATCGATAGCTGGACTGGTTACAGAATTTAATTTTAATTGACAGCTATAACTGATGGAGCTGTTCTTAACATTCTTAGTAATTATGTAACATTACATGATCTCTATGTATGTTTTTGGTGTTTGACTATTCTAACTCTGTAATTTATGATTTTTAAATGGAATGTCATGAACTTGTAGCATGTTTTCCCGTTCGCGTGATGCGTCCTCACAACTGACAAAGACAAGCCTATTGTATTTATGTATTTATCTACGACCGTGTCATAATGTATACATTACAGTTTCACAATTGATGCCAAAACAGCTGTCTTTTCGAAATGCTTTTTGAAACCCGTTGCATAATGAGCTCATTATAGTACAGGTTCTACATTATAACACGGGTTCTGGACCAATCAGAAGCATTTTTGATGGAATCAATATCGTAATTCAATATTGTGAAATTATCAGCTGATTTGATCAAACTGCTACACCAGCTGCTTTAACCTAACAGTCTACTATAACGTCTCGTATTTGAGATGAGAGGTTAGGTATCTCTGACAGTCACAGGTAAAATGAAATTGTTTTGATTAAATGTATACTAGTGGTCGTAGATAAAATAGTGTATGCAACGATTTTATTTGGCCATTAAAGCACTCGTGAGATATTTATAACACTCGCATTCGCTCGTGTTATAACTTACATCTAACTCGTGCCTTAATAAGGGTCAAAATAAAATCGTTGCATAAACTACTATTAATGGCCAATAAAAAGATTGTACTGTACTGTAAATGATAGTGACAAAAATGTAATAGGAAAAGGTTTCTTGCCATTTTTTCATCATCATTGTAGTTGTGGTTCATTTTGTAAACCTTGATAATTTAAAAGAATTGTTGAAGACTTTAAGTCATTATTCCAAAACTATACAAATCTAATCAATAGGTTTCCTGAATAAGCTATAAATAAGAGAATTTAGTTACAAGCATCCAATATACAGTAGTTTTCTTTCCAAAATCATTGGTGTTTATTGAAAATCCACGTTAAGAAAATTCCTTGTAAAATATGTCATGTGGAAGGCAAATTTTACAGATTGCAATTTCCAAGGTTGTATTGAGGAGCCAAGTTTTAATAGTAAATTAAACCCTCATCACAATATACTGAAAAGGCAAGTTAATTACATCTTATTTAAAAAGATGAGCCCCAGGTGCTCATTGAAAACCCAAAAACTTGGAAACCACTATGTGTTATTGTCAAATTCAATTCATAGCCTCATGATTTCCGTGCATGTGAAAGTTGGGAATTATTAATTTTGATGAAAAGTTTTTGGTTATAACTCTGGGTTTTTTCAGGAATATATTCATAGAGTAGGTCGTACTGCTCGAGGCGAGGGAGGAAGAGGCAGTGCTTTACTCGTACTCAGACCTGAAGAGCTGGGCTTTCTGCGCTACCTGAAGCAAGCTAAAGTACCTCTTAATGAATTCGAATTTTCTTGGAATAAAATAGCCGATATCCAGCTCCAGGTAAGTTGGACTGCTAAGCTCCATTAGAATGAGGTTGCTATTCTAATTAAAGTAATTTAAATTCCCTCAGATTGTGCTAAAACAATCCATTTATTAATTTTCAACAACTTTTTTGGGCAAAAGATCGATTTGACTTGCTGTATTTTCAAAGTAGGTGATATAAATAATTGGTGTATGTATTGGCACTTTCATTATAAGGCACTCGATTGAAAGTGTTTCTTAGTATAGGAAACAAGGTGGGTGTGGTGATATTCAACATCTGCATACTAACGAGCCCATAGCAACCAGCTCATAGCAACGCAATAAATAAATATTCAGTTCGATATTGCTCATCACTGCTTATGCTACTACAGTTCTGTTTAGTTAATAAAAGCCTTGATTTTCTAAAAGGTATAATCATTCTTTTACTACAATTTTATTAACTAAACAGAACTGTAGTAGCATAAGCAGTGATGAGCAATATCGAACTGAATATTTATTTATTGCGTTGCTATGGGCTCGTTAGTATGCAGATGTTGAATATCACCACATTCTTCCCCGCTGAATAAAGTATTTGAATTAGGTAGTGGTGCAAGATGCTGCAGACTCACTGTCATGTCCTGATATGACAGCTAAAACCGTAATCAAGTGCTTGGAACATCTATTCATCATCTTTGGATTCCCTTCTTACATCCATTCCGACCGGGGTACATCTTTTTTATCAGCGGAACTACAGGATTTCCTTGTCTCCAAAGGAATTGCTACGAGCAGGACTACCCCCTACAATCCGGCAGGGAATGGCCAGGCGGAACGATACGTAGGAACCATATGGAAGTCGGTAACTCTAGCGCTGCGATCACTTAATCTACGACCAGACCAGTGGGAAACAATCCTCCCCAATGCACTCCATTCCATACGCTCACTCTTGTGCACTTCAACGAATGCGACGCCACATGAACGTATGTTTATACATCCTCGCAGATCAGACAACGGGATATCATTGCCTACTTGGCTCACAAATCCGGGTCCAGTGTGGCTGAAAAGAACAGCAAGGAGAAGGAAGAGTGATCCATTAGTCGAAGAGGTTGAATTACTCCAAGCGAACCCGAGCTATGCTTTCATACGACATAAAGATGGACGGGAGTCGACAGTGAGTCTGCAGCATCTTGCATCACTACCTAATTCAAATACTTTATTCAGCGGGGAAGAATGTGGTGATATTCTACATCTGCATACTAACGAGCCCATAGCAACCAGCTCATAGCAACGCAATAAATAAATATTCAGTTCGATATTGCTCATCACTGCTTATGCTACTACAGTTCTGTTTAGTTAATAAAAGCCTTGATTTTCTAAAAGGTATAATCATTCTTTTACTACAGTGGGCAAACAGTTTGAATTTCAAACCAAGTGGCTATTTTTAATTTATTTTTAAATTTCTATTTTTAAGTGGCCACCTATTCTCATGCAGATTTGAGTGCTCGATACTGAACAACATGATCATGTGATTGGTCATGCGGTGAGCGTGGTGTTCAAGTGGTCGTGATGTTCAGTCACGACCGCTCAAGACTGCGCTTGGATGGGTGACCGTGCTTCAATGACTTGATGTTACAAGCTTTATTATCACTTACCCGGTGGTTCGGAACCCACCTAAAATAGTAGGTCCACCATGTTCCCCTAAACATGGCACAAACGGCGAGGTGGAACTACCCGTAAGGGTCTCCCCACCATTAAAAGCCATACGCTTATTATTATTAACAACATGATCGCTGAAGACTGAGTGATGACTCTTTTATGCCTTTTCCGAATTTGAAATCAAAATCTGAACAAGATCTAAAATGTGAAAGTGATTTTCACTTTCAAAGCAAATCCCCATTACTCTTTTGTTAGAAATACCTATGATTGATATTGAAACATATATTTATATTTTACTAGCTGGCCAGGCGCGCGTTGCTGCGTTCTCATAAAAATTCTCCTTGATTTTATTATTCGCCACCTCCCGCTGAGGTTACATTTCAAATTAGGAAAGAAGTTAGTCTTCCAGCTATTCATAGAGGCCTCCTTCGTTGTTTTCTTAATCACCACCTCTGAATGAAGAAACATTTCAAATTTAAACCTCCTATGACTATAAGGGTAGAAGCTAGGTTTTTGATTTTATTATTCACCACCTCCCGCGGAGGCTGCATTTCAAATTTCTAGCTGCATTGGTTAACAGATGTCATCAACCTGGCATAATTACATTTCATCATACCTAGTCGTATGTTTCCCACATATTGCAAGGCTCCGACTGCATGGTAGCCTACATGCAAAGTGCAAATTCTTTTGCTGTTCAAAGACAGCGTAAATAACGCCGCTAAGGGGCCTGCCATATGATTAAAAACTGTTGACTTCTATCAGCGTTTTTCTTCAAGCTATTTGGCCGGCAAGTAGGTTAGGTCTATAAAATGCATTAATTCATAATAATTATTAGCTCCCCTATTAAAATTTATGGTCAGAAACCATCCCCAATATTCACACAACATATTCCCAAAGTTTCATGCCGATCTATTAAACAGCTGTAGTAGCTCCTAGAGGTTGTGAGAATTTCCGGCTCAAAATTATCAATTTAATTTCAATATTCTTGAAATATTTGTGTTATGTAGTGTTTTTCGGTTTTATCAACCATTCAAATTGATCATTTACTGTCGGACTACTTTTTTTAGTGGAAATATTTGATGGAAACAGAAATTTGAACACAACCTATGGACATAACCTAATTTGGACTATTTATGTGACAAATATGTAATTTGAACTGTTTTGGGCAAATGCCTGTAGTTTTTTACTTGATTGTAATAATTTCATCAAATAAATAAATAAATCTGTCAAGTAGTTTTGGTGTCTATAGGGAACATACATACATACAGACAGACAGACATTCATTCATTTTTATATAAATACTAGCTGGCCCAACGCGCGTTGCTGCGTTCTCATAAAAAATTCTTGATTTTATTATTTGCCACTTCCCTCTGAGGTTACATTTCAAATTTCAACCTTCTAGGACTATAAGGGAAGAAGTTAGTCCTAGGACTCTTCCAACTGATCAGCTTACTCACCACCTCTCAATGCACATTTCAAATTTAAACATCCTACAACTATTAGGGTAGAAGCTAGATTTTTTATTTTATTATTCGCCACCTCCTACTGAGACTACATTTCAAATTTGTAGCTGCATTGGTTAACAGATGTCATCAACCTGGCATAATTACATTTCAGCATACCCAGTCGTTTGTTTCCTACATATTGCAAGGCTCCGACTGAACGGTAGCCTACATGCAAAGTGCAAAGTCTTTTGCTGTTCAAAGACAGCGTAAATAACGCCGCTAAGGGGCTTTATGCCATATGATTAAAAACTGTTGACTTTTATCAGCTGTTCCTCTAAGCTGTTTGGCCGGCAAGTTCAGTAGGTTAGGTCTGTAAAATGGATTAATTACTAATAATTATTATCCCCCCTATTAAAATGTATGGTCAGAAACCATCCCCAATATTCACACAACATATTCCCAAAGTTTCATGCCGATCTGTCAAGTAGTTTTGAAGTCTATAGGGAACATACATACATACAGACAGACATTCATTTATATATATATATAGATAGATTACATAAATTTATTATATTAGACATATACATATATTATATTTCTGCAAATTAATAGCAGGAATCAAACGATCGATTTGACTGGGCTACGAAGTGAAATGATGATTGATTTGTGCTTTGCTTTCAAAGTAGTTGGTATAAATAATTTACATATTCATTGGTACCTTAATTAGACTTGTTATGGGAAAAATGGAACCGTTAATCAGTGGCGTATATAAGGGAGGGGTCTAGGGTGCCCGGATCCCCCCCCCCCCCCGAAATTAAGGTAAATTTGGTAAAACAAAGTTTTACACACACGAATTAGTGCTGCTTGAGCCCTTTAAAAATAATATTTCATGAATCTGGTGTCATTCTGTCTTAATAATTGGTCAATAAAAATTGTTTTATCTATATTCGCTTCTCCCTATAATAGCAATTAGCAATAGGATATTTTTCATGAAAGTTTTTAAGAATTTTCTTCGAATGTCTGATTAATATTAAGAACTAAATTTTTTGCAGCTAGAAAAGTTGGTATCAACCAACTACTACTTGAATATGTCAGCGAAAGAAGCATTCAAAGCGTATGTAAGAGCTTACGACAGCCATCATCTGAAGAACATTTTTGACATCGATACATTGGATTTGACCAAGGTGGCAAAATCATTTGGATTCAATGTGCCTCCTGCTATTGATTTGAGTATCCTTTTCACCAATATTCTTAATAGCAGCATGCCTTTGTGGGTAATCTATATAATAAGAGAGAATAGAGGTGTGTGTGTGTGTGTGTGTGTCAGTTTTACGGATTTCACAAAAACGATTTGAAACACTAAATTTGGCACAAAGCTTCCTCTAAAACTTGATTCAGTGCACCTCGAAGCCCGGGTTTTGATTTCCCTTTCATTTTTTTAAAAAATGAATGTTCAAATTTCACTTATGAGCACTATTATTGTTTTTAAATGTGTTATAATCATAGAACAGTTGATACATGATACGTCACTATGATGCAAAACAGCTCCAAGTCACAAGCCAAAGCAACACATTTGCTCCGTATCATTATTGCAACTCCTTCCAAATCTCTTCTAAAATTGTATTGGCATTGCGGTTGAAATTCATATACCGCATGTTTAATTTAAACATCCCGTTGCAAAGCACGGGTAAACTACCATGTGTATAATGCCTTTGTCGCTTTTTAAGTTAGGTTAGGAGGAGGATTAAAGCTTACCAAAGAAAAAATATCATCTGAGTGTACATGAATGTATACAAGAAAATAATTATTGCGGGAAATGATAGCCGAGTACCGTAGCAGGTATCTGTTCAATCAGAGATAAGCTACGAAACTCCTGGGCGCTCTTTGTAAGGGTGACCGATCAGATTGGCCAGCAAAAAAAGACACTGAATTCACTTCCCGGTGGTTTGGAACCCACCTAAAACTGTACCTCCAACTCATCAATCACCATCATCCAATTCATTACCCTTGCACAGGTCTCAGGCCTATATGGGTTTCATCCTCCGAAAAAAATATTATTGTGCACTTTACTCGAAAAATAGAATATCTAGTAGGTGCTCGATTTAACGAACCGATTAAATGTTGATATAGGTATATAAAATGTTGATATAACACTCCATTTTGATATAGGTATATTAAATGTTGATATAACACTCCATTTTGCACGCTCGCTCAATTACTTTACCCGCGAAATTAGAAATCTACAATGGAACTATAATGGTTCGGAACCCACCTAAAACTGTAGGTCCAACTCATAAATCACAATCATCCAACTCATTATCCACGCACAGGTCTCAGACCTATGTGGGCTTCATCCTCAAAAAAAAAAAAAAAAATTAGCTTATAAAACAAGATATAATTATGAAATTTCTCATTGCGTTTTTTTATAGCCTATAGAAAAGTTAAACTGCAATAAATAGCAATCATTTACTTTTTCATATTCACTTAGTTAATTTGAAAATTACCCACTTTGTATTCGTTGTGGTAGTCAACAATCAGGCCTGCTTTAAATTGATAAATTTGAAGCTATCTTGTTTGAAAATCGATACACAAACCACTGTACCGTATCGATTTTTGAAAAAATGTATCGGTGCTAAAACAGTTGAACCTCCTTTCATTGAAATTGAACAAATTTTCACCAATAGCATACCAAATAATGAAAATCTTGAATTTTTCTATTGTTTTCTTCCATCAGAATCGCTAAACGAATGTCTTCAATTATTATCTCGTCAAATTGCTACTGAAAAGTCTGTAACATCGAACTTTCCTACCTACTGGCTACCTTTAATGGATTGCGAAATTCATTTCATGTAACTACGAAGAGTCAAATCAAGAAACACCAAAATTTCTTTTTTTTTTCTTCGGAGGATGAAGCCCACATACATAGGTCTGAGACCTGTGCGTGGGTAATGAATTGGATGATGGTGAATGATGAGTTGGACCTACAGTTTTAGGTGGATTCCGAACCACCGGGAAGTGATTTTGCAGCAGAGAACAGAGTCCGTTTTGTTGGCCAATCCAATCGGTCACCGTTACAAAGAGCGCCTAGGAGTTTCGTAGCTTATCTCTGATTGAACAGATACCTGCTACGGCACTCGGCTGTCACTTCCCCAAATCTCGATTACTTTTTTATTTATTTCAAAAATAACTCATGCTTTTACTTGGAACTAGCTCATGCAGTGTCAGTAATACAAAGCATGATTGCGGAATTTCCAAAATTAATATCTATAAATATACCTTTTTATAAATTAATATTAAATATTTACCTTTATGCTATAGAGTGCCTTTCTGAATATAGAGTAGCCTACTTTAATATACAATTGTTTTCAATTACAATAACCAGTCTTCTAATCTTGTTTTTTGCAAAACGTTTTCCTTAATAACACCATCAGAAGTGAACGCTAGCTCAAGACCAAGGAAAAGATTGGGTGGCGGAGGATATGGATCATTCAAGAACATAAACCAGGAAAGGAAAAAAACAAAATATGTCAACATAAGTTAATTTTGTGCGTGGGGATCTGTAAAATATTTGACGAAATATATTTCTTTTTAAAACAATGTGTTTATTTTATTAAGTATTTCGTGAAAATTATGGTGACAATAATAGTCCCCTTTTTCTATTCTTGAACATTTTCTCAAATTTTGATTTAAGCAACTGTTTGCAACCTCTCATTATTCATAAGCTTCCTTTACAATTCTACAAATCAATAGATTCCTATTTTTTGTTATTCTTTCTTTAAAAAACCATCATAAATGATTATTAAGGATGGTGAGTGCTTTCTCCATACAGATTGAAGTGAACATTGTAATAGTACAGTAAGCAGTCAAAGTGAGCTTGCCTCACAGATAAACAAAGAAGCTATATGTGAATGTTTTTTATTAACATGAAATATTTTTTTGTAAGCAAATGAAATCTACTCCGTTTTTATAACGCTCCATTATGGGAATAAGAACGGTATGCATTAAATGGCTTCATTTTGATGTCTGTGTCAGCATGAGAGTCACTTTGTCACTGAGAGAGAATCGTATCACTTTTGTATTTCTGCATTTATATGATTGATTCTATATTCAAAAGCTGATTTTAGATTGAAACTGTAAGCTTATTCTTACTTGAAGCTCGTTTTTCTTCTGCTAAGCAGTATTAGTTTCATTCACGGGAATGAAATCCCGGAAGAGGCAAACAGAAAAAATCAAATTCATTTTTGCAACTATTTCTTTACAAACAAAAGTAAACTATTGCAAGTTACAGCAAGCTTGTGCAAAGATCTTCCTCTTTGCTAATGAAGCCCAAAGAGATATAAATAAAAAACATAAAAGTCACACATAGATGACACTTAATTTTGACTATGAACAGGAAACCCGGATTTTTTCAGAATAAAATGTACTTGTGGGGCGGTATAGGAGACGCTTCTGAGATGAAAAGTTACATAAGTTACCGGAAAGCATGACTATATAGCGGTATATTTATTTATTGTACAAAGGTAACTTATTGAAGTATTTTAAGCCTAGGTGATAGATGAAGTGATGTGTTACAAAGTTGGATGAAATGGTTGGTGATGATGTAAAACTAAATAGAACATTATTGAACATATTAAAACCAAAAAAGTATCTAAAACGCACCTACTAGCACAGTCAGCTACAGTTTTAATTATCATATTGCTAACAGAAAATACATTAAATATATAGCTTCGAATATTAGGACTGTTAGCCAAGGCTAACTTATTTCCTAATATTGAATTAACTACCTGTGTATTAATTATTATATATCACTGTTGAATTCAATCAGCAAATCTTTTCAGAGGCAATTTTTTGAAGGAATCTGGCAATTATTAACATTATTTGACTTTGAAACCTTATGCATTATAATTTATTATTCTTTCATTAACTGCCATCTCCTTTCAGGAGGTTAGCTATCATCGCAGCCAGGGGCGTAGTCTCAAGACATACCTTAGGCTAGCTCTCCTCGCAATTAAACCCCCCTCCCTTTCAAAAATTACCCTTCAATTAAAAAAAATTGTTGCGTTTAAAGCCCAGAACAACACACATGCAACGTTCAATTAAATTAACCGTTTACACTTAACAAATTAACCATATGACAAACGGATAAAAATTAAAGAACTTAAAAAAATATAAACAAAGTTATAAAAACAACGAACTGCCGAAGGATTGACGAATCGAAACATATAACTTCAAACAATAACATGAACGCTGACTTGACCCATCAACTCGCTTCGGCTACAGCCGGCCGTGTTCGCCACTGTTCAGGCGAGGGCTTGCTCTCTCAGAGCGATAGCTCGGAGTACAGTTCACTGCAATGAAAAACGAACCCATCCCCACCCCACCTCACTCCATCATTGAGAATAACATTGCCGATATGGGCCGCTGGGCTAGCGCTGTGAACGAGCTAGCTTTGCGTATTTGGCCTCGTCGCGCCGCATCGTGCACGCTTAATTTGATGTTAAACTTTACGCCACTACTGTTTTTCAACACTTTATACCTTCTTAAATATATATCTGAAAAAATATTTATTTCTTAAAACTTAGTTAGGCTTCGCAGCTATCCTAGGTAGCCTTGAGAATACGCCACTGATCGCAGCTATTCTTATTTTTTATGCAGCAGTTCTAAATAACTGAAGTGCAGCTGTACCACTGTCTCAAATTGTTCAAACGTGAATCTTCCAGTGCTCTTCGTCTCCTGAATTTTTTCTTGAATTATTGTTTGTAGAAGATTTGTTTCCTCTCATCAAATGGCCCAGGTATTGCAGTTTCCTTATTTTCATCGTATTCAGCAATTTAATTCTCTGTCACCAACTCTCTTGATTGTTCTTATTATTGGTGTAGTTCTATTACAACTGTATATTTTATCTTATTATTAGTGATAGTCTTATGAAGTGAAGTGAAGGGAAGTGATAGCCGCGAGGCGTAGCAGGTATCTGTTCAATCAGAGAGATAAGATGCGTTCTCGTAGGTCCTGTTCGTAACGGTGACCGATTAGATTGGCCAGCAAAAAAGACACTGATCTCTGCTGTAAAATCACTTCCCGGTGGTTCGGAACCCACCTAAAACTGTAGGTCCAACTCATCCATCATCCAACTCATTATCCACGCACAGGTCTCAGACCTATGTGGGCTTCTTAAAAAAAAAAAAAGAAAAAAAAGTAAGTTATAATGCTCTATCTTACGAAGTAACGGTATTAAAATCTTCAATAACAGTAGTGACATTTTTAATGATGAGAAAATTGAGTAAGAACTCTTAAGATTATAAAACTTTCGTAATTTTTTAACTATATCAGATTTAGGCCTACATCTGATAGATAACACATCTGATAAATATTATATTCTACTTTGAAATTTCCTATTCTACAAAAATAAATCTACTTCCTCGGCATATTAAAAATTGTAAGTTTTACAGCTGGTCAGAAATTTGGTTATTTGAAATTATCAGATTTTTCAGTTGAGAACATATGATAGATTATCAATACAAATTACTTTCGTAAGAAGAGATTTCGTTGTATTCAGCGACTGAATTCACAATAATATTGAGATCTGGTTCCAACTCCTTGCGTTTTCAGGCTCCAGTATGGCATTTGCACTAGCAGGTAATATAATGTTTCACTTTAGTCTGCAGTCCCATATCCTTCCACTGAAACAATCAAATGAAAATAAATATTCAATGAATGTCAAATATTGATAGCCGGAACGTTTCGTTTAACTTTGAGTTTGATACAGAAGTCGATTATTTTGGTGTCAACATTTTCATTCTATTGTTTCGGTAGAAAGATACGGAACTGAAACCTTACTTTTAAATAAAACAGCCAAGGTTTGTTCCGTATGTCTTTTATAACAAAACAACATTTTGTTTCAATAACAAAATTCTTCTGCCCTTGGGATCATTTCTTGCAGAATTGTTATGATAGGCCCAGATTGTTTTATTTTATTACTACAGTACGGTACCTTTTATCATAGACGAACCATCAAGACGATCATACTATCATAGACGATCTTACTATCCCTGATCAATGCTTATATGCAGCCTATTGTTATTACAACACACCGCTGGACATCATCTCGGAAATACTATTTCTTTCTACTTCCAACGAATATAAAAAATAATCTAATAATTTCAAGCATTCTGATTGATATTGCACGCAATTATAACCTATAAGGTACTATTTAGTCACTAGTTCATTATTATTTTCGTAATAGACCCATTATGGATCATGTAGGCCTAAAGCATCTACGGTTCTTCCTGCGGTTCGCCCATTTCATCTTTTCACTCATGACTTTCTTTCTTTCATCGGACCACTTTGTACCAGTCCTTTTGTTTTTTGTCTCTGGCTGAATTACTAATGTGTCCACTTTCTGCCTGAATAAGTTGCGATCTGTAATATTTTGTACACTTATTTCAGCATATAATTAGGCTAAGTAAGGTGTTTCCGAACTTGTTCAGCCCATTCCATGCCTTTAAGGTTAATTTTCATTTTATTAAACAAATGTTGAGCATTGTATCTTGTACAATATAAACATGAGACATACAATATTCTTAAAATAAAAACAATCAAGGTTTATTTATTATTATTTTTTATGAGGGGAAGCCTTAAAGGCAGCAATTACCTGGTAGTGAGGAATTTCTAACTCACTAAAGAAACCTCTGTTACTTCTTTCTCATATTGGAACCGCATTTCGTCGCTATAGCCTGTAGACTGCTATGATATCATGCAAATAAGCATTGTAAATCCAATTCCAGCGCAAATAGGAACGCAGCGCTGCGTTACTTTTTGTTGGGCACAGGTATAATAGGCACTCCTCAAAAAGAAACGAGGCAATAAACCTAGAAATTTTATTTGGTACAAAAACTTGGTAACTTACAGTTGATGGTAATTTATATCAGAAACTTCGCAAATAGAAACGAAAGAGTAATTTAAAAAATTAACAGATGCTTGGTAACTTAAAGATAATAATAATAATGTTAATTTATGTCACAAACTAGAAACTGTACTATGGGAAGTGATAGCCGAGTGTCGTAGCAGGTATCTGTTCAATCAGAGATAAGCTACGAAACTCCTGGGCGCTCTATGTAAGGGTGACCGATTGGATTGGCCAGCAAAAAAGACTCTGTTCTCTGTTGTAAAATCACTTCCCGGTGGTTCGGAACCCACCTAAAACTGTAGGTCCAACTCATCAATTACATTATCATAAATTCATTATCCACACACAGGTCTCAGACCTATGTGGTCTTCATCCTTCGAAAAGAAAAAAATAATATTTTTTATTCTTCTATAATACACTCTTGTAATAATACGGTACCTATGGACTCTTCATCACACACAGGAAAATCAATTTTGTTCTCTTATTATATTTTGTATACGTTTATTTTGTATTTTATATGAATATAGCCTACATTTATATTGTATTTGTTGAAGGAGAAATAAAACCATTTTTGATTTGATTTGTTTAATCAGTGACTATAATTATAAATTTTAGGAAAATTGAGAAAACTAAACATGCTAAGCTTATCTGCTGTGCGAATAAGGTGCTTGGGGTATGAACCAGCAGATCGATGGCCAAACATTATTGGCGATAGAGATATTGTTGGCTTTGGAATGGATGGATCACCGACCTATTTCGATTTGCCAAGTTTACCTTGTCCAGCAATAAGATTTCAGCGTAATAACCCTTTCACCCAGGTCAGTATTATATTCGATTTAGATATAGTACAAATAATATTTGTGTTGATCATAATTGAATGAATACCCAACTAAAATTTTGTGCAACTTGAATCTAGATCATGATAGTTTATGGTTTTTACGCAGTTGCTGTTTTACTACGGTATGTGATTGAATTGTTTGACACAGTATTGTTGTATGTAGGCCCTACGGTATTTCTGTTGAATTATTTTTGGTGTCAGAACAACTTATGTTGAAGCACCCTTGTTACTGCTTTTAGTTGGTTTGACATTAATTTAATGATTTTAATTAATCTCGTTTATTTAAATAAATTCAGTAACATATCTGATAGTAAAGATTCTCTCAATTCTATCCTGGATTGCTGAAGTTCAAAATCAATTTCTCCAACAATTAACCATTAACCAAATCATTGGTCGAAAGTGTCCAAATGTGAACAATTTAAAAATGAGTAATAAAAAATAGAAACCTCGTTTGACAGACTCACTGAACCGATAAATCATTCATGCCTGCGTTACTTGTTGGTTTTTCTCCATCTACTCTACAAAGAATTGTAGTTGAGAGATAAAAATTCAATCAACTATATGTCGGCGAGATCAATGACAGATATTCCCTGAGATTCCACCCCTTTATTTGGTGATCAAAGGTAGAGTTACTGATCCACACATGAATATAAATTATTGAAATTCGTTGGGGGTAGAATATGTTCTAAGAGAATTTATTATTAAAATTTAAGAAGTAAGATAGGTAGAGAGTAAGAGAAAGAAAATAAGGGGAAAAAGGAAAGAGCGGGGTGATCAGTCTTGATGGATACTGTGATACTAAATATGTATGTAGTGATACAGTGGTATGTAGGCCACAGTTTTTATTTATTATATTATTTAGCTACATTATTATGAAAAACATGAAGATTCACTTTAGAATATAACACGATGTTTTGTTTGCTAGATTTAGTTAATTATTTATTAACTATCGTTTCACCCGTGCGTTGCAACGGGATTTTAGTTATAATAGCGGTACCTGGCAAATTCCCAAGAGTCTAGCACAAACCGCATCTTCTTAGCTTCCCTAAAATGTCATTTTTTGTTTCGTTAAATGGCAGTTAGAATTTTTTTCACCAAAGAAATAATGGATGAAACATAAGCTGAGCTTAGATTCTCCAGTCATATGTTTCCTACATGACTGCAATGCTCCGACTACACAAGTCTGCAGACAGCGTAAATAACGCCGCTAAGGGCCCACCATATGATTGAAAGCTACATAGATTTCTCCTTTTTGTATCCTTCAGCGAGGACTTTTGAACTCCTAAACTTCACAGGAACCATCTCGGGACTATTCTACATTGTGCCTAATTTGATAAAAATCGGTATAGCGGTTTCGGAGTTTACTGGGACCATACATACATTCATAAATACACACATCGCCTTTTATATAATTATGTAATTTCTGTTTATAACATCTGATTACAACAAGATTTTGAAATCAAATTTCTACTCTCAGTTCTTGTCCCTTAAGCCGCGTCTCCACCAACCAAACATGCTCGGCGAACAGTGTTCGCTGGAATCAGCTGATGTCGCCGAACATTTTTTGGAGTTGGTTTGGTGTGGACGCCTTCTCGAACATTATGATCGGTGTGGTGGGAATAGTGGCGGGAACCTGTTGTTGGTCGTCACTGTTCGCTCACAGACCGAACATTTCAATTGAACTCACGAGCATGTTCGGTGACCCATATGTTTAATGTTTGACGGTTTTTTAAAATCAAACCTTACATTGGACACCCTGTATATACAAGAGAGCCCTAAACGTGTAGAGTTGAACTCAACGTCATTAAAATAATTTAAAAGAATCAGTAAGACATACACATTTCTGAGGAGATATACGAATTGAAATGATTATTACATTTGAATATTCATGATTAAGATAACTTACTTATTATTCAATTGTTTAATTATTAAATAGTCATCTGTGTTTATCTAATTAATCTATTAGGTCCGAGCGCCTCATCGGCAATGAGTAGGTCTGGGTTCTATTTCCAGTGCTGGAAATATTTTTGTATAATTGCATTCATCGATTTCCATAAACTATTCAATACTGACATTTTTTGTCATTTAATACTGTTGTACAGTCCGACCCTGCGGATGTCATCAGTGTTATATTATGTATACCCTTAAAAAGTGAATTTGAAATGTCATTAGTTGAAAATTTGAACAACTATTTTTTTAATGCTAGAAAGGGTAGTAGCTTTTCTCTGTAGTAAAGTCCCTAACCCTTGGTTCGGAACCAACCTAAACTTATCAATCGCCATCACCCAGCTCATACCCATACACAGGTCTCAGGACATGATGTGGGCTCATTCTCAGTAAAAAAAATGACTTTTTTATGTCTTTATAATGGGATAATGCGAGTAATGATTATGATTATACTTAATGTTTTTGAATAAGTGTTCAGTATTTCATCTCTGATCAAAGTGGCTAAATTTCTCCAGGCATTGCGTGAGAAGGAGAAGTGTGATTGGAGGAATCTCAGCATCGATGAAAAGAAATGCCTCTACCGCGCAAGCTTTTGCCAAACTTACTCAGAGATGCTAGCAACTACAGGAGAATGGAAGTCTATTGTGGGCTGGTCTCTTATTTGGATATCAGTGACAATTTGGCTGTTCATGGCCTTCAAGCAGTTTGGTAAGTGTTATATGAAGTTGAAAGCTTACATTTCCTCTATTGAAAGTTCAATTAAATTCCAATTCAATTTAATTTATTGTTAATACAATAATACATATATATAATACAAAAACATTCAATTGATAAAGCTTTTTATAGTGTACAAGAGTTCCTCTTACATCAAAATTAAGCCTCACCTCAACTAATTGATGTAGTAATTAACTAGTGTATAAGATTGATAATATTGTATGCGTAAATTGTTGATCTGACTTGTGTTATACTCCTTCAGTCTCCAGGTCTCCTTGACTCCTGGTCTCCAGGACGTAATCTACTATATATATAAATATATATCTTCGATAACAATGAGCATTGTTGGGCATTGTACGAAATCTACTCAAGTCCAACAGTCCTATTCAGATAGAAATTAGTTTTGTATTAATTGGATTTCCTCTCCAGATTTTCTTCTAAACTTTCCCCCGACTGCTGTCATGAATATGGGATGCGAGTTATCTTCACTATATTTTTGTCATAAGAACATATCTGCAGTTTGATAAATAAATCGCTATTTGTTTTTGTAATCTATATAAGAGAGTAGAGGAGTGTGTGTGTGTGTGGCATCAATTTTGAACACTAAATGTTGCAGATAGCTTCCTCTAAACTCGATTTAGTACACCTCAAAGCCCAATTTTTATTTCTAATTTTCAAAATGAATGTTCAAATTTCAGTTATGGACATAATTACTGTTTCCAAATGTGTTTGGATGCAGGAAGCTCATAGAACAGCTGTTAACATGATACGTCACTCTGGTGATCCACCGATCCAGTCAAAACAACAGATTAGCCGTGTATCAATATTACAGCTGCTAACTACCCAGCCTCATGCGAGCTTACTTATTGTGTGTATTGAGCTTTTCCTGTAATACATTGTTCTAAAGAACTAAACACAAAACTATGCAGGTGGGTAGAGCTGCAAAGCTGCTAAAAAGGTAGTTTACTAATAACAAAACACTAAAAATTCACATCATCAGTGCAAAAAAGTTTATTTGTGATCTTCTCTTTTCAAACAGATGCACTTTATGGTATAAACTCTGTATGTTATTTCACTCACCGTTCCCAATTTCGTAATTTTGTGACCCAGCCTTAAATTATCTATTAGAAAAGAACTCCAAACTGGATTCCCAGGCAAGAACAGGTAAAATGCTAGTCAGATATAAAACGAAAACTAGACCTATGAGTTTTTCATTGTGAAAATGACTTAATAATAGTATTTTATTAGTAAATAACTGTAGTTCGATTGCTGAAATTACTATTGAATTCCAACAGGTACCGCGCCTCTGCCGAAAAGTGTCACTGAATACGATTTTGCGAAGGCTCAAGTGAAACGGCTCATTGACATGGAGGATGGCATCATAGAAGGACTGTCATCGCATTGGGACTATGAGAAAGAGTGCTGGAAACCAGGGTACTCCAATAAATTTTACTCAGGGGAGTCTAAAAAAGAGGAGGAAGGGGAATCTTAACCTGAAAAATAGAGTCAAGTAAATGAATTCATTGCGGATTGATTTGATGCTTTCACTTACATTGATTCATACACATTCGCTTCAAAGCTGGAATGTTCAATATACTAATTTCTCCAAAAAAATCTACTTCTCTTTTCGGAGAGATGGAATAATTCAATTGTGATAATATATGCTCAAGTCACTTCTATTTTATGAATTCCAGTTTGCATTCGCTGAGATAATAAAATTTGTTTCGTGAATTTATTTGCACAAGCTATTTTTTAATTATAATTGACCAAAAATCATATTTAAATACATTACTTGTGTTATACTTTAGGGCCTAATACGACTAGTATTGTTCGAAATGCGAGAACGAGAATCTGGCAGTTCAGAAAGTTTCAAAAAGTTTTTTTCAAAATGAATTACATAACCATCTAAATATTGGTAAGTGTGCTTGCACAGTGGAGCTTCACTGCTAGATCCCATAGTGACATTATTTATAAAATACAAAACATACATATACAATGCATGCAAAACAATGAAAAATATTAAAATGAAATAGCTGAAATTCAATATAATACAAAAGTAAAATACTTGAACTATTTATTTTTAAATAGTACTGTGGTTTCCCACGTCATATGAAGGGGTTCACATAATATTAGGAAGAATGAGAAAAAAGGAAAGGTTGAAGGATATAATGGGTGAAAGGGAATAGTAAAACTGTTATTTTCCAAAATTAAAGATCAGAAAAGTAGTTGCTCTTGATCCAATTGCTGATGACATTTTCCATTTTCTTGTTTATTTTACCATTGTTGAGGTATTGATTGGGAATTTTGTTTATGATTTTAGTTCTTATGTAGAAAAGCTGCCTCCTAATTGATTCAATATTGGTTTTATACTGTAGATCTGAAATTTACTTGAATTATGTCTCAAACTGTATTAACTGCTGACAATGTTATTGGCACAAGGGAAAGTAGTTTTGTTCTTAATTTAGTATTTTACCACATTCATAATATACAGCTGTCTGACAGTCATTCATTACCTGAAATTCAGTAAATGTTAAGTTAGTTGGATAAAGTCTAGGTTTATTCAAATTTTTTAATTATCAATTTCTGCATTATGAAAAGTTCCTCAAGATGACAATTTGTAGCAGCCTCCCCAAACAGTTATACCACACTGAATTATGGATTGCGTAAGCGCGTAATATGACAGCTTCATAGAGCTTCTCAGGTGGTTATTATTTAGAATTTTTTTAGCTTCATAGAATTTAAAAGATAGGTAATTCATTCTCCTGCAAATGAATTTTATATGCATGCCCCATTTCATATGTTTAGATAGTGAAGTTTATACAGGCGTTGAACATCTCGTTTCTGATTGGATAATTCGGTTAATACAATCGGTAATTGGTGTGAAAATTAAGTGTTTACTACAATTCCAGATCTATCTCTTTACAGTCAATGTAGTTTGTAGTAGGACCATATAATTTTTGTATGTATTCGGCTGAAAGCAATAGCCACACTGCCTATAAAGACACTGTACCAGAGCCTAGATCATAGAGCATAGCTGCGAAATCAATCACAGGCTGCGGAATGGGTTTAGATACAGTGAAACTGCGAGGTGCGAGCGATAAGTGCGTCAAGGTTTATGATCAAACGTCTTCATTATTGACTTTAGATAGATAGATAGATGAATAGAAACTTTATTTGCCATTAGAAAACAAAAAATCACAATTGGAAATATAAGATACTTTCAACATAAGTTGCACAATATAACATAAGAACAACATATGGCAAATGCACTGAGTGCAAAGAAAATAATTTTCCGTCCGCGCACAGGAGTATCATTGAAATAATAAAAAACAATGAATAGCTAAACTATAAACTAAGAGAATGAAACATTTTGAAATAGAGGTAAAACTAATGGAAAGAAAACTGAAAAATATACTGAATTCAAAGTACAAAACGCTATGGAGCAAATCTAAACAAAATTTCTTGTATGATACCACCTTAAATTATTCAAACTAGATATCAATGAGGTGAAAACTGAGAAATGCACTGAATAGAAACAAAGAACAAAACGCTATGGAAACAAATATATTGTATGATACCATATCTGTAGTATTTTCATTTGATTTCATTATTTCTTTATTCATTTCATACACAATTTTGTACATTGAATAGTGGCAAAGAATAAAATATAGTTTAGTAAATACATAAATAAAAATTTTCAAGAGTTTAACAACTGCTAGGCTACTATTTATAATACAACTAACAACTAGTATTTAACTAGAATTAATTAATTTCGAATTCCTTTAATTGCTATTACTTTATACTGAAGACTTCCGCAATGGCGGATATTGACAACAGCATTGAAAAGCTGATGGAAATCGATGAATGCTACTGTACAAAAAAATCAGTCACCACCGGGAATCGAACCACGGACCTCTCAATTGCCGGTTGAGCGCCTTAACCACTATACCATGGAGACCTTTCTGCACAGGAGCATTCATTTTCAACTTGGCCATATCGCCTCGTATCTCACAAGTTAGTTTGAAGTGACTGACAATTGAATAATTCTGTTTATGTATATTTGTCAGTTTATTCAATTGTCAGTCACTTCAAACTAACTTGTGAGGTACGAGCCGATATGGCCAAGTTGAAAATGAATGCTCCTGTGCAGAAAGGTCTCCATGGTCTAGTGGTTAAGGCGCTCAACCGGCAATTGAGAGGTCCGTGGTTCGATTCCCGGTGGTGACTGATATTTTTGTACAGTAGCATTCATCGATTCCCATCAGCTTTTCAATGCTGTTGTCAATATCCGCCATTGCGGAAGTCTTCAGTATAAAGTAATAGCAATTAAAGGAATTCGAAATTAATTAATTCTGTTTATGTATATTTGTCAGTTTATTCAATTGTCAGTCACTTCAAACTAACTTGTAGTATTTAACTATTGGAGCTACGGTTACAACATCTAATAAAATAATACAATAATATGATAAAGTCAATTACCGACATGGGAAAAAATTCTTATAGAGGGCTCTCTTCGTCAAATATTCTTTCAATTGACGTTTAAATTTGATTCTCTTTGCTTTTTTTGCAATATTAATTTTGAGTCCATATTCCTGTTTGATGTGGCTCCATAAAGGTTTATGCCAAAAGAGATTATTGAATGTATGTAGGCAAAATATATAGTTTTTAGAGTTTCAGAATTGCAAATAAAATACATTTTTCTAAGAGCATAAAGACCACTTGATGTTCTTGATAATATAATAAATTGTGACATAGTCTATCCAATTCAGACAGAAAGTGTATCACACTTGGCTCAAGGCTCTAATATCACTGTTGACTTTATATTGACTCTAGGCTCTAGAATCGAAGCTCCATTGTGCAAGCACCCCTACCAATATCTAAATGGTTAGGTAAATCATTCCAAACAGTGGTGTATAACTAGAGGGTCAGTTGGGGGATGATCGATTTTGTTATGCTTAAGGCTGAATCAATCCTGTGTAATCATAGGAGAGAAGAACGGGTTCTCTAACAATACCAATGTTTACCTTACAACAGCTCAAGAGGTGTTGCGATACCTTTGTAACAATACAGTAATTTAAGACAATAATTGTTTTTTTAAATAATAATAATAGAAATTATTTTTATACCTTTCTTTTAAAAATGGGGTCGGGGTACTCCCCAAGAAATTTTGAAAAATATTCCCTCTTAATGCACATTTTAAGCGATTCTAAACGCGAATACATCCATTCCAACATTATTTCAATCCACATTGTGTGTCAAAATGACTTTTATCCAGTTTTCGCATCATTATCAATGGGAAATCCATACTTTTAATCCATACTGTACAATGATGGAGATCCATACTAAAAATGTATTATTCAAGTAGACAAACTTGAAACCTATTTGAAAGTATTTCCACTCTGCTACACCGTATTTGATCCTCCCTCCCTTGATTGGGGTAATGGACAGTACTGCACATAGAAATATCATTTTTAACGTGAAGGATAACGTTTAGGGGTACTTCCCTGGAAATTAATGAAAAATAGTTCCTCTGAAACTATATTTCTAATGATTCCAATCACCTTCTTTGACTCTTTTGTCGAAAATTGTCTGAAATAGAAAAGTTAAAATTCCACAATTTCTTTTGTATCTAGATCTCTGGGGGGATCTATCCCCCTGACCCCCCCCCCTAAGTTACGCCACTGTATCCAAAGAAACATTTTAAAATTTCTCGTCTAAGTGCTAGATTTTCTTTCGAAGTACTATTCGTATAGGCCCTATAGTACAGCCAAAGACAATATAATGTCTTTCTTACAGCTCAAGCCGGATTCTCCAAGCTTCAGTCTTTTTGCAGAGCGCACAGTGTTGCCAGACGCAGGCTGAAGAATTGTGGGGGGGGGGGATTTAGTACAAAACGACCGTATTTTTTAACGCAAAACTACCAATTGAACGTAAGAGAATTTCCATACGGAGCAATTGAAAATAAGTAAGGGAATTTTCATGCATAACAATTAAACGTCTGGTAATTACCGTGTACAACAATTAAACTTACGGTAATTTCAAGCAGTAAATCCTTCACAATTATTCAGCCTGCGCCCGGCAACACTGGTACGCAGAGCGCCCCGCAAAAAGTGTGGTGCTAGAAAAACCCATCTCCACTTGAAAAGTCATATATCAGCACAAATTGATGCTGATCAGTTACCATAATCGCCGAAGTTAACCCCCATCAGAACTGTATGTATTCTAACGTTCATAAAAGGGTGCTTACACAGTGGAGCATCCAATACTCGATGATAATCATCATCGCAGAATCAAATGTCATACTGTACACCATTCTGTAGCATGTGTTTGTTTCTGTGATATGATTATCTCAGAGTCTTGCTCCACTGTAGCTCTGTGTGCAAACACCTTTACGGTAGCCTACAGTGAAACCACGATTATCCGTCACTGTTTTAGCCATTACTTTTTGTTATCCGTCATTGTAAAAGATGGATGCCTAAACACAGTAAAGATTTAATCGTGTAACTAAGGCATTTGTCATATCATCATAATCTATAAGTGAAAGCTAGCTTTTAGTGCAGTTAACAGGTGTAGGCCTACATAATTATCATTAGCAGTAAGAGATTCTAATGAGAGTCTCACTATATTATTTTAAGATATGATAGAACAAGTTAGGATAGAAAGTAAGTTAGGATAAGATAGTAAGATAGATAGTAAGTTAGGATAGAACAAATTTGCTCATTAGTCTCAAGACTAGATAGCAATATAGTCCTTCCAAAAAAATCATAGTCTATTATACAAAAATGCCACAGTTCTGTACTTTGATTGTAGCTTGTTTGCATCTTCACTTTGGTTGCATCTTCCTCGAGCCATTTCAAATTTAGAGACTGTATTGAGAACGTTATGGCATTTCTATCATTGAGGTATCCGTCAAGGCCTCGATCCTGAGGGTGACGGTTAATAGAGGATCCACTGTAAATGAAGTTAAAAACAATCTAATATCAAAACTAACACTGTATTTCAATTTAATAAATTATAATGTCTTTACTCACTTATATTGAATATACTTCGTAAGCTGACGAAGCTTCTTCTCAGAAGTGAAATGCACCCCTCCAGCATCTCCAATATAAGTGAGTAAAGACAATATATTAAATTGAAATACAGTGTCAGTTTTGATATTAGATTGTTCATTAAGTATTTCGTCATGGAAAACAACACAGCAGTTAAAAACTCACAATACGAACCATTCAAGTCTTATTTATTGTAAAATTCAGTATACGAAAATAACATTTAAAATTTGTATTGGAAAGTAGTTCAACATGATTAAATACTTAATTTATGATTATTTGTTTACCATAGCAACGATATTTTTCGGCTTGAAAGTTCCCATAAAAATTTGATATTATTTAAAGTTTTCAGTGTTTCGTTTTGAGTGAACTTTCAAATTAATTGCCTTCAAGCGAAAAGGAATAATTTTATTATTTTTCGAGTGGAATATGTTGGTACGGTAAATCTAAATTTAAAATTAAAAAGCATAAAATTAACCTCAATGATTTGGACAATACAACTTATTCAAAATTTATGAAGAGAGCAGTTTTGGATTTGAGTGTGTTGCTCAGCTCCTTCACATTCATTGTAATTTTGCCACAATAAATAAATATGCCTACCACCGCCACTTGATAGTTATTTAGGTCACAAAGATCGTTTTAAAAATGCAGTTTGTTATTGATTCTTGCATTCAAATTCGCTCGAGAAATTTAATTAGTTTCATTTTTAAATTCACCTCAACAATATACTATATCTAGTATTAAAACTGACACTGTATTTCACTTTTAAATCATGTTTTACTCACATATATTTGAGATGCTTGAGGAATGCATTTCACTTCTGAAAAGAAGCTTCGTCAGCCTTTCTTTTCAGAAGTGAAATGCATTCCTCAAGCATCTCAAATATATGTGAGTAAAACATTATTTAAAAGTGAAATACAGTGTCAGTTTTAATACTAGATTGTTCATTAAGTATTTCGTCATGGAAAGCATCACAGATATACTATATATCTTTATTTATTATTCAATAACATTTAAAATTGTATTGGAAAGTAGTTTAATATGATTAAATACTTAATTTATGATTATTTGTTTACCATAGCAACGATATTTTTCGGCTTGAAAGTTTACATCAAAATTTGATATTATTTACGGATACAGTGTTTCGTTTTGAGTGAACTTTCAAATTAATTACTATAACGCTTAACAGCACTATAATTTCAAACTAGTAGCAATTATTATTTGCTGAATGTTCAACCGATATTCTCCATTATTTTTTTGTCCGATAAGGCAAGTCAACTTTTCAAATGGACAAACCGATAACCAGATGAATAACTCCTCATTAAATCTAAATAAATTGCAAACTTCAAAACAACTTGATAAGTTAATTCGTACCCTCAATTATTATGGTTTGAGCATTGAATATGGAATACATGGAACTTCTGTTCGTATATTGTGTCATGTAAGACCTGCATGAACAATGAATAGAGCCCTGAAAAAGTCTCGAATATTATCTGACACCCACAGCGGTCTACTTCCAAATTTGGATTCCGCGCATAAGAAATTGAGTCGCATAATTTTCTCATAACAGGCTTCAGGCACCCACCCTATGTAAAAGACTCGAGCTCTTTTATTTTCCTCGACTTGTCTCCTCTGCAAAGTCAACGATCGATAATTGGAAGGCCAATGAAGAAGAAGACAACGTTAGCTGCGTTATATTTCAACAAATTATCGCAGACCAGGCAATTAATTGTTGTAACAAACTCCTACATGAGATCTTTCGTTAGAAACATGGTAAATTGGCAGAACTTGTTTTCAACTAGATGTGGAAAGGTTGATGCTATTCCAGCAGTTTTGTTGTACTGTATCAAAGACAATATATTGTTACATTGTCTTTGGTTGTATTCATGTATTGGTACGGTAGCTAAAATGTGATTTGTTGAGTCATCGCAATAAATATCTGTTATCACCATGATAAAATTCAATGAGTTAGTTTGAAGTGACTGACAATTGAATAAACTGACAAATATACATAAACAGAATTTATTAATTTCGAATTCCTTTAATTGCCATTAGTTTATACTGAAGACTTCCGCAATGGCGGATATTGACAACGGTATTGAATAGCTGATGGAAATCGAAATTAATAAAATAAAATATGATAAAAGATAAAATTTAATGATGAAAGTCAGCCGAATGGCTATTTAAGAGGTGAGATCAAATCATCAAAGAATTCTTGAAGAATGCTTCTATGTAGGTCACAAAAGATTGATGATTTGTGAAAAATTACAATTTGATGAAAATTCTAAAAACTAGATGAACTATTTATTGTACTTATTTGTTTTCTCAACAAAATAAATAAAAAACTTGAAAAATGCAACTACATGTAATTAAACGAACAATGTTGATAGGACATTTCACATCAAAATTAAGCCTCACCTCAACTAATTGAAGTAATTATGGTATCTAGTGTATAATATTGTTGATCTGACTTGTCTTATACTTAACTGGAGTCTCCAAGACGTAATCTACAAAAAAAAAAATAATAAATTACCGGGGGGGGGGGGGGGGGGTGGTGCGTTTTTCATACAATTATTATGAAGCATTTGCTTCAAAGGGGAATTTAATTAGTGTTATTATAGTTTTTGTGTTGTCTGAATGGAAAAAGCTGATATATTAGAAACAGTTGTCATTATATATATTTTTTTTTATTTTTTCCATATAATTTCAATTAAAGTTTGTGAGTACTTCAATTTTGGTATGAACATCATAATAGTCCCATATAATAAGACAATATTATAATAGAATATTGCCCTTTCCTTGCCACGATCGGTTTAACGAATTTCTGCTCCTGGCCTGCATAATGACAATAACACTGATAGAAACTATAAAAAATATTGCAACAGCCACATAATTACCCTATTCTATAAAATAGAGCCGTATAAAATATCACTGTAATCGAAGACTGTGAAAACTATCATTGTATTTCGGTCGATAATATTTTTTTAAATTTATTTTAGATTTTGTGTTATTAAAAACCAAATGTATAAGAAAATCTTGAATTGTAAATAAATAATATAAACTTAAAAACCACTTTTAAGTGGAAATTAACTCACGTTATGGCGTGACGGCCGTTTCACTCTGTTGTCAAGAGCATCGTCAGACGACCCACAGTATACTCAAAAAATAATATAAATACAAATAATATAAACTTAAAAACCACTTTCAAGTGGTAATTAACTCACGTTATCGCGTGACGGCCGTTTCACTCTGTGTCAAGAGCATCGTCAGACGACCCACAGTACACTTATTTTAAACTCAAAAATAAGTGTACTGTGGGTCGTCTGCCGATGTTCTTGACAACAGAGTGAAACGGCCGTCACGCCATAACGTGAGTTAATTACCACTTAAAAGTGTTTTTTAATTATATTACATATTAGTGGAAACAAGATGGATCTTCAACAACATGTAAATAAATTAATAAAAAATAATCTACTGCCACACATTTCATCTCTATAAAAATTGAGCCGAATAAAATATCACTGTAATAGAAGACAGGGAAAACTATCATTGTATTTTGGTCGAAATTTAAAAAAATGTATTTCGACTATTAAAAACCAAATGCATAAGAAAATCTTGAGTTGTAAATAAAAAATAATCCACTGCCACTCATTTCATCTCTATAAAAATAGAGCCCGATAAAATATCTGCAATTCAAAACAGTGTCTATTGTACAAGTATTTTGGTGATAAAAATTGAAAAATTAAAATAAAAAAATATTTTTGGTCATTAAAACCAAATGTATAATTATTAAATTCAGCCCCTCATTTATGAATCTACCTCAACTCAAGAAAAAATTGAAAAGCATTCATCATGTAAATAAAGTGGGAGTGTTAATTTTAAGTGTTGCCAGCATTATTTTAGAGATAGAACCCGTAACAATATATTGCTCAATTATTATTGCTATGTAATTATTAACATCTATGTGTAATCATTCACCTCATTACCCACGCACAAGTCTCAGACTCATGTGGGCATCATCAGCAATAAAAAAAATATATTCAAGTTATTTTACTTCGATTTTTCAATGTAATTCTTCAAATATCATCCACTAATTTCGGGCCTGATTGTACCGTCAAGGTAGATTGAGTAAGCCTCCTTGTGTATGCGGGGGCAACGTGTGGCACCCACCTGTAGCCTTCAGCTGGTGGTAGTTGGGAAGGGCCCAGCGCCCAGCCCCACGACGTTCTGTCGTTACGTAGGACTTTGTGAAAACGACTGCGCAATAGATAAATCGGGGCGGACACCTTTCGAATTTCGCTTACTTTTTATGGAAATGCATGTAGGAAGCGGTTGGTCGGTCGCTTGCAGCCGCAGCGGCGTTCAGCCTCCAACGACCGCTTCCTACGCCGGCCAGAGCGTCGAACGTCCTCAAGATCGCGCGCGCGATGTCGCGTGGGACGCCATAGCACAGGTGTATAGTGTATTTACTGTATCTATATAGTTATATATATATCTGGTATATAATATGTATAGTAGTTGACGCCGCTTGAATTGCTTTATCATATGCACCCCTTCCCATAAATGCTTCACCCCCCCCCCCCCACAAAACTATTCAACAGGTCGTTCACAACAAACATGTGTTGTAAGTTTCCAGTTGGATATCTCTGTAAATAAGTATATTAGGTACTCTACTGTGTGTTATAACGCTCCTTGCTGTGTTGTAAATTTCACTTTCTGATGTATAGATATAGAATTCGTCATTAATATTTACAAGAAATACATGGACTTCGTCGTTACGTCTGTAGGATATTAAAACATACATATATATAGGTTCTTTGAATAATATTTTGGGGAAAAACACTGAGCTACCTATTTTTTATTCATTTTATTTTTACTGTAGCATTTGATAATTTAATTTCTTTCTTTTTTTTTCTTTTTCGGAGGATGGAGCCCACATAGATCTGAAATCTGTGCGTGGGTAATGAATTGGATAATGATGATTAATGAGCTAGACCTACAGTTTTAGGTGGGTTCCGAACCACCGAGAAGTGATTTTACAGCAGAGAATTTGATAGGTGTTTTATTGTAGAAATTGTTGCAAAATGCTTATCGCCTGTATGGTAACATGTGTAAATTATAATTTAGATTTGAAAATATAATGTAGTATAAATTTTATGCAGTGAAAAATACATGAATAGAAAAATTGATGAATAGCTAAATTGATGGCAGATTTAACTATTATATTTGTAGTTGTAGAGCACTATTATACTATAACTATAATTAGTTAACTAGTATTAGTTATATAGTATACTATTATAGTTAACTAGTATTATACTTGTTAAATATTATAATTGTAGTGTATTATAGTTGGAATTGTAGGTGTTTTTGAGAATGGAGTCGGGTACTCATAGACAAAGCAGTATCCTACACTTCTACACACACGTTTCCTTAGAGAGAGTCTAGTTCCAAATTCAAATTTTATTTCCACTAAATACAATAACACAGTAATATTTTAATAGCTCCAAAGGTTACAAAACCTGTTCGGTTGTGAATGAATACTAAACAAACCAGATAAAAAAAAAGAAAGAAAATAGAATTAAAACTACAGAAGCAAAGAAAAATACTCCAATTTCCACATTGTAATAAAATGTAAAAACTCAAAGAGAATGCTATCTTACTATAAACTATAATATAGTTATATAACACTATAATATTATTATAACACTATAATTGACAGATTCGAATAAATCAAGCTACTTAAATACTAGATATGTGATGCTCTATAAATAAGATATAATAATTATTTTAAACTCATCTGTATCAAACATTTATATTCATGGAGTTTAATTGGAATTTTTTTTTTTTTAATTTTAAATTTCAATTTGATATCCATCAAACCTGGGCTATTATGACTTTGGTTTTTAGTACGTGTTGGATACTCAAACCCCAAATCAGATTATATTCTACCTACAGCTATTGCGTGGGCTCAAGATTTGTGTATCTTTTGTACGTATAACAATATATAAATTGTACATAGTTCTTTATTTAAAAAAAGCACAAAAATTTAGATAGCAACATTGTACTTAACTCCAAAATAATCAGTTTCAAATAGATTATTCCACTCATGCCCATTTATGAAGACTCATAGATTCTAAAGTAGGATTATAATTGGAAATCTGAAAGAGTACCATAAAGTCGGCATTTTATAATATTGTGATATCGTTTATGGAGTGGGAAAGATTTGATGGTTGAGTACATTTTGTAAAGTGTTTGCTCAGGAAAGATGCAGAATAATCTAGCAATTTAAATGGCGGGGCGGACGAGATCTCTTTAAGAGGGCGTATACACTCTTTGTTGCACAAGGTTAGGTTAGTGTCCCCCACATACACCTACTCTAAAAAATCATAGTCTGCTAATAATTCTACTGCTGCTTTAGGCGTGAGTGGGCTTACAGCAAACGAATTAAGCTGAGATTGTTATTGAAGAGAGAAAAAAATTATAGCTACACCTGTTAGGCACAAGAATTGAAAATGTGCGATTATTAAAATTATTTGCGTTTTTAAAAAATAAAATAATAGAAATGTAAAAAACTTTTAAATTATTATAACGACACATATTTTTTTAGTTAAATAGCCCACATAGGTCTTAGACCTGTGCGTGGGTAATGAATTAGATGCTGATGATGATGATGATTGATGAATTTAATTTTGAATTTCTCAAAGTGCTTTCAATTATAAGAATATTGTCATTTAAATTCTCTTGTATATAAGTTACTGTATTTAATATTTTTAATTATTTTAATATTTTTATTATTTGTAATATTTTTTCAAACTCTGTAATAGCTTCATTCAAATATCTCTATTTCGCACATTTGTTTCTTCTTCAGCCATTTCTTATAAATATCTATAATTAATCTATGAATATGTTCATCTATAATTTCACATTATCTTCTTTATATTTTCAAGTATTCATAATTATTTTTCTTGTGATCTTTGAAATTTGTACTTTGTTTTTGTGTTATGGAGACAATAATGGGATCTTATAATCTCTCAATAAATAAATAAATAAATATACTGAAGACTTCCACAATGGCGGATATTGACAACAGCATTGAATAGCTGATGAAAATCAATGAATTAATTTATAGCACTTTGAGAAATTCGAAATTAATAAATTATGTTTTGTATATTTAGCAATTTGCAGACTTGTCAGTTCTTTCAAATCCAACATAATATTGTCTATCCATTAACCTATCACAATATTATATTAGATAAATGGATCCTCTGTTGATACCAATATTTTTTGTTATTCCCACATGAGTCTGAGTCTTCTGCATGAGTGATGAGGTGGATAATTACACAAAGTATCCAAAGACTGATCGAGAATCGAGTTCATGGCAGTAGGAGTAGGAGTCTTATTATCAGAGGCTCTCACCGCGGCTGTCAAAATGTATTTTGATATCATGCAGAAAACAATAAATTAGAAAAACTCCAGTATTCCCTGTTTCTCCCATTTCCTAATGACCACGCGAACTAGATTTTTAAGGTTCTCTTATTAAAACTAGAAATGTTTGCCAAATTACATTTAAATTTCTAAAATAATTTACATATCGTTAATTTTTCAAATACTGTATACTCTATTTTATTTCTATGATTTTTATGATTCAATTAATTATACTGATTCTATTTCTATCATTTTTCATGTAAATTAACTATAATAAAAAATGATTAATTTGTCAAATATATATAAAGCAAGAATTTGTACTTTCTACATATGCCAAAGTTAATAATAATTATTATATTTTTTTGGAGGATGAAGCCCACATAGATCTGAGACCTGTGCGTGTGTAATGAGTGGATGATGGTGAGTGATGAGTTGGACCTACAGTTATAGGTGGGTTCCGAACCACCGGGAAGTGATTTTACTGCAGAGAACAGTGTCTTTTTTGCTGGCCAATCTAATCGGTTACCGTTACAAACAGGACCTACGAGAACGCAGCTTATCTCTATATCTGATTGAACAGATACCTGCTACGGCTCACGGCTATCACTTCCCTAAAGAGAACAAGTCTATAAATCCTAGACTAAAAATTGTTTCATCATAGAAATTCATTATTCAAGTTTGGTATCCAAAATCTAATGACTTTCCATGATCTACTATAATTTTTAGTCTAGGATTTATAGACTTGTTCTCTTTAGGGAAGTGATAGCCGTGAGGCGTAGAAGGTATCTGTTCAATCAGATAGAGATAAGCTGCGTTCTCGTAGGTCCTGTTTGTAACGGTGACCGATTAGATTGGCTATCAAAAAAGGCACTGTTCTCTGCTGTAAAATCACTTCCCGGTGGTTCGGAACCCACCTAAAACTGTAGGTCCAACTCATCAATCACCATCATCCAACTCATTACCCACGCACAAGTCTCAGACCTATGTGGGCTTCATCCTCAGAAAAAAAATTACAACTTCGGGATTTTCTCTCCTATTTGTCTGAATTTGTTCGTCTATCAATTATCTCGGGCACATCGTCATGATTATAATAAATTAAATTCCGGCTTCTTATCTAGTATAAATCATTTATTATACTCCATAGTTGGCACATAAGGATTGTTTTTAATGAATATTCGAACTTTTAGGCTTTTGTGAGATGCCTAATATCTGCAATAAATACAAGGCATATGAGTCTGGCCTGTCGTTATCCACCTACGCTAGCCTAGTAAGTTATAGTCCTAGTCACGATTCTCGATTCTAATAACCTGTCACTTCTTTGTATGTATATATAGATGGATATAACTGTATCAATAGATATATTACCGTATCTATCTTCTTAGCAGTCTGACGAAATGATTGATTTCATATTTCGACGTGTCCTTTCAACGGTATTCAATAGCAGCATAATCAAAACAAATGGTTTCCAATCATCCACCCACATACAAAGCAGGTTAATAAACATTCAATTAAAATCAAGGATGAAAATTCTATTAGATAACATGGTTCATTATTTATGAAAGAAGGATAGCCTTAGCTTTTATGAATGACGAGGTGTTGAAAGACTGGTAAAATAGGTATAAGATCTGCAATAAACCAATAAAATTTGTGATGTTTTCCATGACGAAATACTTAATGAACAATCTAATATTAAAACTGACACTGTATTTCACTTTTAAATAATGTTTTACTCACATTTTTTGGAGATGCTTGAGGAATGCATTTCACTTCTGAAAAGAAGGCTGAAAGGAGGCTGACGATGCTTCTTTTCAGAAGTGAAATGCATTCCTCAAGCATCTCCAAAAAATGTGACTAAAACATTATTTAAAAGTGAAATACAGTGTCAGTTTTATATTAGATTGTCCAATAAAATTGTTTTTGTTTTTAATGATTTTATGAATTTTACTAAGGGATGCGGGGGCGTATATAAGGGAGAGGCCCGGCTCCCCCCCCCCCCCCCCCCAACACGAAATGAAGATGAATTCAGTAAAATAAATTTTTACACACAAATTTGTGTTGACAATTAATTGATTCGCTTGAGTGGTTTAAAAATGATAATATTCCAAGAATGTGGTGTCATTTAATCTTTGAATTTTCAAATTATCTACTAAATTATACTTAAACAAGGAAATCCAAAATTTTTATCATTGATCTTATCCCCCCCACACAAAAAAAAATCTATATTCGCCACTGAAGGAATGGTGATGGTTCCAGAGAGAACCTTGAAAATACGATTTAATCAAATAATTTTTAACCATATTTTATTATCTTGGTATAATACCAGATTTCTTGCCATCTTATCTATTTTAATACATGACAAACGAGAATGAGCATTGTTTTAATCAATCTTGAAAGGTTTCAAGGATAAATGTCTGGATAAATTCAATGATTTTCCGTATTTGGTTGAGAAAAATGAATACTATGATCTTGTTTTGTTTTTTTTGTATTTGATTGAAGAAAAGATTGCTGATGTTAAAATCTTTAGTAGATAAGTAGCTATCATTATCTAATAAGCTATTCACTTTCAAGATTTTTCTATAGTTTTGGCTGTTACGGTGTTGGTCTTTTTCTTGAGAAAATAAAATATTATACCAATAGTCTACTCCATTGTTAATCAAGCAAGAAGCAGGTTAGATTTCGAATATCAAGATGATTGAAAATCGTCCTGGAGAAGTTTTATTGGAAAAATATTTCCATTTTTTTCATTTATAATTTCAATAAACAGTTCAGTAAACTGTCTTGGTTTTCCTTTCCATTCCATGAATCATGAATGTAACAAAGCGTGTCTTACGGCTAGAGTGAAAATGAAAACTATCCACGAATTTCAAAAATCAGAAATAATTTGCTCATTAGGATAAGATCAGAATGAGAAAATACCAAGTAAGGCTAAGATCGTCACGAACATGTTCAATGAAAATGTCCATATTTTGAAATTGATAGATTATGTGAAAATGTAGGTCATTTTATGACTGCGACCTCTTTTCCTGGAATTATTTTCTCATTTCATCCTTCTGATGTGTCCGCTATTTCCTCTTCAAAGGCCCATTAGTATCTTTAAATTTATAACTTGACTGGAAATTTATTGAAATGTTCTATAAATGTGCTCTAGCTTTTCTGATATGTATGTTGCGGTTCTTTTATGTTACTTAAAAATAGGTTTACTTAACGGGTTTGCCATATATTAAAAACGGGCAGTTTTTTTTTACTTAGACGATATGCAAAAATAAGTAATTGAATTAAATAAGAAATTCGACTTCCTCACTTTTCTGTCTTCAGTTTCTGTCATCAGTTCGTCATGGATAAAAAAATACTAAGTTTTAAATACTAAGGGTATTGTATGAGTTGTTGTTAACTTGCATACATAAACTTGTTATACGGTCTCATATCGCAATTCTTTATTTAATTTCGCCTATTATTTTAAACAATAAATTTAATTCATGGATTTCTTGTTCCATAACGATCTGCGTTGTTAATATTAACTTTTTATGAAAATGTAACGACTCAATTTTAATTCTGAATAAATAATATTACTACTCACTTTTGGCCAAACGTTTTCGAGTCATGGAGACTCGAGCCAAAAGTGAGTAGTAATGTTATTTATTATTGTTTATTGCTATTTATTATTATATGGCTCGAAAACGTTTGGCCAAAAGTAATATCATTTATTCACAATTAAAATTGACTTAAAGTCGTTAAATTTACATTAAAAATTTAATAAATTCAACTATTGAATCAATATAAACTTGTAAAACACTTTTAAGTGGAAATTAACTCACGTTATGGCATGACGGCCGTTTCACTCTGTTGTCAAGAGCATCGTCAGACGTCCCACAATACACGCCATAACGTGAGTTAATTTCCACTTGAAAGTGTTTTTTAAGTTTATATTACATATTAGTGGAAACAAGATCAACATCATATTAAATCAATTTTAAATTACTTATTTACAGGCCTCGCTTCAATTAACCCTACATCATTCCTATCCTATCACTTTAAAACACTATTATAACACTGTGTTGAGACAAAATAGTTAAAAAAAAAATATCATGCAATTCTTGGATTCAGACTGTCACATTTACAGTGATAGGATAGTGAGAGGAACAACCCAGTTGTTCCAACATTGGCATTTTCTACTTTCAAAAGCGGGTACTATTTTTATTATTAAAACAATTATTTTCCCGTTGAGGGAGAACCAATTATTCAATTTGAATTACCGGTATTGTATGTGAAAAAACTAATTCAAAATAACCTTCATTTGGTTAGTTTATGCTGCATCTCTCATCAAACCATAAATTATTTTGTACATGTTATCAAATTATTTTTTACATAAATAATTGTTTTAAATATTAATTTTTTGTTGTAAATTTAACGACTTGCTGTCGGTTTTAGATTGTGAATAATATATAATAAATGTACTCACACTTGGCCGAACGTTTTCGAGTTGTTGAAACTCATCTTCAAAACTGACTTCAAGTCTTTAAATTTACAACAAAAAGTTAATATATTAACAATGCAGATCGTTAAGGAACAAGAAATCCAAGATGTTAAATATACTTTGCTAGTGAATTGTGAATTTAACACACGTATTTTGTTGAGGTGAATAAAGTGTATAGAATAATTATACGAACAATTATTTTAGTGTACTTATTCGTTTAATTATTTTATAAGTTAGACTTCATTTACCTCAACTTTCAGAACAAGTTCATATTTCATTCAAAATCATTATATTATTTATAATTTGAACTTTTATTATCTACCGAGTTCAATCTTAGCTTTAAACCTGATGTTATTGTGGGATTTCGCCTCATTAAAAATCAATCTTCTCCCCCTCATCAGAATTGTATTTCATCGTCCATTCTCGCAGTAGATATATCTACTGATTAGTAACAGCTAATGAACGACTGGTACATTTATACAAAATATATAATCTTGAATCTACCTGATATCTACAGATGACATTCACACGCTTGAAAGTAGCAACTTGTTTATTGAATTCTCCTATCGAATGTAAATGAAGAGTGAAAATAGTGTTTTGACACAAGCCAACAACCTCCAAAGAATTAATCGATTCCTGGCGCCGTTCGATTAGCTGAGAGTTTAATATGTTGCGCACAGTTTTGAATCTGTGGAGGCATAGCAAGCCGGTTTAATCTAGCATTAGCACCGACAGCTGATTATAGATCATAGCTATGTATGTATTCTATGTTGTGTGGCAAGGTAAGACATGGTAGCCACTAGCCAATGGGTATCCGCCCAGCATCAAGCGCCCACTCTGTTTTTGCGGCGCCCACGGCTTCTGGCTTCATTCTTCTGCTATCACTTTCTCCATAAATCAATGCGATAAACTATGGAAAGAATGGAAGGTTGCTGGAGATTTACAAAATCTGAATGGCTTCTAAGTATCGTTCTTCGCCGGTAGCCCAACCGGCAGGTCGCGTGGTAAAGAGGACCAAGAGTCCTAATTCCGCCCTTAACAAATTAATCAATCAATCAATTCTCGTCAAAGTCCGGGGTGTGAAAAGGTGGCTGGAGAACTTTAAGGGTTTTTAAGAGAAATCTGATTCTGAGTAAATGCTGGAAATAGTACACTACTGGAAGTTCAGAAGAACCAGTACTCCCTTAAAATTTATTTACTAGGTAAATTTAGTAATATTACTTGGTAAATAATAATAGTCTACATTAAATTGTAAACTACTTCTCAACAACTTTGTTTTTCGGAGGATGAAGCCCACATAGGTCTGAGACCTGTGCGTGGTTAATGAATTGGATGATGTTGATTGATGAGTGGGAACTACAGTTTTAGGTGGGTTTCGAACCACCGGAATAATTGAAATCCTAATAATAATAATAATTTTTCAATAACAAATAAATTTTAATATTAAAAAATATGTTGAAAGAAACTCTATTGTATCAATTTTGAAGTATTAAATTTAAAATTGACTGCAACTTGTTAAATTTACCATAAAAAGTTGATATTAACAACGCAGATCGATATGGATCAAGAAATTCAAGAATTTAAATCATTTTATTATAACATAAAGGAGTATTTATAATTTTTCTTCTAAAATTTATTTTTTTGTAATTTCAATAGGGTACTCAAAACAATATTCCCGGATTTCTTGTTCCATGACTAACTGCGTTGTTAATATTAACTTTCTATGTGAATGCAACGACTTGCAGTCAAATATTCATTAAGAATAAGTAGAATTTACTTACTCTGTAGGCCGAGCGCTTTCGAATCTTTGAGATCCGTTTTCAGAGACGTGTTCCTTGATCATCGATGTCAGTTTTTTGGTTAGAAGAATTGTGGTTTTTGTAAAATGTGATCAAAAAGTTTGTGTGATTTAAAATTTAGTTGTTCATTGAGGATGTTTTGTTTATTGTGTGAGGTGTGCTTGTATATTTCAAATTGTTTCAAGGTGTTGAGTTCAACAACCATCTCATTCAGAACAAAAAACAAAATAAAAAATGCACTTACACTCAAAACCACACTGAACACAAACAAATACGATCTCCCAGGGATCTACAAACTGAACTGCTCTGATTGTAACAAATTCTACATAGGACAAACAGGCCGCACATTCAAACAACGTTACAAGGAACGTTTTCAAGCCCTGACATCAAAAGCTGAATCGAATTTCGCCGACCATATCATTCAAACTGGACACACTTTTACTGACATCACTTCCAACCTACACATTCTACATATAAAATCTAAAGGACACGAACTCAACACCTTGGAACAATTTGAAATATACAAACACACCACACACAATAAACAAAACATCCCCAACGAACAACTAAATTTTAAATCACACAAACTTTTTGATCACATTTTACAAAAACCACAACTCTTCCAAACAAAAAACTGACATCGATGATCAAGGAACACGCCTCTGAAAACGGATCTCAAAGATTCGAAAGCGCTCGGCCTACAGAGTAAGTAAATTCTACTTATTCTTAATGAATATTTGACTGCAAGTCGTTGAATTCACATAGAAAGTAAACAATATTCCCTTTTCTAAGTTTTATCAATATAACGTAAATGCTGTAATAAATTCGCACAACTAACTGAAGGTTGTTCCGAACTGCATGAATTGATGAATATTTATTTTCTTCTGTTGCCAGGTCTTTGAAAGAAAGACCTTTGGAAAACAATGTAATAAAATTAGTACAGTAAAGAAATGAGACTAATAAAAGTAATAACATCTAAATATGACAAATGGAGAAATATTGAACTCTTTCAAATGAATATTGATCAGCTATTCTGTATTGAACAGACGAATTATTGGAAATAATGACAGTTTGATGTTGAAAGAATGTTAATTACAAGGTTTCTGTATTAAATATAATTGTCACAGTTTAACGTACAATATTTCAAACCTAACTCGAACTATTAGAACAATGTGGGGTTTTTTCCGCTACAATGTTTTCACAATAGATAATTATTTTACAATATATACCAACTCGTGAGACTTTCTGATGATTCAAAATACGGTAACGAACAACTCGTTTTAAATGGAAAGATTTCATTTTATACTCTAATAGCATTGGCCAACTCTTCTTATCAACCTGTCCATCCGATATAATGTTAATACAATATTGTAAGGATTGTTAATACAATTAATGTTGCTTCTTGTTGGTTAATTTTTCATTATATTGGATGTTTTTTTTTAAATTAGTTTATTTTTGTCTACCTCCATTACTGATTTTATACACTTGATTAATTACCGTACTCTCATCAGACATGAAGAATTGAATCAATTCCATGTTTGTTCAAATTAAAATCAATTCCATGTTTCATTCATAATCATTTCTATTAGTTGGTATTTTAATTTCATTTGAATTAAAATTCTTTACTGAATAAAAACTTTATGTTACATTGCTAATAAATTGTCAAAAAATGCTTACAACAATCTTAAAAAAATGTACAGTAGAGTAACAATGTAGAGTACTTATATACAAAACTCCTACATACACAAAACTTTATTAAAAAAAATTCTAGCTCTGCCAACAAAAGCTTAGCTTGAGTGTTGGTAGTGAGTTGCAGAAAAGAAAAAGAAACAATTTTAAAATAAATACAATCAGAAAAAGCGGTAAAAACAAACATGATTGAAAATAGTAAATCTATGTAGGCACTCCAGTGGAAAAAATAAAAGATTGTAGTGAAGGACTACAGAAAAACAAATAGTAATGGAAAAATGTAAAAATCAACGCCAAACATGTAGAATAGAATAAATTGGCTATTGATTGATGTTTTCCACATGAAAACAATACAGTATATTGGGCTAATACAGTGATAATTTGTATTTATGCTTAAGTTTCCGAAACATGGCTAAACTACCGTACTATTGAACAATTTTGAAAAGATAATCTGTTTCATTGTATAATTAATTTGAAAAAAATATTTGTATTTATCCACTCATCTATTTCACTTTTTAATTTCCTAGTAATTTTTTAAATTCCTGGATTTCTTGTTCCATGACGAACTGCGTTGTTAATATTAACTTTTCATGTGAAATTTAACGACTTGTAGTCAAATATTTGACTGCAAGTCGTTAAATTTCACATGAAAAGTTAATAATTTTTTTATTTAAGAAGTCTATTGCTATTTTATTTATCACATAGTTTCAATAGTATGGGAATTGGTGTCTATTAATGGTGAGCTTAACAAGATGTATATTGAATCGATTTGTATTATTAGTGCGTATATTGTAGGGGGTAGTGTGAGCTGTAAATAAGTTTTTGTTTTTATTTAAATATAGAATTACATTTTTTATATATGTTTGTCCAAGTGTTGGTACATTGAATTCAGTGAAAATTTCTCTACTCGGATACAATTGTGGTATTAACTTTTCATGTGAAATTTAACGACTTGCAGTCAAATATTTGTTAAGAATAAGTATAATAACTCACTTAATCTGGCCGAGTACTTTCGAATCTATGAGATCCATCTTCAGAGGCGTGGGTTCCTAGATCATCATGTCAGTTTTTTGGTTAGAAGTGTTGTGGTTTTTGTAAAATGTGATCAAAAAGTTTGTGAGATTTAAAATTTAGTTGTTCATTGAGAATGTTTTGTTTATTGTGTGTGGTGTGTTTGTATATTTCAAATTGTTCCAAGGTGTTGAGTTCGTGTCCTTTAGATTTTATGTGTAGAAAAGGACACGAACTCAACACCTTGGAACAATTTGAAATATACAAACACACCACACACAATAAACAAAACATTCTCAATGAACAACTAAATTTTAAATCTCACAAACGTTTTGATCACATTTTACAAAAACCACAACACTTCTAACCAAAAAACTGACATGATGATCTAGGAACCCACGCCTCTGAAGATGGATCTCATAGATTCGAAAGTACTCGGCCAGATTAAGTGAGTTATTATACTTATTCTTAAAAAATATTTGACTGCAAGTCGTTAAATTTCACATGAAAAGTTAATATTAACAACGCAGTTCGTCATGGAACAAGAAATCCAGGAATACAATTGAGGTCTTCCCAGCGCAGCTCTAATTATGTGGTTTTGTAGAATAAATTTATTTTGAAGTGTACATAAGCTGCACCCCACACTTCAATTATGTATTGAAATAGAGAGTGAGCATATGCAAAGTATATTCTTTTTATTCTGTCTATTTTATTTATTGTGTAGAAAATGTAAGTTAAATATTTTAATTTTGAACATAAATGGTCTATGTCGTTCCACTTCAGATGTTGATCTATTATTACGCCAAGATATTTGATTCTTTGTACTCTCTCTAGGATTTCTATTCCCTGTTCATCATCATTCACCCCTCCGATTATAACTCGTTTTGGAAATGAATTTAGTGTTAAGTCATTTGCTGGCTGACCCACAATGTTAGGTGAGAAAGTAATATATTTGGTTTTATCTGCATTGAGTGTTAAGATGTGATTTTGAAGCTATTTCTGAACTATTTTCAAATTTATGTTAGCATTATTGAAAGTTTCTTCCCAGGTATTGCCACTAATAATCAAAGTAGTATCGTCTGCAAAAGACAAGAAAATTAATAAATGATTTTACTGTGCATTGTTTCTCTATTCAAATTAAAATGTGTCTTATTGATGTGATTTAATAATCTGGAAAGGGGACAAATTGCAAAACCGGAAACTGTGTGGGATATGACGCGTTGTGTCGAAACAAATGCACACCTTCCATTTCCAGCCTGAGAATCAAAGGCGTAGGAAGGATAAACATTAATTGTACTAACTGTCATTCTTATTGATGAGATGAAATGCTTCAACATCAGTAGGAGTCAAACTGCAATTTTTCTCTATGGCACAGGCACGGTATTAAAAGAACGAAGAAGACTTTCATGACTAAATGAGTCACACAAACAGAGGGATATGACGTAACCCACGGGACAGATATAAATAAATCAATTGATAATATGCACTTAACAAAGAGTTCCAGGAAAGAGGATATTGAATTTTACTAGAAACTTCAGAAACGAAACAATACTATGTTCACCATACGTTCTCCTAATCTTACAATGGAATACTTCTACAGCTGATTGAAAAATTGAATATCTTGATTCCAAACTAAAATGTAAACAAACCAAATGAGGTGACATCATATCAATTGGGAAATATAGTCCCGAGGCCTTTGTCCCGTGGGTTACGGATATGCTCATTTTCCTATGGAAGCTCTCTTTTGAGTAAGTTATAGCCTCTACCAGGTCACGCCACTTGCTCCGGGTTTTTGCATATTCTTTTGATTACAGTAACTGTATTTATACAGTAAAATTACGAAGAAATATCTCTACAACAAACTCTTTCCGCTGCTGAAGAGATTTCATTTTTTGACGATAATTTACAACTGGTAGTGTATTTTCAAAATCTATTGTAATCAGTTTTTCTTTTTTGAAAGATTTGGAAATAATTTTATTTATTTATCTTTCTTTGATATATAAGATTATTGAGTGCTGATAAGGTTTATAATTTTTTATTATGATAATAATCTTAAACTATGGGTATTTTCTACTATATTATTATTATAATAATATAATATTAGTTCCAGCAGTGACTAAATATTTTTGTACAGTACCATTCATCGATTTCCACCATCTATTCAATCCTGTTGTCAATATAATTATTGATGAAGTCCGCCATTGATGAAGTCCAGTATAATTTTGATAGCACTTTGAGAAATTCGAAATTAATAAATTATGTAATAATAATTATTAATTTATTGATTATAATTTACATAATTGCCAGTAAAATTATAATCAAGTTGAAAGTTTAAAAAAGTACTTGAGCTGATTCGTTATATTTTGTAAAAATAATATTTATCTTGTATCAAAATTTATAAAGTAATATTGTGACACCAACTAGCAGTGCCAGCCATTGGCTGATTTTTGATTACTGATAATGAAATTCGAGTTTCAATTTAAAATAATTAAATCCACAATTATAAATTGTAATTACTACTAAATAAATGCCAAAAGAATATCTAATCTCATTGAAACTCACTAATACAATTAATTTTAACTTTTTAAGTGAATTGACCGACTTGCAGTCAAATTTTTATTAAGAATAAGTAGTATTTTACTTACTCTGTAGGCCGAACGTTTTCGAAAAAAATAACAATTTGACTGCAAGTCGTTGAATTCACTTAATAAGTTGATATTAACAACGCAGTTCGTCATGGAACAAGAAATCTGTGAATACAATTAATTGTTGTAAGTTAAGCTGTTGATTTCAAATAGCTGGATAAAGAAAATGAAGATTTCAAAAATTTCATTAACTTTCAAACGGGCTGAAAAAGTCTGAAAGATAAAAGGTAAAGTGAAAGATTAACTTTTTTTCTGTTCTTCAGGGTTTTATAAACCAATGTATTTAGATTTGCCTATTGTACAATACGTATTTCTCTTGCCATTATTTTTCTTATATTCTACTGCATTACTGTCTCAGCTGTCTGGAGCAAAGTGTTGTTGTTTGTAATGCTGTATAATTATTTAATTCTACTTGTGCAGGCGTCATAGAGTGCGAGTGTTTTCTATAAGTGCTGGACTCAAATTAAATTTGTACTTTTATTTTTGTAATTATTATTTTTTAAATTTCAAGTTGACCACGAATACTGGATATTGTGGTCAACTCTAGTTCCTGTATATTATTTGAAAATATTTTGTTCCTGGATTTCTTGTTCCATGACGAACTGCATGTCGTTAAATTTCACATGAAAAGTTAAATATTTTGTTTTGTTTTGAAGGTATAAAATTTCATTATTTCATTAGATAAAATAAGGTAACTATATTGACTCACAAACCACTAAATCTAGACAAATAACTAAAAATGAATTGTTCACGGCTGTGGAGACAGAATGGCTCTTTTGTAGCCTTAACTTATAATGTTTTATCGGCACTAGAAATAGCACCGCGACGCTTCTTCCTCTTTTGAAGGGAGGTGTCGCGATGGCGCCCTGGCAAACAATGCGTGACAGCGACTAAAGCAACCGGAAGTTAACGTCCGGAAACCATACTATATAGTGACAATCCAAAATTACCCCATGACAACTACCGTATCGTACTCTAGTCTGTCTACAAAATCTAGACTAGAATATTGGAAGGTTGAATGTGGAGAGTCACTTATTAAACGTGTAACACTGATTTCCTCTGTACGGTTTCGAGTTACCTTTTATCTTTCAGAACTTTTTCAATCTGTTTGAACGAAAATAAATATTTGAAAATAAATTGGGTAACATGGGAAAATGAAACAAAATGGGTAACGAAAATAAACATTTCAAATATTTATTTTCGTTACCCATCTATTTAAAATTAACAGTTTAACTTTCTACAACTGATTGCAGTAGTGAGTTTTAATGAGAATTTATATTCTTGTGACATTTATTTGGCTGTAATTACAATTTATGACTGATTGAATTGAAACTTGACTTTGATTATCAGTAATAAAAAATCGAATCGGTTTAAACAAACTGTATACGCTTATAATAAAAAACTGACCGCATGCATGCTGTAAATAGTAAATGCAATAGTGAGAGCTCGAGCAACACAAATTACGTAAATTGTAAGGGTGACTGATTGATTTGCCAGCAAAAGAGACTCAAATCAAATCATCTTTATTCCACAATAGCATATAACATATTCTTTTTTCATAACAAACTAAAATTATTTTCCTCTATATACTAGCTTAAACAATAAAAAACAAAAAACAGTTACATAGAATCTACTTGATTTCTAATCACTCTTTTGTGGAATTAGGTACCTCCTACAGTTAAAACTGTATTGGAGGTTACCAACCTAATTTAATTCCCCTGGAAAGAAAGAAATTGCTGAAATAAATCTGTGCTTTTGCTTATACATATTTATATGTCATATGAATTTGATGAAAACAAACTCTTTATCTTCTTTTACGTCTTGCTGTCTCTTAACTAGGTATATTTCCTCGAATTAACGTATATAATAAAACATTTGAAATAAAAAAGCAAACAGTCCATATGTATTATGGATTATTATTATATAATAACATAGTTTAACATTACTCATCTTACATGACTCTAAACATGACTCTGTTTTCTGCTGTAAATCACTTCCGGTGGTTCGGAACCCACCTAAAACTGAAAGTTCAACTCATCAATCACCATCATCCAACTGATCTTATACCTATGTGAGCTTCATCAATAGAAAAAAATCGAGAGCTTAGAGCAGTGTAGATTATTGTAAAGTGAGCTGCGATAACGTTAGAGTTGCTTTCGCATCTCATCGATCTATAGATTGGTCAACTCTCTACAGTAGTTCAAGAAGGTACTTAATTTTATGCAAAAATTGCTCAATTTTATGCAATTGGCTCACTCTAGCTCTCACCGTTTAAACATCTCATAGAGTCATCATCAGAGAAAGTCCTAATTTTATTTTGCAAGTGAAAATAAATTTATTATAATGCAATAATTGCAATGATATAAGTATTATTTAGAGTACAATATAAAATTGGAATATACAATATGATGTTGTAGTTCCATATTACAATTTCACTTGGAAATGAAGTTTACTAGTGAATTCAACACTTATTTCTTTCTGTGATGGCTATTCCGCATTGTTGGATTGGAATGCTTCCTCAGACACAGCTGGAGACCTACTCAAAGTACATAAAAGAGTAGGCCTTCAGCCTTGTCTAAGGAAGCATTTCAACAATTCGGAATGGCTGTCACAAGAATAAGTTAGTGTTGAATTCACAAGTAAAGTTAATTTTCAATTATTATCTATGTTACCGTTTTGGTGAATTCAATGACTAACAACGCAGTTCGTCATGGAACAAGAAATACAGGAATATTATTTATGTTTTTAGGCCTACACATTCTTGGATTTCTTGTTCCATAACGATCTACGTTGTTGATATTAACCTTTTGTTGTAATTTTTTAGGATCTTGAATCCTAGGCTGCCTTGAAGATAAGATTCAATACCTCGAAAAGGTTCGGCCGAATGTGAGTACATTTATTGTATTTTCACAATATAAAACTGACTGCAAGTCGATAAATTTACAACTAATTTTTTTATACAATATAATTACATAAACGGCGATGTAAGGTAGAACTACCCGTGAAGGGTCTCTCCACTAATAAAAACCAATTGCTTACACAATGATAAATCTAGTCTACTGGTTAAGGCGCTCGACCGGCAATTAGGAGGTCAGTGGTTCGATTCCCGGTGGTGACTGGTATTTTTGTACAGTAGCATTCATCGATTTCCATCAGCTATTCAATACTGTTGTCAATATCCGCCAATGCGGAAGTCTTCAGTATAAACTAATAGCACTTAAAGGAATTCGAAATTATTAAATTCTGTTTAATGATAAATCTTTGATGTTTTTAACTATGAAATAGGCCTACTTATTAAATAATCTACTATGAAAACAGACATAAAATACAAAAATCACTTGAAATACAGTGTCAGTTTTAAGAGTAGATTGAATTAGCTTCAAATAATTCAGTACCGTACAATAAAAATACACTGTCATTTTTGTAGAGGATTAACATATATTTTTTTCATACAAACCGATTTAGAAATTATTTCATTTTGAAAGGAAAGTGGTACATTAGTTATCTGTTAAATATAACCAATTGAAATTGGTATTCATTTTCATATTATTTAACACATATATATTAATCAATATTTTTACATGCTTACGTACAACAAAGTTTCAATGTTACTAGCTTACTAACTTGGGCCTTCTTCAAATTGATATGAAATGAAATACGAAAATATCTGATAAATGACAAATGAAATAAAATGAAACGATAAATGATAAATTGAATTTGTAGAGAGGTTATTACACATTTCAGAAATCTAGTTTCAATTGAATCGGGCTGCCTGCTAGTACCATTATAATTATCTTTGAAAGTTATGGTTCAATCCAAGATAATTAGAACACATATTAAGACACTTGGGAAAAACAGTTTGTGCTCTTATTACCATGGTTCAATACATAATTTATTGCAGTTCAATCCAATATTCAATAGTCAATATACTTTATTACATATTCTTCAAGAACAGTAATAGTTGTCATTCTTACAATGTTTCAATATCTCCCGTCACTACCCAACTGTTTTCATCAAACTAAAGGCAAGTAATATATTAACTTTTTAAGTGAATTCAACGACTTGCAGTCAAATTTTTATTAAGAATAAGTAGAATTTACTTACTTTGTAGGCCGAACGTTCTCGAATCTTGGAGATCCATTTTCAGAGGCCTTGATATTAACAACGCAGTTCGTCATCGAACAAGAAATCCAGCAACTAAGACATTGATTCGAAGTAGGCCTCCTAAGAAGCAAGTAACTTAGAGTTAGTTTGTGCAAACAGGAGGTCTCTAGTTTGGGTTGGGATGACTCTGGCTGCTTTATAACGGCGCTCCGGCGGCGCCTCGTTTGATTGGAACATCCGATTGAAGATCCAACATCCGAAGAAGAGTAATTTCTCAAAAGCAAGATCTATTGCTCACTTGGATTTGGGCTGGGACGAGAATAATGTTCGCTTGCCTGCAGTGACATATGCCCTAGGCGGGGCATCCTCTATTTCCAGACTTCCTTTTCATTTAACGCTTTCTAAATTCATTCTAGTAACTCCATTACATCGACTTCCGTAGTAGCTTCATTACTCTATCCCTCCACGACGTGTATCCTTGTAAGATACAATTCCTAACTGAACTGACAGTCGACAAAAAAAATATCGATTTTATCATTAGGATCTAGAATAGGAACGAAATGATCGACGAGATTTTGTTTTTAGAAGGTGTATCAGGTTCAAATTTGGTGAGCTGTAGTCTCCCACCCACAAAAACCAAGATTTGTTTCACATCTCCTTCAACTCATCCTAGTCATACAGGTCCTGACACCATCAGCTTACTTGAGTTTCTTTCTTTTTGGTTCGTTAACTTCCATACATAGATTGAATTCGCTCAACTGGAATGAATAAATCAAGTTTCTAAAAAACTTCTAATCTATCCAGTAACTCCAGTAAGATTTCAATCGAAATATTAAAATTAGTGTTTTTGATGTTTAAGTAACTCTTTTTTGCTTTATAGATTTAAATTTTGTGACATCGACCGTAGTAATCATTGATTCTATACTTTCAGATTACGGCCCTAAGCTTTCTCAAAAACACAATTTTATAAAATAAGAAACCAATTTTGTTATTAATATGTAGAATCTTACTGTGCAGAACTGACCTTTTCGAGGCGCGGCGATTTTGTTGAACAATTGCTTATAGATAAGGCTGAACATTCTGAGTTAAATGATTTTTATCACAGAATTTTAAAGAACAGAAGTGAAATTTCATTTTCCTACAGTAACCTGAGAAAGTGCCTATTTTTGCACTAACTGTAGCACGCAATATAGTCTATTCCTGCACCAGTGCGGGAAAGTACTTTTCCGCACTCCAGATTTGCAGCCTAACAACACAAAATAGTGAGCATGTAATACGCAGGTTCCCTAATCTGCATTCAATAATAGGTTGGCTACTCTGCTTCAGCTGAGAAATATTTGTTGTAGTTGTTGTTGTTGTTGTTGTTGAAATCGATTCAATTCGAAGATAGGTTATGTGAGGAATTGTCAGGTTATGTATGTCCTGTTTTGTCCTCTTTAAATTACTTTATACATTACTGTAGGAAAAATGTAATGTGTAATACGAGTGCAAAGTATTGTTTCGGCACTCGAGAAACTTTTTTCACTCGCCTTTGGCTTGTGAAAAAAACCTGTTTCTCTCGATGCAGAAAAACGCTATTTTGCACTCTAGTTACACAAATGGCTATTTCCAATATAATAAATAATACAATTTTATTATGATATTGTCTAAATGAATTCAAATATATAAAAATTTTATTTAAATGAATAACATAAAAATAAACCTGCAATTATTCCGAAAAGTATTACAACTAATTGTTTACAACTTCAATTTCTTTTTTCTTCCAGGATTTCTTGTTCCATGACGAACTGCGTTGTTAATATTAACTTTTCAAGTGAATTCAAGGACTTGCAGTCAAATTTTTATTAAAAATAAGTAGTATTTCACTTACTTTGTAGGCCAAACGTTTTCGAGTTGTTGAAACCCATCTTCAAGGCCGTTCTTTTTTCTTCTGTGTAGACCTCCGCTACTGCGTACGTTTCCCTTTATTGAGTTTCCTTTCTATGAATTGAATTGCTGATGGAAATCGATGGAAGCTCATTGCATTTGCATATATAGCAGAGGTCTTCAGCATGATATTGCATGAAAAAGGGAAACTCAAAACGAGACGAATAACGTTAAAACATAGAAAGTCTTTGTTTCTCCTTGTTTATAGCATACTTAATTGTATTGAAGGGGTACTGGACAGGGCCGGATTTAAGCATAGGCTACATAGGCGCGCGCCTAGGGGCCCGCACCACAAAAATATAAATCTGTTCTAAATTTATAATATTTCGAGATCCAAAATATTGTAGATTAATGACATGAACCAGTGGGTGTATTCGCTCAGCGTATCGTGCATAAGGGGGGGGGGGATAACCACTTCAAAAAATCCATTTCGGCAACTCAGTTTTTTCCACCAGAGTGGTGGCACCATGCGCGACCGCCATGTTGCACGGAGCGAATAAAACTCGCAAACTTTAAACGCGTTTTTCTCAAAACGACTGTTTTGCACGATATTTCGTTGTTGAGCACGATATTTCGAAAACTTCTGGACCGATCCGAGATATTTAATCTCGAGCTTTTTCGTCGGCTCCTAATAATAATGGCAATAGCAAGCGAAGTGATCAATAAGGACTGAACTTAATGTTGGCACATTATTAACCATCTCGCTGAATATGACCTATAATAACAAGCTCCAATAATTAACGACATTATTCTTAGGAACCCCGTCTTCAATATCCGGACATTCTTTTGTAATATAAATTTTACAAATAAATATCACAATTATTCTCAACTTATACATTTTGTTCTTTTATTCTTAAACTCACGCCCCCATTGTGGACGGGGAAGGGGCACGAACCACAGTTTGAGCCTAGGGGCCCACAGATTCTAAATCCGGCCCTGGTACTGGAAACGATTTGTCATAACATAGGTCTGACGACTTGTCTTATACTCCTTAACTGGAGCGCCATACTGACGGTATTAGTTGGATCGATCCAATATATTTTTCCTAGGTTCTATTGGAAGAAATGAGGGAATAGCAACGTATGCTTCTGTGCAGTGAATTATTAAATTTGTACAACGAATTTGAAATAACACCAAAAGTAGTCTCCAAGACGTAATCTACAAAAAATAAAGACTTCGTTTCTCCTTCTATATACCGGTATAGCCTGAAACTTCAGAAATAAACCTGACGTTCTTATTAGGTACGGTACTCAATTCCCTAATACATTATATATCAATGTAAGGTTTTGAAAAGAATTAAATCTCTATCATTTGAAATTGAATAAGAATATACTGAAAAAATATTAATTTATTAATCATTCATCAAGCAGTCGGTAATGAAAATTACAGATGTTGAGAATTGCATGTTATTCTGAGTGTGATGTATCATAGAAACTCCATAATTATCTTTTTCCGATGTGCAGAAATCACGATAACATTCTTATTGAAAACTCAAACAATTATTTTAACTATCTGTTCTGGTTATTAAAACTATACTTATCTCAATTTCGAATTTATCAGGCAGCGACGATCTGAGGCGGAGTAAACACAGTCGAGAAAAGTTAACACTATCAGAAAATTGTGTATATTTTGTAAGACGTCCTCTTTTTAGCGGCTAGGATGAATTAGTCACGAAGTTTATAGCGTTGTTTTTCATTTTTGATAGTAGAGATAAGTTAAATTGTTCACTCTACTATTATTGCAGACCGGTGTACTCAATAAATTGTTTGTGAGAATGTGGGAACTATTTTATAGGAAAGGCAGGTCAAGAAATGTTATTCTCAGGTAGTGCTTTTCAATAAATTTAATACTAGTCTGAAAATCTCATATTGTCAGAAATTATTTATTATGCTAATATGCTATGTGTTCAGAACTATTAATTTTGCTCTACGATAGATGAAAATAATAGAACCTAATTGAATTGTGTATGTAAACTGAGCATTTAAGTAACCGAATATAAATATTGCTCACATTCAGGAAAATAAACACATAAACAAAGACAAGTTTTTTGAAGAATTACTCTCCAATTTTCTCTCAGCGGCGAATAAAGATTAATTTTTTGTGGGAGGGGTGACAAAGGCCAATAATATAAGTGTAGCATTCCTTGTTTATGTATAGTCATAATCTGACAAATTTAAAGATTAAATGACACCAGAATATTGTTATTTTTAGCAGTGGCGAAGCTGGAGGGGAATCTAAGAGTCCAAGACTCCCCAAAATAAATATAAATAATAATTTTTTTATAAGCATGCATTTCTGCTACGAATTTGAAAAAGAACAGAGAATCTAAGTACCCAACTGACTGACTTCCTCTCGTTAGGCTCTGAGTACTGAGTGAGGCTCTGAAACGCGAGACTCTGACTTCCTATGTGATGGATATTAGCTATTAGGATAGTTGCTATGGCAACGTGATGTCACGCCATGTAACCTGTTTCATTCCGTAGCATGGCCAAGAGTCTAGACTCCAGGCTCTGGTTTCTAGTGTGTTGTGTTGCTTCTGGATACTGTGTTGCTTTCTTCATGTATTGTTAGATACAGTTGCATATTATACAGTAGCATCATAACAGCTTATATTTAAGCAATGAATGAATGTAATGATTTTGTCACATATTTGTTTTGAACTCTATTTTCTTCTTTGTCTTTTGAAGGAAAATGTGCTTTGAAAGGCGGTATTGGAAATTAAAAAAAAATTTATTGAAAAATTTAAGGTAAGCTTGAAAATTTCTAGACTCCCCTAGTAGTTAGAGATAGCTTCGCCACTGATTTTTAGAAGGGCTCAAGCAAACTTAATATTTGAGTACATGAATTTGTTTGTTTTACGAAATTTATCTCTGAGTACTGAGTGAGGCTCTGAAACGCAAGACTCTGACTTCCTATGTGATGGATATTAGCTATTAGGATAGTTGCTATGGCAACGTGACGCCACGCCATGTAACCTGTTTCATTCCGTAGCGTGGCCAAGAGTCTAAACTCCAGGCTCTGGTTTCTAGTGTGTTGTGTTGCTTCTGGATACTGGGGGGGGGGGATGGCCGCCTGGGCCACCCTTATGGTATGGTACACTCCTGATCTCTTGGAAAAGTTAGTGCATGTTTTGAGATGTGGTTTTTCTGAAAATTACTTATCTGTGATGTTTACCATGACGAAATACTTTATGAACAATCTAATATCAAAACTGACACTGTATTTCTATTTTCTAGAAATAATACAATACACCGTTTTTATGTTAGAATCTCTTATTTGTAGAGTAGATTACAGTTGTAAATTACGTTATTTATTTTTATTATTTGATACATTAAGTTGTTAGTAAGTTACATATTGTTATTTTTAGAAGGGCTCAGACAAACTTAATATTTGAGTACATGAATTTGTGTATTTATTGTGTGTGTAAAAGCTTGTTTTACGAAATTTATCTTCATTACTGGAGAGGGGGGGTGGCCGCCAATTAGTTGATACCAATTCTCTGATTGCAACCTCTGAATCACCATTTTTAGCTGTTTTTATTTGGGCATTACTTTATTCTAGAGAGTTCTCCATTATTCCTTCCGATAAGAGCCTAGGAATTGAGAAGATGTTTGTAGCGAGGTGTCCTTGAGGGTGATGACCAGCTAGAAGTTGGGTAGGTGTTGGTGACACGTGTTTCCCACGCGACACAACGACACGACACTCGCCCACATCGTCCTTTAGTCGCTCTTTCTCCCTTTTCGCTTTCTTTCATGTTCCAGCACCTTCATCACGTCCTTTTTACCATTCAGCTCCACTTGGTGACGTAAGTATTGGACGGCGCCAACCGCCCCACACTCTAAAAGCCTTTTCACATTGCTGTTATGGATGTCGCTATTAAATAATATAAAAAAACATCTCTTCCGTTTTGGAAAGTGGTGGACGCTTAAAACGTTGTTTCTCTTTATCTCTTCCAATTACTCTTCAACTCTCCAAAACCGAAATGTCTTCATAGCAGATGTTGCAAGTTTGGCCATAATTCGACATCCAAACGAACAAGTTTGTCATAAACTTGAACAAGAACTGCCAAACAGATGGAGAGATGTCCTGATATAAAATACTGAAAAAGTAAATATTATTCAATTTGTGTGGCACTAAACCAAACATCGGACAAGAAAGCTGTTTGTGACTCATCAATGTTGTTTATAATTTTCACATTTAAAAAGCTTTGGAGACAGGATCCTTCTCATAAATCACTATAATACTGTTTTAATGAACCGTAGAAGATTGATAAATTAATTGTGTAACTGTCATTCTGTCACACTTTTTCTATTTATTGCTAGATGACATGATTGGCTAGAAGATTCCATTAAGGTATAGCAAAAAAGTGAGCAAAATGAACGCTAAATAATTTTGACTTATTACTAATATCAAATCACAACCAAGCAATAATTATCAACAAACAATAAATTTCCTACTCTTGATGCCATCCTACCATTTTCTACACGATGAATGTAGCATGCAAGTGCAGTATTAGTTTTTAGTATAAGTATAGTATTAGTATAATATAATTCTATTAAATATTTTTTTAAAGTTCTACAGTAGAATATGAAGTAGCTTGAAGCACAGATTACAGAACACATTACAGAACAAATTACAGAATTTAGTTGTCTGTGCTTGAAGCTTTTAATTGTTTATCTGCACCAACAAAACTAAAAGAAAAATAAGCATTACCACTTCTTTATTGTATGATACCATTTCCAACATTAATTTATAGCATGGATCTACAATGGTTGATTCAGGTTGGTTGATGGTTGTATTTCACATTAATATGTCAATAAAGATAAATATAAATTTCATTACTACAAATAAAATAAATTTTCAGTGTCGATTGTGGAAGCTTGATACTGTAAGTTATTTACTATTTGGTTTAATAGCTTCTTTGTCTTCAAGGTATGAATGTCAATCATTCAAGATTGAAAACGTTGTCCCATGCGAACAAGAAAAACGTTTAGAAAGCTAGAAAAAGGAATTCTACAGATTTCCTCTCCAATTTATCATCTGTCCAATAGAAAGGGCTTGAAACAGTTCAGAATTGAAAGTTTAGAAAGTTTATTTTTTATTTTCTAATAATTCTAGAATTACTAGGCATTATCAATTCAGGCAATTAGGCATATCAAACAATCAGGTTCTGCTATTGCTTGTATATTTTTCTATTTGTTGTAACCTGCTATACTCTAATGTACATATTATATAGTTCTTTTTCATATGGTTTCTAATATTGTATATTGTTATGAAACCGCTTTGGAAAATGTTATTTCAATGAAGTGATGTATCGATTTTAAGTTTTAATCAACATGGTTTTTGTATTGTTTACTTTGTATCTGATAGGAACTCTTTCCTCTTCCACAGGCTTCGGCCCATAAGAGGAAATTCTTCATACAAATATTTATGTATATTATTGCTGTAATGTATTTTTATGAAGAAATAAAAAAATTTCAATTTCAATTCAGATTTTACCAACAAAAGGTTGTTGAATTTAAAATCGAAGGAAAACTTATTGATAATATTGACTGAACCCACCTGAAACTGTAGGTTCAACTCATCAATCACCATCATCCAATTCATTACCTACGCAACAATTTATTGTCAATGAACAATCTTTCTATCTAATATGGCTCAAACAGCGGGGTGGAACTTCCAGAAAGGGGCTCCCCACCAATAAAAGGCATACGCTTATTATTATTATTATTATTATTGTTATTATTTATTTTTAATTCTCTCATCTTTTTCTCATCTACTAAACGTAGCTTGGGTATACTGTAGGGCAGGAATGCTTAATTTGCATACTGCTAAAATTCCTTATTATGTAGGTAGGTACTTTAATTTCAATGTAAATTTAAAAAAAACTCTCCTTCAATGGCTTCAATTTTAACTGATTCTATAATGATCAATTATTATTGACACTAGACTAGATGTAAATTTAGCATAGTGACTTGGAGTTGAGTATTTGAATGAAGTAAAAAATTGAAGGTGAAGTAGTATTTCATTCATATTATAGATTTGCGTTAGCATTGAAGTGCAAGTGGGTGGCAAGTAGTCAGGTTGGCGAGAAGGTCGTAGGTTGTCTGTTGCGAGAAACAAATCCATTCACCAGAGAATATTATTACTTATGGTGTTTGTGTAGAATAAATGACGGCACTGAAATAACAAGACCTGATGTGGTATGGTTGTTCCGGCGGTGAAATACTAGTTTTATCCGCAGAAGGCACAGAAATAGTGGAACTGTGACCTGACGCAGACGCCCACGTGTCAACAGTCAGTTGACTGCGGTAGCGGTTCCTCCATTGGGACTATTGGACGCGGCTCTCCCTTTGCCAAATTAATTGAAAAAGTTTTTATTTGATTAAAAAATAATAATAATATTGTTATTAAACCGAATATCATATAAATCATACACCTAACTCTATGCTACCAGTTTCATATTTTCGGTATTCGCTGAATTAAGCAAGTTAAAAAGGTTCCTTTATGATGAGAACATTGAAAACATTGAATGTTTGAAGTGCTGTGACGTCATTTGCATGACATGTACAGTTGGGGTCTGATGAGTTGATCCCTGGCAGATTTTTCCCCTTCTCCTTCAACTCTCTGCTACTGTACATTGCAATGACATTAGCCCTAGACTCAACTAGGCTAGTTGAAGTTGGCTGAAGCGCAGAAAACCTGTTTGTCTCTGGCCGTAGTTTTCAAATTAGGAGTAAAGCATGAATAGAGCATGCGCAGTTGGCTTCCTACTACCGCCGCCCGCTCCCGCACCGAAAAACCAGGGATCAACTCCTCAGACCACAACTGTACCTGTATTGGACGATTTGAGACTCCATCTTGCCAACCTCACCTTTAGGGTTGGTAATCGATTGATTCGTCTCAAAATAAAAATTCTCAATTCCACTTCTTTATTATTACAGCACTGGACCGCGGTTTCGTGGCTTCACCAGTCACATTTTCAACAGTACAAATACATTGTTTATAAAATAATGTTGACTAATCTTCAATTATTTATTTTATAAAGAATGTATTAGTACTGTTGAAAATGTGACTGGTGAAGCCACGAAACCGCTGTCCAGTGCTGTAATTATGAAGAAGTGGAATTGACAACATCTAACAGTGTTTTATTCTTCTATTATGGAGTTCCACAATTCTCTTTTCATCAGTTGGATTAAATTATACACACAATTGCTGATTCAAATTCATATTTGATTATTAATAAATAATAATATTGTGTTAAAAGGTTAGTTTGACATTATTCTCAATTATAATATGTTTAAGCTGAATTAACACAACTCTCAAAATGGCGGAAGGCGATAAGCATGTGAAAGAAGCATGAGATTATTGTTTGATTAATATCATTTTTATAAGGCGGTATTGTGGTAGTCTATCGTAATACCGGTATTATTTTTTCTTAAAATAAAAGATCAGGCTTGTGTTTGTTGAAATTTTGTATAATTCGAAATTAATTTAATTTATAAATTAATTTTTATGAACACATTAATCTGTATGATTGACGATCTCAAAATCGTTAAGAATTATTCTCCAAGTGTTAATAAAATAAAACTTGAAAATGGTACCTCTGGACCCCTGGGGGGATACCCCAGACCCGAACTTGACTGGGGGCATTCTAGACCCCAAAGTCATCCCAACCATCTTAACCACAAGCCGCCACTGGTTGACTGTAGAATTTTATTTATTATATTGTTATTGACTGCTAAACTTTAGATTTTCCCTATTCCTAAAAAACAGTAAATACTTTGAAATTTACCAGTTAACCTAGTTTTGAATTTAAGTACTGCACCTTAATAGATTTTCAAGTATGTAGTACCGCATAACTATTATCAAGAAAATTCATTTTTTTTTTAATTTCTAGCAAAATGGTGAAACAAAGTTCCTGGATTAGTCCAATAAAAAATCACATGAAAATATTTCCAAGTCCAGAAAGTCAAGTGTAAGATCATTATAAACTATCAAAAATTTGAAGAGCTATTGATAGTTTAAGATTAGTTCATGACCAAAGGTCGTAAAATTTTCTTCATTTCTTTTTATATTATTTTTCATCATTTATTTGAAAGATCAATAAGAGATCATTGTACTTTGGAGACTGAAATCAATGTATTTAATTTTAAAAATTCATAATTTCTTGAAAAAATGAAACGTTTTATGAGAAACATTTTCATTAACTTTCATTGTAAATTTAACGACTTTCAGTCAATTTACAGTCAAATATTACTTTTTGACCACATTATAAAAAACCACAATTTTTCGACCCAGCAAACCAACATCGCCAATATAGGGTGCATTGAACATGAGATTCAATACCTCTAAAACGTTCGGCCGAATGTGAGTGCATTTATTATAAATTCACAATAAAAAACTGACTGCAAGTCGTTAAATTTACAACAAAAAGTTAAAATTAACAACACAGATCGTTATGGAACAAGAAATCCAAGAATCAAATATTACAGTTTCAGTATTCAGTTACAGTTTTAATATTAACAACGCAGATCGTTATGGAGCAAGAAATCCAAGAAAAATGTTCAATCATCAAAGCGGCTGTTATTCAAGCTTTCTTTATCATATGGAATCGGAATTTGTCGCAGAACTTGGAACTATATGTACCGGTGGAGAACAAGTTCTGCTTATTCTTCCGTCTTCCGTTACCTATGCAACAGTAGAGCAGGGTGGTGAGTGACACAAGCAGATTCAATCACTAATAATCTGGTTATCTGGTGCTGGCAGTTGTTGAGAATTACTGCGATCTAGTAATTGTTGCAGATTGACAGATAATTTAAAAAACAGAAAATCTATGACAATGTCCCATTTGATGGGCCAGATTAGTGGTGATTCTTGAATCATGAAACAGCTGGCGACGTACAAATTTGCAGGCACCCACGTGGGTTAATGGCATGGCATATCTGGAACATGGGACAACAACCATGTGGCCGTACCTACCCGCACGCACATCCACCGCCAGTTTCATTCATGCTTTCTCGGTCTATACGTCCTACGTAAATCTAGAAGAGAAATGATCACCAAACCTGTTCACTTTACAACAAACACCCTGGTAACATAAATCTCAACTGGCTACGTCATCAGAGTACCACATGCTCGACAAAACACTAGAATTCAGTAATGCAACATTACTATTCATTCAACGAAGATCTTTATCTTACTCTGATATAGGTTTGGTTAGATTCAGCTCTTGAAAATTCAATGAAAAAAGCCACAACTAGACTATCAAGCTAAACAAAACATTTTTTCTCTTTTTAAACCATCGTTTGCCAACTATGATGTTGAAAATGTTGCTGGTTCTCTGGAAACCTTTTCCTGACATTTGCTAACATTAAAGTTGAATAAAATAATAATGCTTACTATCAAGTGTCAGTATAAGCATAGACGAACCATCAATACGAACTTACTCCCTAATCTATGGTATAAGTTAATGGTAGGAACACTGAGAAACTAGCCTATCAACAAATTAACTTGACTTAAATTATAAAAACATAAGTAGCAATGAGTAAGTGCATCTTAATCATTTACTTGTGATATGATAAAATAATATTTGAAATTTCATTTTCATATTAAAACCAAATTTTTAAGAAATTGTTAATTTTTTAGGAACCGCATCATCCAATAATAAATCAATTGAAGTTTTTAAGTTACAGAAATATAAAAGTAAATAGAATTCCCTTTCATGAACAGCAAAACACAACAAAAAACTAGTACTTTGTAACAAAACGCTATTTACATTTTTGCAAGAACAAATTTCCTTAAAACTTAGTTATTTAGGAAATGTGAAAACATAGGTTGATTGTTATGATGATGAATTTTTTTTTTTTTTTTTGGAGGATGAAGCCCACATAGGTCTGAGACCTGTGCGTGGGTAATGAAATGGATGATGGTGATTGATGAGTTGGACCTACAGTTTTAGGTGGGTTCCGAACCACCGGAATTTCATGTTAATATTTTATTTCCTGTCACAAAATCAAAATGTTAAAAAAATATTCCGGAATTTCGCAAAATTGATTTTGAAACAGCGCGCTCTACTTGCAGAGTGGTGGAGTTAGTTCCAGACTCATCAATAGATAGCGTTGGTGTAGCCACATTCCGCTGAATGAATATCTTCCGCAAAACTCAACATGCAGTATTACATGTTATCTTCATTTTGTGTTTGTATAACGGAGATATTTGTATAACCGCAATATTGGTTTAAACTGTACAAATAATAACTTATAACAGTATTAAATTAATTAATCAAGAAAAATTGACAAGTTGAAGGGAAGACTAGTGTAGACATAATACATTTCAAATTATGATGCAGTTTTTCTATTTCTCAAAAATATGTAATATGAAGAGAATGCTCATGAATAAGAACCCAACTCATTCATTAGCCAACAATGAGCGCAATTTATAAAATTTATATTGAACTAGAGTAGGCTTTAATAAAAATTGAGAAAAGTCTTTACCAAATAACACTAGATTATTTAGATATTTCATCTAGAACAATACATTGTGTTAAACAGTTCGATTTTTAACTCATGACTTTAAAGTCACACATAGTCTACTGTGCATTATGCTTCCAAATTTGCATTATGAGAAACGAGTTTTATTCATGGTTCATTGTAATTTTGATAATAATCTACGGGAGATTAGAAGTTAGAAGAAAGATTTTTTATGAAAGAGACAAAAAACTCTTGGCTTTTCGTTTCTTTCTAACTTTTCAGATTTCTGTAAGTTGAAGCAGTTCTCAATCATATAAATTGAATGATTATCATGCTTCTACGTTATCAAAAAATTATTGTTTCAGCCTTTGAATTGTCTTCTATTTCCATTCATCATTGAAGTTGAAAATTATACATAAAGCTGACCGGAAAACAGAATGCAATAGACTAAGCTAAATCATTACAAATAGATTTATCGTTACCAAATAATACTAGATTATTTATATATTTCATATTGAACAATACATTGTGTTGAATAGTTGCACTTTTAACTCTTATGACTTGAAACTTTTAAGTTACACCATAGACGAACCATCATTACTAGGCTATCCCTGATCAATGGTTACACTTAGCCTACTGTGAATTATGTTTCCAAATTTGCATTAAAAGAACCGAGTTCACATTCGTCCTCTCGTAATAACATAACTTTTTGTATAATTAAAATAGATAATTAACTTTGTGACACTTGATATGATATGAATTGAGAAGCCAATTCTTAAAAGAGTAAAATTCTTAGGTTTAAGAATGCAGGAAGAAGAAACCCAAAGACTGCTCACTTAAACTTTATTTAATGTCGGATTTTCTCATTTTCATAGGGTGTGTTACTTCATAGACTTCCCACTAAGGAGTGGAAATGAATTTGCATCGTGAACGGATTTTATGGATGGGTGTTGGCCGACTATAAACTGAGTAAAATAGGCTGATGATTTCGTAACCGCGTCGTAACTATCATCCGCTCCTTTCTGTTTCTTGGTTATCGAAAGTTCTCAGTCTGGACATTTCAGATTGATGCTTAAATCTTGAATTGAATTAAAATCATGTTTGAAAGCTATGCTAGGAACATTAATTCAAATAAAACTTTAAAAACTCTTTCATTCGTATGGGTTCCAACTACATTTAATGTATTTTTTGGTTCTTCTATAAAAAAATAAAATAATAGAGCTGATGATGCAATAACCGATCAATCAATGTAGTATTCAGGTATACAACAAACTGTTTATTTCACTATTGATTATTATTATTATTATTAGCGTATGGCTTTTTATGGTGGGGAAAACCTTCACAGGTAGTTCCACTTCGCCGTTTCGCCATGGTAATCCGTTTTAACAGATGGTTTTTTTTTTTTAATGAAATTGTCCAAATTTAGGTTATGTTATTGACCAAACCTGAACATTCGTCTATTAATTATTTTTTTTTAAATAGCCATACAATCAATAGCCATACAATTTGCAGTTTTATTATTTTTGGATTCTGTGTTTGGTGATTAAATTGTGCAAAGAAAGTGCTTCATTTGAGCCGCGTCTCCACCAACCGAACATGTCTGCCGAACAATGTTGGCTAATACAAAAAACGGGCAAACATTAAACATATGGGTCACCGAACATGTTCGTGAGTTCAATTGAAATGTTCGGTCTGTGAGCGAACAGTGTCGACCGATCATAATGTTCGAGAAGGCGTCCACACCAAACCAACTCCAAAAAATGTTCGGCGACATCAGCTGATTCCAGCGAACACTGTTCGCCGAGCATGTTCGGTTGGTGGAGACGCGGCTCAAATGAAGCACTTTCTTTCAGATTATTTGCACAATTTAGTCACCAAACACAGAATCCAAAAATAATAAAACAGCAAATTGTATGGCTATTGATGAATCGGCATGTGAAGGTATAGCGTGTTTTTTTTAAATTAATCCACCCTAATACCCTAGTAGTTATAAGTAACAGCATATTTCCCCTCATAAGTCTTAACCAGCTGTAAGATCCACCTAAATAGGCTACTTTCTGGAAAATGTATGCGAGATTTCAAGTTTGTAACACTTGTACTTCTCATTATAATTTTGTCGCCCTCCCACTTTTGTAGACTTTCAACGGAAAAAATATTACAGAAAACAGTCATATTATAAAATATGCAAGATTTTACCCCGGGCCACCCCCGTGTTTCGGAGGACACGTTAAGCTGTCGGTCCCGGCTGCCTAAAAACAGTCGTTAAGTCACGTCAGGGTCCCTGAGCTTATTCAGGTGCGACCTGATAACTCTGACACCAGAACTGAGACAGGCACGTCACATGATATTATTTTTTTATGATGTTGAAGATCCATCTTGTTTCCACCAATATATAATAAAAACTTGGAAAACACTTTTAAGTGAAAATTGCGACTCACGTGATGGCGTGACGGCCATATACACGTGAGTGGACTGTGAGTCGTCTGACGATGCATTTTAGAATATAAATCATACACATCAATGTAAACTAGTAGGACATGATGAGGTAAAAGATTAAGTGTAATAAGAAGAATGGCCTCAATGGCCAAGACTTGGCCTCAATGGCCAAGACTTCGCCTCTTTGTGTAATTCATCTCTCAGATCCAGGCTCTATTTTTGTTATGTTTTTTATTTTTAAATAACAATCGCATCCATAATTTCTGCTGTAATTTACCTTAAAATAGTTAATATAGTTGTAATTATAATCTTTTCTACTCAAACTATTCAACCATTATATTTACTTTTCATAAGCAACTGTACTTAACTTCAACTAGGGGATCTGAGAGTTGCTATAGCAATAATATTATAATAATACTTCTATCATTCATTCATATATATTGTAAATTTACACATATAAAGTCATCTGAATCTGAATCTGATGCTCTTAACATCAGAGTGAAATGGCCGTCACGCCATAACAAGAGTCACAATTTTCAATTAAAATTGTTTTTAAGTTTTTATTAACAAAAACATTTTTTTATTTAACAAAATAACGACCTTTTTTATAAAAATCATAATATTTATTTATTGAGATAAACATACAATGAATGCAAAGATGCAACAAACAGTCTAAAACCTATTCTCTGCAAATTTAGACTTGGTTACATTTTCCAGAACTTCGAGTTTAGTTCATTAAGACAAAATTAGAATCACTGAAAACTTTGATCGGAAAAAATAATTTTATTAAACATAATTTGAATCAATGTAAAAATACATTGATAGTACGTAGTCTCGAGATGCAAACCTTTTTATTAGTTTTATGATATTTTTATTATGTTAGAATTGTTTTGTACTTTTGCCTAATAAAAATTATTCATTCATGTTTCATTTGAATGAATAATGGATAGCAATATTATTTTTTTTCTCAAGTCAATAAAAGAGGTGTGAAGTGTAATGTGTATCGAAGGTAATTGAGTGAATTAACTAAGCACAGGTAATCGCTATTATTAATCTAGATTGGCCCATTCAAAGGCATCGAGTAGAAAATATATTGTAAACTTGTACAAGCGCAACAGGTGAGAGCTTCAGCCAGGACTCATTCATTCATTCTTTTGTGCGGTGCTAAGCGCAAGGGGGGCGATTACACTTGTTGCGTGTAGGGCGGGATAGGGATTTCTATTACGCCCTTAGTTGCGTGACCGACACACAAACGTTTTCAACCCCGATTGGCTGTTCAGTGACCCCTTGCACCTTATACAACCCTAAAGTAAACTCCATCCAATAGAGTACTCCTTTCAATGACAGCTCTCATAATATTTGCACCTTTTCGCCATTGTGAAGACGCACATAATTGTTTCACTCTAGAATCTAGTAAAAAGTTCTAGTAAAACTCTAGAATCTAGTAAAAAGTTCTAGTAAAACTCTAGAATCTAGTAAAAAGTTCTAGTAAAACTCTAGAATCTAGTAAAATGTTCTACTGTGATATACCGTACAATCATGTTCATGTGCAAAAATTAAGAAAATAGTTTGAATTAGTCAAATTATTTAATAAAGTAATAGGTTAACTTTATTAACCTTATTAAGAATTTTTTTTAAGTAATCGCACGAGGAGCAGTCAAATATTTGAGTAAAAAATTGTAATATTTTACTCACTGAGCAGTAGGCTATGTCCATCATCGGTGATGGACCCATGCGGTTCGCAATGGCCGTCTGCTCAGTGAGAAAAATATTCTTATTTTTCACTCAAATATTTGACTGCTTGACGTGCATTACTTTTAAATTACTAATGAAACGCGCAGTTCGTCATGGACACCAAATTCCAAGACTATGTTAAGATATAGATTCAAAGTAGGCATTTAGTATTCAGTGACTCAAGAGCAACCCCAGCTGAAAATTTTGAGAGTTCACAAATTAAGGGTTTGCTGATCTTTTTTGCAAGATTTCACCTCTTACCCCTCCATTGGTAGTAAATTTCCGATTTTAGGAGGATCATGACATCCCACTCCCCCTCCTGAAACTGTCATTGGATCAACTTGGATCGTGGAAGAATGGAAGTTTGATAACATCACGACTTGATGGAGTTCGAGTGCGGATTGTTTTGCCTGGCAGGCAAAGTAAAAGGCAAAGGGCAAGTACGATCAAAAGCAAAAGGCAGAAGAAGCGGTGGCGTGGGTGGGGCTGGAAGTGGAAGCTAGGTGTGTCCACCGCCAGCGTCAATTGAGCCGAGCAGCGTTTTCTTTGCCTTAAAAGAGCGTCAAATTAATTTCAAGAGTGGAAATTTCTAGCAGTGGGAAGTGTTTCGCCGATGTACCAGACAATTTATGATAAAAAGAAGTAAACAAGAGTTGTCCAGAGCTTCGGAAAATGAATAGAACGATACCAGTGAGAAGCTGAGAACTGTCCGGAGTCGGAGTGCCCCTGCCCTATATGGTATGAGAAGGCTTGAACACACGCACACACAGCACACAGCACACACACCACACAGCAACAGGCAACCCACACCGTCCAGATCCGGATGGACTCGTCCGACTGCAATGCGCATGCGCACACCTCAGTTCGTCTACTTGTCGAGCACTCGGCCATTTTCTCTGCTCAGTTGTGTCCGTAGATTCCCCGTGAAAGTTATTCGGGGACCGCGTTGAAGTAGAACAAGCACTTTGCTCGGATTGGGTTACACAACGAACCTACATCGAATATAAATTACTAACACTTTGTTCTGTTGTTTTTGTTAACTATTTACAATGAGTGAAAATTCGAGCGTGAATAACACGCAAAGCATAGCGGACTATCTGGCGCAGCTACTGAAAGATAGAAAACAAGTGACGGCCTTCCCGAACGTCTTCATGCACGTGGAAAGACTTATTGATGAAGGTAATCATTTCAACTATCTAGTCATTCTTTATATTGTCGATTGTAAATGATTTAGACTGAATACTCTTAAATTCCATAGAAGAACACAAACTTCATTCGCATAACCTCTACCAAACTCATTCTATAGGTTGCAAAGTAGGTATCATCATTGAATTACGTAGGTCATTAATCTATCTCCAGGAATATTCCAGGCAATTAGAATACATCTATTCAGGGAGTGGCCGTAGACTAGTGGGTTAAGCGCTGGCTTGCTAACCTTAAAATCTCGGGTAAGATCCCAGTCTGACCGAAATATTTTTCGTAAGGCCACTCCTGTATTTCGGAGGATACGTTTAACCTGTCGAGGTCCAGGCTGCTTGGAAAACAGTCGTTAAGTCATGTCAGAGGCCCTAAACTTGTTCAGCTGCGACCTGATAACTCTGGCACCAGACCTGTGCCAACTAGGGTCACACTGCTATTATTATTATTATTATTATTATCATCAATTTAATATTTCAGTATTCAATTTAATATTTTCACGAAATGCAACACTCGTAATAAGATATCGTCTGAATTAGTTTAATTAAAAACGTTTCACTAGATTCATTTTTGTTCATTTTGAAGAAAATTTGGTTTACTTGGTTTGATTTAGTATTTGTTAAGTTGACAAAAATATTTAAAATATCACTCCATTCTAGTACCAATTTTCGAGTTTCAGGTTGTGTAATAATAATTATCCTTTATCCCTACAGTTTACAGTGGTGAAGTTGATAATTGTACCGTATTTTACTTGAGATTTCATTGATGTCCCATTTTTTATGGTTTTTATTCATTTATGAAACTTTTATTTAGGGTAACATGAACTTGTTTAGAGCCAGACAGTTCCTGTACCGGTACACGTTTAAAAATTGATAGAAATAAATGCAATTTATTTCAAATTGTGATATCATTGTGGAAAATCTTGGTGCTGGTCAATTCTCATGTAAGATGTCAATTTAGTCCATGTGTAGTACATGATTATTTAATCTATTTTATTACAGATGATGTCAGTTCTTTGGATTAATGTCAGTAACTTATTTGTGTCGACTTATTTAACAAGATTTGACAAGAAGTATTAGAAGGAAAAGAAGTGAATAATAAATAATAACTTGCACGTCTGTGGGAGTTTAGTAATAATTAGTTATCACTTTTGTTATTAAATATTATCAGCCAGACGTTTTTAATCATTTTCAAAAGGTTATCTTTGAATTGGTAATCAGGCAGCTATTTATAAGACATTCGTCTCATCTTAACTTGATTTTAATAAAAATATTTTTCTTGAATTGCCCAGAAAATCTCCTCAGGAATTTGTACAATGTACTTTTAATAATACTTTATCATTAACTCGAATTTTTAACATTATTTTCAAATGATTTAAATTTAAGCATCATTGCATAACCCAATACAGTATAGTGATTTATTGGAGACCAGCTCCTCAAAGAAGAGTCTTTGTTTCAAGTGGAATCAGTGCGTCTTGAAAAATAGTTACTTCTCCACCAGTCATTGAGTTTGTAAAAGTTGTGTCATTACAGTTATCTTCTGTAGTCCAATACAAGTCTTGTTTGAGTAAATAGCCAGTTTGTTATCAGTCAAGGTCGTATATATTTGCTCAATCCGCTGTGCCGAAGCTCAAACTTTTATCAGCGATTAACAGTCAAGGATTTAACTTGCACCCAATATTTTCCAAACTGCAAGCAATAATAGCCTTTGAGATTTAACTGGAAATGTGTTTGAGGTGTGTAGTCTTCAGCCCACCTTAATACTTATGAGCTGTTTGAAATGATTATTTTTTTTTTCAATTTTTTTTTCTTTATTTCTCACCAGTCATTGCAACTGACAATATACATTTAAGAAAATACAATAAAATATAAAAATTCTAACGCATTAACAAAATAACAGTAACATATCGAGTGAGAAATGACTTAACCAACTATGGTTACATGTACTAGGATAGGTCAAGTTAGAGAATTGGTAAGGATAAGGATGGTATCAAATAGGTTGGATTGTATGGGGAAAAATTCATCTTGGAAGAAAGCTCACAATCTGAAAAAGTATCTATGTCTAATCCAATTTTCAATTATCATTTTAGTAATTTTTGACTTATATCTTCTATGATGCAAGAAATCTTCTGGAACTTCATTGATGATTTTTGTGCTTATATAAATTAATTGTCTCCTAATTGATTCTATGTTCGTATTGTAAACTTTGTACTGATTTGTTGAAGGCCTCAAACTGTAATGTCTTACCATGTTATTGTTTGTGAGTGGAAAACTTATTTTATATTTAACTAAGTACTTGATAACATTTTTAACGTATAACTGCCTTAGAGTCAAAACTTGAAATTCCGAAAAAAGAAGGTTTGTTGGAAAAAGCCTAGGTTTATTTAATATGCTTTTTATTATTAACTTTTTTGTGGTAAATAATTCATTTAAGTGATTATTGAAACATCTACCCCAGATTGCTATAGCATACTGTAAAATAGATTGAACTATTGCATAATAAAGCATTTTCAATTGATTAAAACTCAGAATTTTTTTAACTTGATATAATTTGTAGGAGAGGAATTTCATTTTTTTGCACAAGAATTTAGTATGAGCATCCCATTTGAGATGTAATTATTGTATTTATTATTGTAATTTGGGATTGTAATTTCTTGAAAGAGATGAAGTATAGAGAAAAACATGAAAGTGTGATACCTTATACCCTTACAGCATAGAATAAGTATAAGTCCTTGATGGTAGGTCTTTGCTTAGTTACAGCTTACACCCTTGCATTTACGTGAAGCAACTTGGTTGCTTGCTTTTCTTCTTAATTAGAGGGTGAATTTTTTACTAAATTCTAGACTGATGCATTAATGAGTCTTAATTCGATGAAGACTCATAATTATTGCATTATAGGCTTCTACGAGAGTTCATGGCTCTTGCTGAAGTGTTGATATTGAACCTGTTGCTTTTTTACCAGACTTATTGCTTTATACTTGTGCCGTATTTCCGTTGACTTTTTACCGTCCAAAAACCTTAGATTTGCAGTTTCTGCTGTGCATTTCATAAAAATGTTCTATAGAGTTGATACTACAACTAAGTTTAACCTGACCTGTTTGATAAAATATTTGAAGATATATATCGTATTGGTTACCAAAATAGGAATCTACTGTTCAATAACAATTTTTAAGAAATGCGGGGTTTTGTGCAAGAGACTGCTTCTATTAAAAAATATTCTCTTACATTGCATGTGTCCAAGTGTGGAGAAGTCACGACCTCTAGCTTACACAGTGGACACGTCGGGCTCGCAACTACTCCAATGCCAAATAGGTGGCTCTGCAATTTATTAATCATGTCCTGTAATCATCCAGACCTCGTTTGGCTCCATTTTATTTCTCACCAAAATATCCCCTCAAATCATGTGAATTACAGTATTCCTATCTTTTTCACATAGGGATTGATGTTCTCTACAATTTAAACGATTTGTGTTATAGAACAGTGAAGCATTCAATACTCTATGATAATCACAATCGCAAAATCAAACACATGCTGTGGAATGGTAGTGTTCAAGCTGCTCCGAATCTGTTGTAGGCTACACCATTCAACAGCATGTGTTTCATTTTGTGATGGTGATTATTGGTGAGTTTTTATGCTCCACTGTGCAAGCACCTCATAAATAATTTTATTTGCGTGGCGGACACTTGCATCAATAGAATATGCAAAATCGCTTTGTTGCATTCAGTAGAAAAACGAAAAATCCAAACATTTTTCTAGAGATATTCAGTGTAAGCACATATTTTCTTCTTTCCAAAACACGGTTAGATTGTTGGGGTTTTAATATTGAAGTGGTCATAACCTGGTTTAATATTAAGACATTCCGTTACATCAATAACTTTCACCATTTATGAAGGTATCACATTAGTTTTAAGTTAGCATAAATCACTTTAATAACCTATAACTAATGTTTATTTATTTCAAATACATAGCCTACATAAAAATCACAAATAATAGAAGCTTACAGCAAAATCCAAAACAAACCTCATTGAATACATTAGATTGTCTCAAAACAAACAAGGAAATCACAAAACAAAAATTGAAACGCTAAGCGAACAAAGAAATAAAGTCAAAATACATACAATAAGGGAACGGCATGAAATAACAGCACAAAGAAAAATAATCCTAAACATTAGTTAACTTTAAAAAATGAAATACCAAAATAGCTAGAAAATCGCATGAAATAGAATAAAGAATATTAACCCTAAACAAAGAAATAATAGAATAGCTGGAAACAAAATAGAAGGTAGATATAAAAGTTGAGGAAAGAAGAAAACATATAATTTATGGGCTGCAAACATGTTGAAGACACTATCAAGCAACTTGGTGTATAGTAATCCACAAACAATAACTAATTTTTTAGAAACTATCAGGCAACTTGGTATATTAAGTATATTAAGTAAGAGCCTTGCGGATACGGTCATATCCTATTTTCATATGCGGTTTATAGTCTGTGGATTATTTCCATTAATAAACAACTAATAATAATTACAACGAGTACACTATTATCATATCTGATGACTCACAGCACAGTTACATTTCTTAATCTGTGCTCACAGTTTACAAAATAAATTTATAAAAGTAGTTTTTCTCCAAGTGAAAGACAAAAGTATTATTTTTGTTTCACTAGTTCCACTAATTCAACTACCATTACCTGTCTTGTATGAAAGAATTGGTCCATTCATATAACATGGCTTGCGAGACTAGCTTTATCTTTTGAATCAGTCCATTCACTCCAATGAATTCATGTTTGTGCATTCAGACACTAAAGCCTACGGTTTGAAAGTATTTTTCTATACGTGCCGAAAGTAGCCTTTCTAAAACTTTTCAGCGTGTTTCGAGGCTTCGTAGAGACTCAATTGTCAAAATACAGTAATAGAATTTATTAGTATAAATGAAAAATTGGATGAAGTTCTCTTTTACATTCAAAACAAAGTATCAAAAGGTTTACATAAGTTTGTGCTTTGTAAATTGAATTTACTAGCCATGTTTCAGGAGTATTGAAATTTGAAAAAAGTTTCAGATTTATGGGAAACCTTTCTGGGAAATCAAAATTTTGGTTTATAGCTAAACAAAAATGAAAAGAACTTACATAGTGGGGCAGGAAAATATCCCTAATTTTGAAGGTAAATTAAAAAATAACCAAAAATGTTTGAACAAAACTTTATAGTGGGATCAAAAGGTTACATCTGTTGAAATAAACTTCCAGATGTAACCTTTTGATCCCACTATAAATTTTTGTTCTAACATTTTTGGTTATTTTTAATTTACCATTTTTGGGACATTTCCTGCCCCACCCTGTATTATCTGATATCAATAAACAAAATGAATAACTAGAATTTTGACAGATTTGTTTTTTTTTTTTTTTTTTTTTTGAGGATGAAGCCCACATAGGTCTGAGACCTGTGCGTGGGTAATGAGTTGGATGATGGACCTACAGGTTTAGGTGGGTTCCGAACCACCGGGAAGTGATTTTACAGCAGAGAACAGTGTCCTTTTTGCTGGCCAATCTAATCGGTCACCGTTACGAACAGGACCTACGAGAACGCAGCTTATCTCTCTGATTGAACAGATACCTGCTACGGCTCGCGGCTATCACTTCCCTAAAGATGAGACAGGGATAGGAATAGGAAAACATCTCCATAGCATTGCGCACTCGAAACAAATGATCAAATTGATTGAAAAAATATTTTTCAATGTGCTGGAGAAACTAAAGTATTTCGTGTTTTGCATGTTGCAAAATTGAATTTACAGTTCATTAAACATGGCTTCCTCTGCAGTGGTATGTCTTGTTTAGTGGTATATAGTAGGTTGAGACCAGTCTTCTCTATAGTGGACGTACTTTTGAAGAGAAAGATGAGATTATAACTGATGCTGTTTTCAGAGTATGAATCACTAGCCAGCTGACCAAATTTAATTGGACCGTTTCTTGAGGAATCGCGCATATTGTTTAGAGCAGTTCTGGCACAGAATTTATTGCAGACGTTAGCAAAAGGCTGACTAATCACGTTGAAAAGATAAATAGCTTCTGCTAAAATCGTTTGAAAAACTGCTGTCTTCCTAGTTACTCGGTTCGTCTTTTACCAACATACGAAATTCACTCTTGTTTTGAATCACCAACACGTGATAGATTAAAAATACTTTAAATTCATTCAGATTGCAACTGCAACTCCTTTGTGCTAACGTAATGCTGTTAAATTGTAACATGTAGACTTGGAGTTTTTCTAATAAATAGAAAATATTTCATTGCATTGAATAATTTGTAGTTGAATATTTATACTGAATTAGTTTATCTGAAAGTAGATATACAGTATACTTAGATTAAGTTTAGTGCAAATACAGTAGTTTAATCTGCGAACACATAAACCCAATTATTGATCTTATGTGTTCGCTTAGTTTTATCATTGATCAGGGATTTTCAGGGATTAAGATGGTTCGTCTATTGTTTAATGCACCAAAAGTCATCGATATTATATATAAGAACACAGTGTATCTGTTCTTAGAACAGTGTTCTCATATTATATCGATGCCAAAAGTCGGTTTATTTGAATTATTATAGAAATTCATGTTATATGTTGAGTTTTTTATACGCTTTTCTATTCACTAAGAATAGGTTTATCTAAATTATCCTAGAAAATCATGTTCTATGTTAGTTTTGTTATATGTTTGTTATATGTTATATGTTGAGTTTTTTATACGCTTTTCTATTCACTAAGAATAGGTTTATCTAAATTATCCTAGAAAATCATGTTCTATGTTAGGTTAATAAATAAATTTCGGTACTTTATAATGCTTAAAATATCTTGAAACTATACTACTTTGAAAATTGAAAGATTTTCTATATTGAAGAAGACTGATGCTGTCCAAATCACTTTAATTACTAAAACACGAGAGACTAGACATCATTTTTTATATCAATAAACAGTTTATTGAGATTAAAATTATGTTACACTTTAGTCTCTTGTGTTTTAATAATTGAAGTTAGGACAAAATCAGTTTTATTCATTATGGATAACTACCACAATATTACCATCACCAAGAAGATTGAAGATTTTACAATTATTATTTTTTTCGGAGGATGAAGCCCACATAGGTCTGTGACCTGTGCGTGGGTAATGAATTGGATGATGGTGATTGATGAGTTGGACCTACAGTTTTAGGTGGGTTCCGAACCACCGGGAAGTGATTTTACAGCAGAGAATAGAGTCTTATAAATATCTTATATCTTCTAGATATAGTGAAACTTCGGAAAGGTCGTAGCTAATATTATATTAAACTCTTGCATGCAGTGGCGTACCGACAATGGAGCGAGTGGAGCAGTCGCTCCAGGGCGCAAGGCTCTGAGGGGCGCACCGTTCTTGAGAGAAAAATGCCTTTTACTTACAAAAAATGTGAAAATTGCCTTTTACTTACAAAAAATGTGAAAATTGCCTTTTACTTACAAAAAATGTATCACTATAATGATGGCCAAAAGGGTAAAATGCAGCACAATTTTAAAAACCGTATGTATACATCGCTGCGCATTACTAAAAGGAACATTCATGCCAAATTTAAAAGAAATCGGTTCACGCGTTCAGCCGTAAATGCGTTACAAACAGACAGAATGCAAAACGGTCGAGTCAAAAGTAGCAAAGCCAAAACAATTTATATTGGGTATAACAGAAGGAATAACAATTTCAAGTAATTGAATAAAGACTATGAATTCATTCTGGAAAAATAAATCCACTAGAAGTTGAATGGTTTTTATATTAACTAGAACAGGACTGAAATACTTCACTTTTGAATCCTATTTCCAAAGAAAATTTCTACAGGAATAACTTGCATTCTAAAATAATAACTGTAAATAAATTTATAGAAAAGTGAAAAAATCCGCAACAAGCTGTTTGGAATTTGATAAAAGTAGAATCTGGCCTGGCGAAAATTCTCATCTCTGACAAATACGGCGTAAGAGGCGGAAAAAAAGCGGCTGATTCATTAAATGACCACTATAATAATATCAGCCCAATCGGGTTGTTGAGTGACTTAATTTTTATTTTGGGGTGGGGGGGGGGGGGGCATCATAAGACACCCGCTCCAGGGCGCTTGAAACCTCGGTACGCCACTGCTTGCATGTTCTTGCTCATCCAAATAAAAAGGATTAATGCCTTCATTCACTTTGATCCAAGTTCTTGTTTCAGGAGAAGATTTGACCCCAAAAATATTTTATTGCTCTGAAAAAGAACCATGTTCACCTTAATAATTGACGAAATATTCGGCCCATCCTGTTAGTTCCGTCTTCATCTTCCTCAATTTCTCTTCAATGCTACCAACAGACATGTAGAGCAATTCAGTGCTCTGTCTGATATAAGAACTGATCAGACCTGTTTTCTGGAGCAGAGCTTGTACGCTTTTTCCGAAGTAGCATTTGTGGCAGTCCTGGTGGCGTTTAGCAATCATTTAAAAGATTGATACGTACACTTTGTGTGGTATCCTTTAGGACGACCTAACAGTTTGATCGACCTACTGCTAGCGCAGCCATAACTGCATAACCAAACCTAACCTAACCTGGCTAGATGAGACTGAACCACCTTTGTTTACTAGGTCGGTCAAAACGACAGTCGTACAAATGGTGTCCTCCCGTACACTTTGCTGAGAATCGTAGACTGTATTTGACCTGAAGTGATTGATTGTTTGTTATCATGTAATAGGAGAGATTATTACAGTATTTAGCAGAAATGATAAATTGGCACTAGATTGGATATGTGGATACCTGCTAGTCTATGTAGCGAATCTGTAATAGACTAATTATTTACCCTTTAGCATTATTTATTTACAGTATTTAGCGGAAACGATGGATTGGCACTAGATTGGATATTTGGATACATGCGAATCTATAATAGACTAATAATAAGTTATTTACCCTTAATAAATTAATTTTGTAATATCGCTAAATAATAACTACTAAAAAAAATACAATAGTGTTTATGTTCCAAAATCAAATCGAAATTTTTCTTTTAGGTGGAGTTATTTTATATGTAGTCTAAATAAATAATATAAATAATAATTTTATTTCCTTTTTCAAATATACAATACAAAGAATTTTAACCAAGCGGTTCAATAATTATATTCAGGTAGTAATACATATAATAAATGAAACAAATTTTGGAAATCATCCTACCCCACCATGGCATGCCATGTTCTATCTAGAGTCTACGTCTATGTCTACAGTCTATGACAGATGTTGAAAAATTCCTTGCAGCTAAATACATTTATTGTATTTTTTAATCGAGTGTTGTCAAAAATCCAATTGATGTATTCTATCCAATGCTAAATACATGATAAATGTATGCTACTAAATACATTTAATTTATAATTATTATTGTTTTTTTCCTGAATCGAGTATAGCCATACATTTATTGTTATCTTCTATCCAGGTAATCAATTCACCAATATTGATTGAATGTCTACTAGTAGAGCTAGGTAGGACCGTTCAACAATTTACTGATTATCTTCCAATGACCCGGCTGCCTTAAAGCCTAAAGTCACGTCAGATGTCCTGAACTTGTTCAGGTGCGACCTGATAACTCTGACACCAGACCTGAGCCAGCTAGGTCAACCTGATAATCTTCCAATATAATGACCCGGCTGCCTAAAAGCCTAAAGTCACGTCAGATGTCCTAAACTTGTCCAGGTGCGACTTGATAACTCTTGACACCAGACCTGAGCCAGCTAGGTCAACCTGATAATCTTCCAATATAATGACCCGGCTGCCTAAAAGCCTAAAGTCACGTCAGATGTCCTGAACTTGTCCAGGTGTGACCTGATAACTCTGACACGAGACCTGAGCCAGCTAGGTCAGACATTATTATTTATTTTATTATCAATACTGTAATAACTTCAATTTGCAGGAAACAAGCGTTGATTTCATTAGTATGAGATAATAAAAAATATCGTTTGAATAATAATTATGATATTTTTTTTTATTGCTGATGATGCCCACATGAGTCCAAGACTTGTGCGTGGGTAATGAGGTGAATGATTACACATAAATGCCTGACGATGGAGCGGGATTCGAACCCACGACCACTTAAACGACAGCAAGCTGAAGTTGAGACGCCCCAACCAACTGCGAAACATACAACAAATACATACAAACAAACAACTTGAAAAATAATATTCCAATAATATTAATAAGCAATATAAGAATAATAATAATATTTTAGATATTGATAATATAGCATCATAATCGAGATATCTAAAATAGTGCCAATACATTTTCTACGCCTAAAATATCTAGGGATATTAAAAAATATACATATCAACAGAATTATAATTTTCAGAAATCATGAATTTTGTTTCCAATATTTTAATTCTTGGTATAGTAGTAATCCATTAGCACATAGTAGATAGTACGGGATCTCATGAAGTGAAAAAGTATTGAACTTTTTGTCTTCAATACCAGTAAGCTACCATCTTCCAATCCTATCTGAGGCCTTGGTTCAGCCTTCGTAAAGTCACATTGTTACTAGGCCTGTGCTTATTATCATCGTCATCATCTCAAAGGCAAGAAGAAATCGCTATCCTTGAAAAGAGTTTTTGTTAATAACGTTCTTCAAGCAAGACTATACATTATTGATTTAGCATAGAGATTGTAATATTTATCTTCTATCTTCTCATTATTAAATTCTCATATGTAGCCTACATTGGGTACATCTCTAATTAAGTCCTTTTATTTACGTAAAGTTTCTTCGTTTTTCTTCATTATAAAGTATCCTCTTCTAAGATTATTCATCGTTCAAACTCTTCTGATTTTGCTCTCCATATTGAATTCTCACTAATTTGGTAGAATGTTGTAAAGACATGAGCGTCTTAAAATGTACAGTAGGCCTACCATGCTCTCATTTTTACAAATAGTTGTTCTGTCTACATAATTGTCTTATATTCTTATTCAAATTATATTGGTGTCTAAATAAAAGTGTCAGTTGAATATCACTTTTCTCACGTCCAAATTTCATTGTATTGCAAGTATCGTCATATGATTAACATTTTTTTAAATGTTATTTCTCTAAACATAAATTCAAGTTTCTGAACTGAGGAATCCCTACACAATACAGCCATTGAATAACTTGACATGTTTTTGCTTCTATGTTAAAGTCTTCTTTCTAGATTTTTAAAGTTTTATTGACACATTGAAGCAGTCCAAGTTCCAACATCTAATTTGTCCAGTGGAGAAAGTGTCTTCAAATAAAGTTTTGTATTTCTCAGGGTTCAAGTATTTTTTTATTTATTTTAGCGAATCGACGTAAAAAGCGATGAATTTAAGAAATTCATATTCGTTATAAAAATATAATGTTTGCAGTAATAAAATTGAGCTTTCTATCATAAAGTTGATCATGAATGTACTACCGAGGAATTTACTGTTTTGTTTGAGATTGATAATGGTATAACAACCGAAACTAGTATCTCACTATTTTTAATAAATGTGGTTGTGACAACTTCGTCTTATCATTCATTAGAATTTACTACTGAAATTCTCAAGCAAATCTACCTACAGAGCTTACAGTAAATGTATTCTAAAGTGTGTGAATCTTTCCGATACTTTCTTTACCTTGTATTATTTTTCCATATGATAACGTTTCATGAGACTACCCTACTATTATTTCTATTAATCATTTTATTTGAAATAAACTATAAAAATTTAGGGAAGTGATAGCCGCGAGCCGTAGCAGGTATCTGTTCAATCAGAGAGATAAGCTGCGTTCTCGTAGGTCCTGTTCGTAACGGTAACCGATTAGATTGGCCAGCAAAAAAGACACTCTTCTCTGCTGTAAAATCAATTCCCGGTGGTTCGGAACCCACCTAAAACTGTAAGTCCAACTCATCAATCACCATCATCCAACTCATTACCCACGCTCAGGTCTCAGACCTATGTGGGCTTCATCCTCAAAAAAAAAAAATTCCTTTTGAATTATCAGTGTAATACGCCTAGCAGATGAAAACTTACGTACCATCCGCGATCCACAGCATTGTTCCTTTGTAAAAAAATCCAATTGCAATTTTAAATGAAAAATTAATTTTGTTTGCTGATTATAAGCAAATGAGAGAAGCTGTTCAATCAGTGAGTGAAGGAGATACAAAATAAATTAATGTAAATCAAATTGGAATCTTATCTCTAAATGTATTTAATATTAATGGAATTTTCCAAGCTAAATTATTGTTTTTAAATGATTCAGTTTTATGTAGTTTTTCATGCGCTTGCAACAGGGGATTTGAATCTGGAGTCGCTTGGCGAACCTGTTTTCGTTGGCTTGGAACAGAACTGGTTCCGAAGGAGCTATGTAGTATATTTTCAACGGTTTCGGTATGTGCCATGTAGGATTAATGACAATATATGGACAACTGTAAAACCATCAAATATAGCTTTCTCTGTCTATTTTTATCGCTGTCCAGTTCCCAACTCTGTATTTACATTGTGTGAAACCCTTGAATAATAATCATTCCGTTCGATGCAACATTACATGTGATTGGGACGAATAAGTATTTTTCCTTTACGATTTCCAATTCAATTATATTTTTAGAGTGGTGTCATCTTCATTGCTCATCTATACAGTCATCGTTTCTTTTAGCATTGTTTTATAATGCATTTCACAAGTCATTCCACAATGTCTTCATAATTTTCCATCTGAATATACTGTACTTTATGCCAAGTTACTAGTACTAACGATCAGTTTTTCTCTAGCCTAAATTATTGTAGCGAATATGAAATTGGAGAGAATAGAAAGAAAGAAGGAACAGTGGTTCTCGGTGTTATCTGCTATGTAAATGCTTACTTTTAAGCAATTAATTACTCTGCTTCTGACACTTTTATGGTGTTAACTTGGTAATTTGTAGAATGTTCTAGTTGTTTGGTTAGAGATTAATGGAGTCTTATCGAATATAGTGGAAAGTTCCAGTTTCCTTGATTGTTTATTTTAGAAATCGGTAGAAGTTGGTAGAGAAATCTAGAGATATCTCAATTATGATAAAGTATATAAATAGAGGAAGACTCTTGTAAATGAGTTCAGTCTTGTTTGAGATTCGTCGTGATAAACAAATTGTGACAGTTCTATCTATTGTGATAATTCTTTCTTAGTGACAGTTCCCGTTAATACAGACAGTGTAAACCCGTTGGCGCTATTACAAACCATCTAATGAACTTTCGTTGTCTTTAGTGATAATTCTTTTGACAGTTCTATAGTGATAATTCTTTTGATAGTTCTATAGTGATAATTCTTTTACCTATTACTGTATTACGGACTTGTGCTACGTAAGTTAATTGTTCTTCCTCGACGATTCTTTTAGAATATTATTGGATAGTTTATTTTACATTTGTTATTTAATATTAGATCGGCCTTTTGACATTTAGTGATTGATTTTTGTACATAAACTGAAATCTCATTATCAGTTGAACAATATCGTTTTATCTGTTTTCAATTGCTTATTTTTATGTAAGACGTTACTGATCAGTGAGTGTTGTGATTATTTGTGTTAATAAAGTGCGAGTGATAAATTTAAGTGTTGCCAGCGTTATTTTAGACATAAAACCCTTAACATTATTAAATTTGAAGTTATTACCTGAAGAACCGCAACAACAGATTGTTCTTGTTTAAATTTAATTAGCCTACATACTCCACATTTCAACTAATAAATTCATTGAACACTTCCACTGAGCACTACTGAACACTGTCACACAAAGTCTGTTGGCTTCTTTCTTTTAAGTCTCCTCACTGATGTTGAATTGTCCGTCCAGGAGCTGGATTGCTTCAACATTTTGGTGGTGATGCAGAGCCTCTTCATAGGATTTCGCTGATCTTTCAATCATTTCATTGACTGTCTCCACTTGCAGGTCTCTATATAGATCAGAGTTTCTGATGTAACGTGGAGCATTAACAATATTGTGGATTTTACAATATTAAATTGATAATATTCAACGATTTCGACTGAATCAAACTATGATAGATGACTCAAAACTGTAGGCTATTTATTCTTTCATTTTCAAAAGTGTAGTGTTTTATTGCTCTACATCACATTTACTGGATATCATAGTATTTTGTAAAATGTAAAAAAAATGCATCGATTTTGCACATTTATTCTATTGATCAATGGGTAAAAACAAAAAAAGGTTAGAGTTCAGTACATATGTTGCAACTAACTGATAGGTATTTGAAAAATATAGAGATTTCTATAATAAAATTATGTAATATTAGGCCAGTGGCTAAAAAATCATCGACAAGGTTTTTAAAATGTGCTGTACTGGTCACTTCTAAATATAATGAGAAAAGTTTATCCATCGAAATAATTAATTGGTAAGATCTGAATTATTTAAATTTATTAGTAGGAAGGGCTATTTGAGTTGCTCATTTCTTAACTTCTCTGATTATAGTTTTCAACTCGTAATTACTTTTTATGTAGTGTTGCAAAACCTGTCTCATCACTTTTGATAGCCTTTTGCTCTCACTCTCTCCCTCTCTCTCCCTCTCTCTCTCGCTCTCTCCAATTAATTTATTATACAATTAGTTATATATGTTATCAGTGTGGCATCAATCTTTATATTCATGCTTCAAATAAATAAGCAAAATTATTTCCCTCAACTCAATGAAATATTCATATATGGATTTTTTTAACCAAGTACTCAAGTCATATACTCAATGTGCTCAAGTATCATTAATAAAGAAATCATGTAGGCTACCATACGGTTATGTTTTTTAGATACTATCACAAAATTAATCTATCCCTTCTGTTTTTCGCAGGATGAAGCCCACATAGGCCTGAGACCTGTGCGTGGGTAATGAGTTGGATGATTGAGATTGATGAACTGGACCTACAGTTTTAGGTGGGTTCCGAACTACCGGGAAGTAATTCTACAACAGAGAAAAGTGTCTTTTCTGCTGGCCAATCTAATCGGTCATCCTTACAAAGAGTCCCAGTAGAACGCAGCTTATCTCAATCAGATTGAACAGATACCTGCTACGGCTCACCGCTATCACTTCCCAACGATGGCTTAGAACGTTTTTTACACTAACAGTTGAGAATTGTTTTTTTTTCATGCCATTATTTGATTTTTATCCCAGTTTCATATTTATGATTCAACCAAATATTATAATTTATTGTGCTTGTCTTTTTGATTGATCATTTTATTTAAGCTATAAATATTTATAATAAATTGGAAAACAGTTGAAAAATATGCAAAATCTAAATCATTAAAGTTTCTTATATCTAGCAAGAATAAAACTTCAATGGCTTCTCGAAAAAGTAGGATATTTATTGATCATCATTTATTAATATTTCAATTTCCAAACAGAAATTCTCGACAATCATCACATTATCGCAACCAATGAACAACACGTTATCAATAATCAAACATTTTAAAGTGAAGTACGACAAGCATGTAGAACACAGTAGCAATAGTTTTAACCAACCAATAAATAAATAGGCAACCACTGTTATATTTATCAAGCGTTTTCTATAGTAATGTGAGCATCATCTTATCTTCGACACTTTGGCCTTTCTGATATCTTTGACCTCACAGTGATAACCAAAGAAATGTGAATTGCTGTTGGGTAATCGTAAATAACAACTTCGTTGTACTCCGTATGCAATATCCGTTTACATTGGACAGATTTTGACAGGCAATTTGATTATTTTTCGATTGATTTTCTCAATTTCCGCTGTCAATTTTATTAAGGACATCATACAACACCGACGTAGTGGTTAAATAAAAAACGCCTTGACAAATCAGTACTTGGCAGTATGTAAGTACTAGCCGGCAGGCTAGCTTCCTTCGCTTCAACTGTTTGAACTCTGCTGGAGCTCTGGATCTCCGTTTGGAGGAGGGAGAACTCATGAATAATTCCAAGATCTTTTGATATTTTGGAATTAATACTAGTTTCGCCTATATCAATACCTACTTATTTGAACAATGAACTTTGTTTGTTTCAGGTATGTTATTGTGGAGAGGACTCTATGAATGGACTGAACATGATATTGATGTAGAGTAAGTCAGTTAATTCATTAACATGTAACCCGTGATAATGTCAATATTCCTTGTAGTAGTTTATAAGCTTTATGGCAGATAGGCTAGTCAACCTAAATCTTTTCAAGGATCAGAATTATTAAAAAAAATTTTACGGTGCATGTAAATATTGCAAACCTCTTGGAACATAGAGGTTAATCAGTCTATAATCAGATCACTTTCCTGGGCGCTCCTTATAAGGGTGACTGATTGGATTTGACGGCAAAATAGACTGTTATCTGATGTAAAATCACTTCCCGGTGGTTCGAAACCCACCTAAAACTGTAGGTCCAACTCATCGATCACCATCATCCAATTCATTACCCACGCACAGGTCTCAGACCTATGTGGGCTTCATCATCCAAAAAAAAAATTAAATAAACTTTCTGATGATATTTCTGAGCAAAGCTGTGTTTTCTTCTGAACCAGTATCAAAACTACATTCTGCGGCTCAATTCAGAATCAAAACTATGTTACTTTAGCAGAATCCTCTTTTGCATCTGAGTATAAAACCTCCTCTAAAGCTCTTTCTGGTTAGCCTTCATCCGTATGGTAATATCTTCCATATATTTCTGGCTTTATTCGTATCTTCCAGCGTATTTTTCTGTTCTTAGGAAAACTGAATTCACATGTTTTAATAATTCATATCTCAGAAGGTAATCTTGAGCATGTTTCAATTATATTATAAGGAGAAGATACCTGCCTCAGGCAACATTGTCAGCACCCACCAACATAAGTGAAAAATGTTATATTCTATTGAATATGCTCACAATATTCTCTTTCTCATGCTAACTTCTCTCTCCTTCTGTCGTTTTTCTTCTTAATCCATATCAACGCCCGCGGTTTTCTTTGCTGTTATTTTTGCTTTTTCTCGTACTCGTGTAGCAACTCTTCTTACATGTCCATATATGGCTTTCTTAGGCTTGGCGAAGCAATGACGAAAACTCTATAGCAGCGTTCGCCTACTCATTGCCCCATTATAATAAGGCCGTTTCCAACCACCAATTTGGTTCATCGTGCTTTACATGCATTCCTGTTTTTATTTTCTTTATGTAAAATATTTCTGTCGCTGACATTGGGCCAACATCATTTCATTGTTGAGGTTAGTAAATATCTTCAGATTATATGAGTCACCAACTGGTTTGCCTCATCTTAATAAAATATTCAACTTATTATTAAGATGATAATTTTTATGATTGATAGTGATCAAAGACTCAATTACTAGTGTGGTGAAATAGATTTTGAACATCCTCTGACTCACCAATATGGATTTCCTAAGATAATTTAAGCCGATGGCCCTTTTTAGAACCTCAAATGGCGGTTGCATGTGCCAATTTAATGCCAATGCTGTTTGTACCAGTCCATTCACCCTATGCGTTTATTTTTTTTTTTGATTACGTCTTGGAGACTCCAGTTAAGGAGTACAAGTCAAGTCAGATCAATTATACAATCTTATACACTAGTTACAATAATTACTATATCAATTAGTTGAGGCGAGGCTTAATTTTGATGTGAAAGGAACTCTTGTACACTATAAAAAGCTTTATCAACTAAATATTTTTTCAATTGTTTTTTAAATATTTCTATATTTTCAAGACTCTTTTAAAAACTGCGGTAGCTTGTTGTAGAATTTCCTACCAATATAACTAGGTTTTTGTTTGACTAAGCTACTATTGTGACTCACCAAGTGATAATCTCCTTGGCTTCTTGTATTATAGTCAAGATTTTGATTAATATCATTCGTTTTTACATATAAAGCAGCTTCATACACATATTAGCAGGGTACAGTTAGGAGACCAAGTCTCTTGAACAATGGCCTACATGAATCTAATCTGTTTACTCTTTCTATACACCAAACCGCTTTCTTTTGGATCTTTAACACCCTTTCAAGATTTTGTTTTGATGAATTATCCCATACTAAGATAGCATACCTAATATTCATGTTTACCTACTCTTTGGTGGGTGCTATGTTGCCTGAAGCAGAATATTTGTAATAATTGAAGCATCTTCTCAGATATGAATTATTTAAGTAGTGTAAACTAACACATTTCTTATGGATTCATCGGTTTTTGTATTTTGACATTTGTAGTATATAAAGGAATTGGACACATTTATTTGTAAAGACAGATGCGATCTGTTTGAAATCTCATTGAAGTTCAAGTGAAGTAGATCAACTGAAATCCAAGTAAATTCTATGTTATCTATGTTCATATTCTACCAACTGATCTCTGATTTTTATGGCTTTCACATTAACAATTGAATAAGTCAATTATTACAGTTGTTGTTTTTTGTTTACATCTCAAGTTATCTCCTTTTGCTTCTATTTCATGGCTGTCAGATTAACAACTAACATAGGGGAAGTGATTGGCGAAGATCAGTGCTAGGTATCTGTTAAGTAAGATAAGACACAAGCACTCTGGTTGCACTTGTAATGGTAGCCACTTTGACCTGCGAAAAAGAAAGTGCTCTGCTGTAAATCACTTTCCGGTGGTTATGGACCCATCACCTACCTAACTCCTCATTGAGTGGGCTTCAACCTCCCAAATTTTTTTTATTGACCCAATAATCTAGAAAATCATTAAACAAAAACTAAATTCAAATTGATTGACAAAAACATATAAATATTTAATTAGGATCTATTCAATCTTAGTAAGCTATCAAGTCCATTTTTGCTCAATTATTTTATGTTGGATGAATTTACTACCTTTTTGTCATAAAAGACTTTCAATTATCAATTTTTATTCTCTTAATTCATCACGAGCATTAAGAGATTCTAATGAGAGTCTCACTGTATTATTTTAAGATTAGTAAGTTAGGATAAACAAATTTGCTCATTAGTCTATAGACTAGCAATTAGTAGCCTATTTGCAAAAAATATACATATACTGTACAAATATTCTTTGAAAGTTTTTATAAATTGTCATTTCTTGAGTAATTTTACAGTTTTATTAGCATCCAAAATTTTAATTTACATTCTTTCAAAGTCCTTACAAATTTTCATTTTTGATGTGATAAACAGTTGTCAGCATTGTTGTAAACGTCTCTTATACAAACAGTTGTCGGCACGTTGAAAGTTGTGTGAAATTGTAGAAAAGGATTTTGTTTGTTATATGACAATTTGCCAGGAATGAATTCTGAGTATTCAGTATTTAAAATTTGTATTAATAATACAGAGGGCATACAAATTTATTGTATAATGTAGACGCTGTGTCCGCCTTCTGGCGTGTGTGCGTGTGAACTGAATACATATAATAACATTTTCTTTTGAGCTTTGCCGTTGTGTGCCAGTTGTGAATGCCAATTGAGACTTTTGGTTGACCCCTCCAACGAGATTGGTTCCACCTTTGCTAATAGAATGTGGAAGACTTCCAAATACGTACGTTACGGTACTCAGCGTTGCTAAGCTGCCTCCCGACTTGTGAAGTGAACTTCCATCACTTCAAGAAAATTCAGTTGTCTTCAAGATCATAAATTATTATGTAATGAAACAAAGGCTCAGGAACTGAGCATAACCCACCTGCATAACCAACTACGTGAGGCAACTTATAAAAAAAATAATAATAGTAATAAAAAATTCGGCCACCATTTTTAAAATTTATAAATTTTATTGATACTATCATGTATTGTGAGTTTCATTGGTTGGGATATCTATCTCAAATTTCAGTGCAATAATGATTCGTTTTGAGTTTCCTCTGTTTTTCATCTTATAAGTTAGTTACAATCCCCTGAAAAATATTCTAGAAAAATCTGTTTTAAATTCAGCCTACCAGAGGCAGCATTTCTTGAGTAATAAAAAAAATTCTGCTTCCATTTTTAAAAAATTATAGATTAAATACCTTGATACTCTCATGTATTGTGAGTTGTATTGATTGGGGTATCAATCTAAAATTTCAATGCAATAACTTGATTCGTTTTGAGTTTCCCCTGTTTTTCATCTTATAAGTTAGTTACAATCCCCTGAAAAATATCTCAGCAAAATCCGGTTGAATTCAGCTCGAAATTGGAAAATCATCTTTTTTGAACATTATACATTGATAAAAATTTTAAATTACGTGTTTTAGAAAGAAAATAGAATGATCTTTTGCGGAATTTTCTTCTAATTTCAACAACAGCTCCAGAGAAAAAGTAGTTTTTGAGTTCCTGAGCATTTATTGACAGGAAGTAGGCATATTTTTAAAACTTCGATTTATCGTCATCTCTCAAGAACGAAGCTGGATAAATTTAATGTTTACTGAACATTTTGAACATTGATGTAGAATCTTGCGTTTTTACCATCGATCTCTATACCACTACAACAAGTTGTAGTTGTATAGAGATCGATGGTTTTTACACTTCATGTGGGACATCTTGTATAAGCTTTATGGGATTCAAACGAAAAATGTAATTTATTTTAGATATGGAGTCTGTGACAAGATACAAATTTAGAACTAAATATAAATACTTTGAATCTGTGATGTCATTTATGATCTATAAATTAACACCATCTCTTCAATTTGCTGGTCCAATTGAACTATTCAACCAATGTTTGATAAGGTTGTATTTTTGATGCTGGTCGAAGTTGACTCAAAAAAAAAATATAGCGATTATCAATGTAGTTCTCAGAATGATGAAAGCAATAATAATTATTACAATAACAGTTATTGTAATTGAAACATGAAACTTGGTGATCGATTGTTGGCTCCCTTAAAAATGTCTGCCTTTATAAAAATAGATCAATGAATGTCTGGAGCAATATCTTGAAATGTCCACTCTATGTTCAGTTCTGATGACTACTGTACTTCAAAATGTAATTAATCATGTAATAATGATATTATGTACTGTAGTTTAATAACCCCAAAAATTAGATTATTAATAGGGCTAATATTTTGACTAATATTATTCTTTTTTAAAACTAGCATAGAATTTAGGTTGATAACTCACTATTTATATTGCATTTTAAACATAATTGCACCTTTTTCTTTCATTTCAAATATTTCGCAAGAGGTGAGATGACCTTTTAAAACGAAGCCGCCGACCATTATTTTATAAATTCGATATAATACTGAAGATTGTTTACTATTAATTTATTGTAGCTTCTTATCAACATTAATTATCAAAAACTCACTATTTATATTACATTTTAAACATAATTGCACCTTTTTCTTTCATTTCAAATATTTTGCACGAGGTGAGATGACCTTTTAAAACGAAGCCGCCTACCATTATTTTATAAATTCTAATATAATACTGAAAATTGTTTACTATTAATTTATTTCAGCTTCTTATCAACATTAATTATCAAATTATACTACTTCAGCCTAAATAAATACAATAATTCACTTCTCTAGAATTATTATTATCATTGTTTTTAGAGGTGTATAAACAGCATTACAGAAGCTTTACCTGTTTTATTTATGTCAAGCTGACTGTGCTTAATTGCTTATTGTTGGCTGTTATTTACTACCACATAAAAGATTGTGGGTTCTGGTATCCACGTACATTCTACCTGTACGGTCAGCTTGTGATTTGAAATTATTATTATTCTTGATATAACCTATTTTTCTTTTAGTTATTAGTTAAATGCTAGTGTTTTTTTTAATACTCCAGGCTATTTACAAATAATTCAGGAATTCCTTAGGTGACATTTTCCTCCTCCAGTCTTCTCTGTCGCTAAGATATCAGTTGATAACACACTTTCAATATCGAGCTGGCCATTTTTTGATGCTCCATCTATGCTTGTGACTAATCCTTGCAACAAAGTGGTTTGGAAGATTTGATTTTTGGCTAGAAATCAAATTGTCAGGATGTAATAAATCCATCTATCTACTTCTGGCCATCATCTCTGAATCCAATTTCGTTTGATCCTTTATTAATGAAGCGTGTGTTTTATTTATTTGTATTTCATGCCAAGTCAGCCGAGCAACTATCTTCCAAACTGCGAATTCATAGATTTAATGGATTCTTATCAGCAATCAAATATCAATATTGAATACAGTTGATATAATTATATTGATATCGGCACAGGTTGAGTTGTTCTTGTTGGATGACCTGCTCACTTTTAACTTTGAGCCTCGAATTCAGCTTGTATGCATTTGCAGTATTACATACCAAGCTCAGCAAATAAGAGTACTTCAAAATAAGGGTTTTTTCAGTGCCAAAAATTATATTTAACACCCTCCAGGAATCAGTGCTTTGCTGTAGAAGGGACCCAAATAATCTCTTATTTTTGATGGATCTGAATCTTCGTTTTTTCATAAAAAAATATTTGGAGCTTTGTGGTGCTTGCACAGTAGAGCATCCTATAATCTATGATAGTCACCATCACAAAATCAAATACATTCTGTGAAGTGGTGTATGACATATTGGAGCAGCGAGAATACCACCGTGACTCAACATTTATTTGATTTTGCGATTGTGATTTCCATCCGTATCGAATGCTTCACTGTAAAAGCAATCAGGGATTGATTAATTTTGTATCTAAAAAACATTACTGTCAGTGGCGAAGCTATCTCTAACTACTAGGGGAGTCTAGAAATTTTCAAGCTTACCTTAAATTTTTCAATATTTTTTTTAATTTTCATTGCCGCCTTTCAAAGCACATTTTTCTTCAAAAAAACAAAGAAGTAAACAGAGTTCGAAGCAAATATGTGACAAAATCATTACATTCATTCATTGCTTAAATATACTAAGCTGTTTTTATGCTGTATAATATGCAACTGTATCTAACAATACATGAAGAAAGCAACACAGTATGCAGAAGCAACACAACACACTAGAAACCAGAGCCTGGAGTCTAGACTCTTGGCCACGTTACTGAATGAAACAGGTTACATGGCATGTCGTCACGTTGCAATAGCAGCTATCCTAATAGCTCCGCCCAACACATAGGAAGTCAGAGTCTCGCGTTTCAGAGCCTCACTCAGTACTCAGAGCCTAACGAGAGGAAGTCAGGCAGTTGGGTACTTAGATTCTCGGTTCTTTTTCAAATTTGTAGCAGAACATGCATGCTTATAAAAAAATTATTATTTATATTTATTTTGGGGAGTCTCAGACTCTTAGATTCCCCTCCAGCTTCGCCACTGATTACTGTACGGTACATGATTCCTTTATTAATGATACTTACACTTGAGTACATTGAGTATATGACTTGGGTACATGGCATAACAGATGCCGTGGATAATATTATTACTGATGGTTCATAATTAGAATCCCATTCAATCGTTTCACCTCAACTGTGCAATAGGAGACCCTGCACTACCAATACCGGAAGTATCACTGTATTTTGATCACGAAATCCATACTGATGGTGTGAAGTTTATGTATTATTGAAACACATGCAACCCATCAGTATAGATCTGAAATGGAATTCCTGCGATCCAAAATTGAGGTCCATCAATCCATCGACTTGACACAATCAATATGGATTTCGTGATCAAAATATCTCCTCTTGATATCATCTCCTCTTGATACTTACGGTAAGGTGGATTCGGTAGTTCGGAACCCACATAAAACTGTAGGTCTATCAATAATCATCATCATCATCATCATCATCATCATCGTATAACTCATTACACGCACCAGGAGCAGTCCCAGCTACGGAGTTTAGGGTCACAAATGGGTTTTGTTCATGTTTTTGCGAGTGTCCCTTCTTCCTACCCATTCACCAGTAAATTTCCGATTTTGGGGGGTCATGACCTCCCTCTGGGATCGCCATTGACACACACAGGTTTCAGACCCAAGTGGGCTTCTTTCTCCCAAAAAAGGATAGTCTCACTTACGTTTCTGTCCTGTCTCTTTTGAGACGTTTTTGATACCACGGTCTGCCGATTCCTGGTTTCAATTGTTGAATCAGCTGTTGCAGTGTTGCAGCCATCTACTAGACTACTATGCACTAGGATGGGAGTTCATCGGACCTGAGTGTCACGTGACTATGTAATAGCCGGGCGGCGGTAGTATTTTTGACATTGAAACAGGAATAACATGTAAATACAATAAGCGGAACGTTGATGTAGATGACGATGACAATGATGATGATCGCGTGCAGGCGAGGCTCGCGTGTGCGTGCGTGAGAAAAGTGTGGGTATTGTGTGTGTATGCCGTCCATCGGCATTGTTTTGTATGCGACCAGTTTGGCAACGTGGCGGCGACTGTCACTCGTTGAAACTCAACTGATGAAGAACACACACACACACACACAACACAACACACAAACACATGCCCAGTAGTGGCACAGACAAACGAGACCCGCCCTGCACTGTCGAAGAGTTGTTTTCCACGTATTTGTCCACTTGGATAGCTTGCAAGCCACAAACTCTCAACTTCTAAAACCGAACAGCAAACACTGATGATCTGATCAATTGTGATCGATCTTCTTTTCCTAGTTCTTGATAATTTTATTGTAATTCACTTTACATTATTGTACTTGAATGAGTGGCTAGAGAGAATGAAGAGTATTTAACATCGTTCTTGGGCTGGCTTGTATTTTGTCTCCTTTATCACTGTGGTTTTTACTAATTAACTACTCCATATTCTAGAGTCTCTATGACCACTATCAATTTTGATAATAGGTGAAGCCCTAAACCACTGCGGCACCATACGCTAATAATAATAATGAGTAAAAAATCATAATTTTAATAGAAATAGTGTTGGTTTTGATATTAGATTGGTCGAAATCCTGCTGGAAGCAGGATAGAGATCATTAGTTCTGTATTCCAATTATTTTTCAAGTTCATTTTTCTATGAAGAGAGATAATTTTATTGTGCTTCTTTTGGGGTTTCGATTGTGTTGTTTACTCTACTATATTTATTAATTTCTTTCGGAGGTTTAAGCCCTCATAGGTCTGGGACCTTTGCTTGGGTATGAGTTGGATAATGATGATGATTGATGGGTTGGACCAAAAGTTTTAGGTGGCTTCCAAAACACCGGGAAGTTATTTTTCGTCATACTTGTAGGTTATGGACAGTTTACCAGTCAAGCAATCAATGTGGTAAACAGATGTTTACAGAAATCAAAAATAGCTGATGTAATTTGATGATTATTACCGTACACTGTGTGGTAAAAATCATCAAATGATTGTTACCGCACTCTATGGGTGGTTGTGGCTACCACTTCACTGAAAAACCATTTGGTCGAAAGCTAGATCAGCTGATCTAGAACCATTATTGCCACATTTCACCTTGAGTTGGTGTGTTGAGGTTATGTTTGTATAACAATGATTTATAGTTTCTTATTTCAACTTATCTGCTATTTTAGACTTGAATGACGAAAAATATCGTACGTAACTCGTCCGGGAAGATGTTTACCATACTCGTATGATAATACCGCACTCGACTTCGTCTCGTGCGTTAACTTATCATACTCCTATGTTAAACACCATTTCCCGCACTTGTAGCGTAATATACTATTACAGCACAGAACAGTCATTTACAAAGCCAGTTTACAGTGGTTTTTGCTGGCCAAACCAAATTGGTTACCTCTTCAGAAAGAGAACAATCGTTTGTGTCTTATCTGACCGAACACAAATACAGGTATTTGACATGAATCTTATAGCTATTCACTTCCCGAAATGCTACTTCATGCTTCAATCTTCGTTCAACTTGAAGAAAGTTAATTAATGTATTTTTCAAGTTAATTTGTCAGTGAAGGAAAGACAATACTGGCAGTGAAAGCTATGAAGAAACTTGTGAAGCTCTAGGAAATTAGTGAATGAAACTTGTCAAAAGAAACTTACGAAACTTAAAATTAATGATGAAGACAGTGAATTTTATTCACTTCATCCAATGTCCATTACTTATTCAAGGCTATGTTGTTTCTGAAGTTACTGGCAATTCAAAATAATCTGGGAATAGCGTTCAAGTTTAGGAGAAGCGTTTCCATCATAAATAATTGAAGTAATCGACAAAGCTACTAACTTCAAGAAGTTACAAGCTACTAACTACTCCCCTTCAATGCTTTAATTTTCACTTTTTTAGCAATCTAATAAGAATTTTAACACCACTAAATACGGTAAAATGATCAAGCTTCAACTATAATGATTAGAATCAATCTTAAATAATCACAACCTTGAAGGACTGTTTCTTCAAACAGTAGAGCTGTTTCAACCCCAAAGTTTTCAATGAAGTACGAAGTCCGTAAAGTAAAGACTTATCTTGGCCAAGTGAATACGGCCTTGACTGCAGATAGAAGACTATAAATAGGCAGACGGGTCACAAGGGGGCAACTAGACATCTTGATTCCAAATGCTTGGTCTAAAATGCCTCACTTGTGATAGAACTTATTACTGACTGGCAACTTGCAGCGGCTCTGCGATATATGAGTACAACAGAGCGCTATGTTATCAACCCCTATATTTCCCACTGTTCGCTAATACATTCATTTATTATCTTTTCATGTTTGGACGAGTTTAGAAAATGAAAAATTCATAAATTGCATTAATTTCAGTATAAATAGGTCGGTAGACTGATCACGAATCGGTCAATTGCAATATTCAATTTTGAAGGGAGTGATGATGGTGAACCCATCTATTATTTGGTTCCCCCCACGTCTCTTATTTCCAGTGGTGGATCCACGGGGGGAGGGGGGGAATTCCCCCTACAAACTCAGAGGAAAAAGAAGAAAAAAAGGAGAAGGAAGGGAGATGATAAAAACAGTGAAAATGAAAAAGAAGAAAATGATGGAGTTTTCAAAGTTGAAGCAAAATGAGACAGCAATTGCAATCTATCAATTCTAACAATTAGGTTTCTATTGCAAACATGGCGTTAGTAAGGGGGGATCAGGGGTTAGATCCCCCCAGAGACCCAGATACAATAGGAGTTTTGAAATTTTAACAATCCCTGGGAGACAATTTTTGACAAAAAAGTCAAAAAGACTTTTTGAATCGCTGAAAATGGGATATTAGAGGGATTATTTACAAACCAAATTCCTTGGTGTACCCCGGGGGCTCAATTGGAGGTCAATTGTCACCATATCATCCAGCTCTTCATCCTTCCTAAAAAATATTGTAAAGTTCTAAATAAATAAAATATCACCTGCCACCACCACCACCACAGTTTAGTCTTGGAAGAAATTGACGGAAGTGTAAAACTCTAAGGATCTGTTGCATAACAAAGTAATAGTTTCAATGCTCTTACACTTACAACATACTTGTACTTCGTTGATTTTTCTAAATTATAGGCACCAGATGCCAGTTCCACATAGCAAGTGAAATTATTAACAGTCGCTGCTTTAATTTATTGTTGTTGCCGGTGCTGTTTTGTTATTCGTTACTATTCAAATTATTGACCACGCTTGTCGTCATCAAGTACTCACCAGATCAACATGGACTGCAATAAATTGCGTTGGTTATGTTTAGCGAGGCGTGTAGCAAGAGACCCGTTATCCGCATGGTTTTTGCCATACTGGGATCTGGCAATAGATTATTGCCGGCGCTGCATTCGAGATCTACAATCGAAAACGCCATTTACGGCAAACATCGTAAAACGCTGAAGCGCCGCTCGCAGTGCAAATCGATTGGTACAAACCGAGTGCAATGCAGGCATTTTGTGATGAGTGGCCAGGAGCATGTGGGCTTCGGGGCAGGCCACTTTGCATGTTGTAATGCCCAGGGGCAAATGACTGCGGGCACAGAGGTATGGAGCATCTATAATATTCTCTGTCTACAGTCCTATTAATGATGATGGTGATGTTAATTTTTATGATTTGTTGCCAATAATTTTGAATGCAGTATAGTGCATCTATTATTGGATAGGAATATTGATGTTGACAACCACATCTATGAACGAGATACTTTAGTTTCGGTAGTCTCGCCATTTTGCGCTGAATGTTAACGAAATCCAAGGAAGCGATGGCTTAATTGATCGGATATGACGTCATTTTTTATCGACTTTGATAGTATGGAGTTTGCGATACATTCAAAATGTCAAATAATTATCGATTTCTAACTGTAAAGAAGGGAAGTGATAGCCGAGTGCTGTAGCAGGTATCTGTTCAATTAGAGATAAGCTACGAAACTCCTGGGCGCTCTTTGTAAGGGTGACCGATTGGATTGGCCAGCAATAAAAGACTGTTCTCTGCTGTAAAATCACTTCCCGGTTGTTCGGAACCCACCTAAAACTGTAGGTCCAACCCATCAATCACCATCATCCGCGCACAGGTCTCAGACCTATGTGGGCTTCACCCTCCGAAGAAAAAGAAGAAAAAATTCAATAGTATCAAGTATTTTATAGGTTTGAATTCAAATCTATTGGCTTATAGAGTTCTCCACAAGAAGTGATCTGTGATTTTGGAAGGTTGTGCGGTGTGCTGTTGATAGTCAAGTATTCCGGAATGCTGAGACATAACACACGTGTAGGACGCATTTGGAGGGCGCGTTTTAGTGCGTGCGTGTGTTTGCATGTTGGTGAACCGGTGCTAGCTAGAAACCGGCGAGCAGTGGGTGGCATGGAGGCGGCTGTTTTGTGTGCTTTGTGCCGCCCCCAGGGGCCTTACGGGAGGCGGAGAAAGGTCTGGCTAGGTCCTGCGCGTTGGTTTTCACCAATTTCAGCCCTCTGTACAATTTTCCGCCCTCAACCGCCTCTCAACCACCCCTCACGATCGTTCAGAATCACATGTGCGCCACTCCTTAATAAATTCCACGGCGCCATTTTTACCGTCTTTCTCTTCCTTAGTCTCTTTCACATACTTTGCATCTATCTCTGTTTCTTTTCGATCGCTATACAGGTTTCACGGCCTCGCTCGAAAACACTCTCTCCGCTTATAAGTTGTGAGATTGGGTCGCTACTGGATTCCCCAAGCATCTTCTATTCAGTGTTGCTGTTATAAAGTACTTCCTTGTTGCCGCCGAGGAGATTAGCTTCTGATCCACTGTCAACCGTTTGCTAAAGAGCGAATATTATGCTAATCTCTGCGACCACACAACTCGTAAAACATAACTGCAATTAAAGATTTAAAAATGAATGGATAAACTGTACTCAACAAAAAAGGAAATTTTAAAAATATCTCCATTTCCTGCTTAACATTGATGTTATAAGCTTTATTATCACTTACCCGGTGGTTCGGAACCCACCTAAAATAGTAGGTCCACCATGTTCCCCTTAATTTATTTTTTAGGATGAAGCCCACATAGGTCTGAGACCTGTGCGTGGATAATGTGTTAGATGATAGTGATTGATGGGTTTGACCTACAGTTTTAGGCGGGTTCTGAACCACCGGGAAGTGATTTTACAGCAGAGAGCAGTGTATTTTTTGCTGGCCAATCTAATCGGTCACCCTTACAAAGATGGCCCAGGAGAAGCAGCTTATCTCTATCTGATTGAACAGATACAGTACCTGCTACGGCTCACGGCATTGGGGAGTTCGATCCCACTTGGCGTCAAATCTGATAGAAAGTAGAAACATTGGTCAAACGGCGATGTGGAACTACCCGTAAGGCTCTCCCCACCAATAAAACCCATACTCTCATTAGTAACTACCATCATTACTATCATTATTAACATTCCATGCAAAAGTTAACACAAAAATTCTGCAATAGATAACATTTTTTTGATAAAAATGTAAAATGTGAACATCCAGGCACTCCCGAGGAAACTGAGTGGGAGTAACAACCTCGTTTTTTGCTCCTTTGATTGAATATCAAAAAATGGAAAACATGAATGAAAATCAAAAAATAAATAATGACAAAAAAGTAAGGAATCCCTTGAAGAAGTTGTAGTACCTTGAAGAGAGTAAGCTAAACCAAGAAATATGACCACTCAGTTCTAGCATTTGAGCTGTTCTCCAACATAACAAATGAATAAACTTATTTGTTATATAGTAATCTTGGAACAGTAATAACAAAATATTAAACAATAAAAAAAATCACGTAAAACTATCTCAAATATTGCTATCCCACAAAATCTAATGGTCTAATAATACTAGATAATATTAGTGGACTACTGTACTAATACTAAATTAATGTAGTAATACTAAATCTACTGGACTAATACTAGTACTGGTCACTAGGTACCGGTGGTTCGGAACCCACCTAAAACTGTAGGTCCAACTCATAAATCACCATCATCCAACTCATTAACCACGCACAGGTCTCAGACCTATGTGGGTTTCATCCTCATTATTATTCCATTTAAATGAAGTGAGAAATCTTGAAAATTTGCAAAAACACATTAATAATATCACTTGAAAATTATGTGCCATTCTTTTCTGATGGCTGCTGAACTAAGATTCCCTTAAAGGAATCCCTTAAGATTCCTCTCTATATTTTATACAAAAACTAGAGTAATTCTGGGATAAATTATTGTCAAACTGTTAGTGAGAGTAGTTAGCCAGCTGACTTGAAGCATAAAATTTCAACCGTCTGTTGCGATTGCAACACAGTTGGTAACTGTGCTAATTAACATTGTAGAACACTATTCCAGTTGAAAGGAAACCAAGGTCCCACTTAAATTGGCTGAATGAATTGAGAGAGCTGTGCAGCAATTCCGTTTGATTGTCATGTTTTCACAATATAAGTTTCTTTTATATTTTGTGTACTTTTTTTAATGTTTTACTCTATGTAGATCACAAAATTCCTTTCTGATATGTTTTGACAGTTTTTGTAACAATATTAGCCTACTCTATTGTGAAACGCTCGAGGAATACAATAATCATTCTGGTGGTTCGGAACCCACCTAAAACTGTAGGTCCAACTGTTTAATCACCATCATCCAACTCATTACCCACGCACAGGTCTCAGACCTATGTGGGTTTCATCCTCCAAAAAAAATAAGGAACCGTAGTCGAATTCACATTCCACGTTTTTAGAGGTTTTACTTTTATCTTGCATTACGTTACTTTGGTACGTGTATTACGGTACTTTTTCCAGCTTTTCTCTTCCTAAACATTTTTCGGTTCCTCACTCTCCTCTTATACACACTAGTTTAAAGTTTTCTCCTCCTACAATCCCTCTAGTTCAGTCTCTTTTATTCTCATCTCATTCATGCATTTAATTATTCCAGTAAGATTGAGGAGTAACACAATCGTCAAAGGATGCTCATTTTTTAATACAGTAGTTCATTGATTGCCATTTTGTATGAAATGTTTTGTAAATTTAGACTTTGAAATTGAGTTACAACTTCAATGTGGTCCAAATATTGAAATTTCTCATGCTTCATGTTTTTTTAGAAATAGGAACAATGAAAGATTATAGCAAAATACTGTACAATATAAAAATAGTGGTACAGTTGACTCCTTCTAGTCCGGACTCTCATGGTTCGGATGACGGATGGTCCGGACGTCCTCTTGGAATGACGTCATCTGCGTGCAGAATGGTTTCTCACGGTAGAGAGCGACATGAATGAACGAGTCTGTTTACGGTAACTTATTTGATAGATGTGTAATAATCGCAGTTCAGTTTATGACCGCGTCCGCTTCGGATGTTTGTAAAAATGTATTAATACGAATTCTATTCTTATGTTTTTATTAATAGAATGTTTTAAATATGAGTTTTATTTTTGTCAGTGAGTTTATTTGTGATACAGAAGTACAAGTGCGTTAAACTTTTATTTTTATTCCTGTTATCTACTGTCTCGTTTGTTTATATCAACGTATAGGTTGTACTTTACTTGTGTAAAAAAACGCGGGATAATCCGGACAGGGTTCCGGTCCCGAGGTGTCCGGATTAGAGGGAGTCTACTGTATATCCAGTTACTATTCATAAATAGGAAAAGTCTTGATTAAATTAATATGTGGAACAGTGAAACTAGCCTTAAATGATTGGTAAAGGCTTGTTTGAGTTTGCTCTTGCATGTACAGTATTGAACTTTTGCATTTTGGGCATGTACAAGTGAGCGTGTGTTATTGTAGAGATAATTTGTGATTGGCAAGATTGTGTGGGCGTGGGATTGAGTGAGAGAGAGCGTATGAGTGTTTACGGTACTTGAAAGTGAGACAGATGGAGCGAGAAAGAAACAGAAGCAATAGGAAAAGAATGAAATTGCTTGAATGCGAACAGCAGAGACAAGACATGCGTTGATAAGTGCTAGAAGAGGCGTTAGTAGATACAGCCAAGAAAGGTGTGGCATGTCCATTGTTTCTTTTTTCAAAGCACTGGGCCTTCTCACAAACTCGTGTTTGAATAATATTATTCCAAGCAGTGTTTTCCGAAATGTTTAGCAAACACTACCAAGAACGACAGCACGGAATAGATACTGTACTAAAGAATAGGTATGACAGTGTCCAAAATACGTATCTATGAATCATCGTTATTGAAGAAACATATGACTAGAAATTCGTAGATTTTAATTTCATTAGTAAATGACTCATCATGAAAATAGATAAACCAAATGCTGCATAGAAGTGCACATTGAATATTTCTGACTAATAATCTTCCTGTAAATATGAACTTTTAATGAATGCAAGGAATATTGTTCTGGAATCAAGGTTAATGGAGCTAGAGTGTACATGCTAAGTTTTGCAAATGATATTGCAATAGTGGCACAAGATGAAAGAAGTCTGGAGAGAGCACTAAATACCTTGCATGACATTGTAAGAAATGAATATGATTATGTAAATAGACAAAGTAAAGACTGAAGTGATGATCTGCTGGGCCATCTTTGTAATGGTGACCGATTTATAATCTCTAAGTCATCCTAAATCTTTTCAAGGATCAGAATTATGCATAAGATTTTGTACGGTACATGTAAAATATTGCAAACCTCTAGGAACATAGAGGTTCATCAGTCCATAATCAGATGACTTTCCTGGGCGCTCTGCAAGTGTGACTGATTGGATTGGCCAGAAAAAAAGACTCTGTTCTCTGCTGTAAAATCACTTCCCGGTTGTTCGGAACCCACCTAAAACTGAAGGTCCATCTCATTAACTACCATCATCCAATTCATTACCCACGCACAGACCTATGTAGGCTTCATCATCCGAAAAAAAATGTAACAGAATGGGTATCGAGCTTTAAAACATAGATTATTTTCATATTAATCGATTACTCGACATAGGAAACATCGATTAATTGGTAATAACGATTAATTGGTAATAACGATTAATCGTTCTTTTTTTAGTATCGAAGTGTAGGATAAGTGTCAGGGATGATTATAAATAAATAAATAATAATAAATTTTCGATATATTCCAACAATGCCATTAATCGTAACAGAATAATAGATGCTGAATTTATTAATCCAAACCCATGAACATCGATTAAAAATAATCGATTATTATCTCAAAACACCAATGTTTCCGATTAATTGATACTTTGGTAGTCTACCCTTCCATCATAAGATCAGTCTCAAATCTCGTCTACTGATGGTAATCAAAAATGGAAAAAATATATAGGTAACTACTATAAAAGAAAAAAAATATATATAAAATTTAATGAAGAATAAAAATACCAAAATAAAATATCTAGAAATATTGCAATAGATTGTATAGTTGGTTTTGCACAAGTATTATAGGTTTTGTGTGGGCTAACTACGTCAAAACGTTTAGAATAATAATATCGTGTGACCTGACTGGCTCAGGTCTGGTGTCAGAGTTATCAGGTCGCACCTGAATAAGTTCAGGGCCTCTGACGTGGAATATAGAATATATAAGGTGATTCGGATTGAAAACTATCATCTCAAAATGGCGTAGCTGCAGTCCAATCGGACAGGCTGCAACCCAATCAGCTTCTGGACTGCACGCTACGTCATTTCGGCATAATAGTTTTCAGTCCGACCCGCCTTCTATGTTGTAAACGCCTTGGCTACGTGTAGGCTGCAGTAAGCCATGATTAGCAAGCAATTACGTGGAATTTGCACAGATTGTCTGCAGTGAGTGAGTCACAGGTGAGGTGGAAGTCAGCTGACGAATTCGGGAGGCGTTGAGATCATGTGGGCGAAAACCAATCGGCTTGCCCACGCACACTAAACAAGCGCTCGCTGCTCGTCTCTATTCTGGGCCTAAACAGGTCGGATCATGTCGCCGGAGCCTGTTTTGGAGCATCAAGTGGACTGGCGCAGGATTCCAGCCGATTCCTGTCTTGCGCGGGGGGCGGGAAGACCACCATTCTCGAGGACGACGTAACCGCGTCCTTCACACGATGACTCAAAACGTTCTGTGTGTATAGTCCTTTTTTCCAGCATCAAGACTGTATTCAGTTTCGTTCGTCTGCAGCAAATCACAGACAATACTCAGATGCAACCCACTGAATAAGAGGATAAATGTAACTGATTACTGGCTCCTCTACCTGGAACCGATTAAGGTTGGACTTATATGCATGATTTGGTGGTGTAGACTGTAGATGAATAGTGCTTTTCAAGGCTGATGTCGCACTTGATGATTCCACGTACGGGAGTTTTAACGGGTACAGTGACGCAGGATGTTACAGGAAGAGAAATAGACAACATGGTAACAGTTCCTTTCTAACCCATCCTAGAGTAACGTGCCCTATAAAATCTCGTATTCTGCTATTGCCGAAATATCGATGTCTATCTATTATTTATTTATTGTGACAAAATTACAATGAATGTGAAGGCGCAACAGACTTAAGTCCAAGACCAATTTTTTCTCTTCACCAATTTTTAATGTTTTATTGTCCAAAACATAGAGGTTAATTTTAATGCTGAAAATTTACCGTACCAAAATATTCCACTCTAAAACTAATAAAATGATTCCTTTTCACTTTAAGGCAATTAATTTGAAAGTTCACTTAGAAACCGTAAATAATATCAAATATTGATGGAAACTTTCAAACCGAAAAACAAATTAAAAAAATATATATAAAATTTATTCAAATACATGGAAATATTAATGTAACCTATGATTCTTTACATGCTGGAGAAGTGATAGCCGAGTGCCGTAGCAGGTATCCGTTCAATCAGAGATAAGCTACGAAACTCCTGGGCTCTCTTTGTAAGGGTGACCGATTGAATTGGCCAGCAAAAAAGACTGTTCTCTGCTGTAAAAATCACTTTCCGGTGATTCGGAACTCACCTAAAACTGTAGGTCCAACTCATCAATCACCCATCAAATTCATTACCCACGCACAGGTCTCAGACCTATGTGTGCTTCATCCTCTGAAAAAATATATACCTAGTTTTATTCTTAACACCCCTGGTGATGACACTCCAGCTTCAATATTCATTGCTATTACTCACTAAAAAAGGAACTAAGTTACTAATGAACTATTAGTTGTTAAGCGAAGTGGTAGTTATAATAGAAAAACAGTGCTCAGCTAGGTGGTAATAATCAGGTATTCCTTCCACCTGGTAGTACATACACTTGATGAACAAACGAGTATTATATGTTCTTGTATTTTTAGTTATTGCAAAATCTCATGACAGTTTTTACTAGTAAATTGTAATTGTACTTTGTACATTTGTAATGCAATAGGCCACTGTTGTCTATTACGAATTACAAATTAAATTTGAGTCTACAGTTAGAAACTTACTTGAAATCTAGTATTAGATACAAGTATGAGAAAAGTAAAGAGACTAACTTTATACTTACTATTGCTATTTCTTCAAACAACAATATTTCTCCCTTCAAAGTAGGTTTCCCTTGGACAGCATTACACCGGCGGAGGCGTTGGTACTCGTTGTAGCAACCAGCACTGGAAGTCTTTGACTGGCGTAGCTTTTAACTTGAATGTTCTCCAGAGTTCCAAAATGACGTCTTTTTAGGGCTTGCTCCAATTCCGGGAAAATGAAAAAGCCACAAGGACTAGGTGAATAGGAGGGTTGAGGAACAACAGTAACGAATTTTGAGGTCAAAATGTCGCCAATGGAAATTTTAGAACTCCGGAGATCATTCAAAAGGCTGTGACCGACATAAAAGCCATGCCAGTTGAAGACTTCCAGCGCTGCTATCAAGGGTGGGAACATCACAGAGCATAGAATAAAATTTTATTCATGAATTTCATCAAATGAGCAATTTTGAAATGAAATTATTTTCATCAAATGATCAATTTTATTCATAGAATAACATTTTATTCTATGAATAAAATTGATCATTTGAGAACATCAACTCCGCCGGTGTATAGCTGATCAAGGGAACTGCTTTGAAGGGGATAAAATTGTTGTTAAGAATAAAAACTTGAGTCGGTATAAACTGTAAAATCAATCTCATTACTTTTCTCATACACCTCGTGTATCTATACTCCTTGACCTTGTTTACTTTGTATACTTCTTGTTTTTAAACCTTTTTTTCAACATTACGTTTTTAAACGTGGCTTGGCATACTACTTGTATTTAAATCAACTATTTTTCAACATTCGTTCTGTTCAGTGTACTAAAACTCAATAAATGTGGCTGAATATTTTCAAATCTATTTTCATTATTTATCACCATCAATCAAAATAAATATTATCCTCTCTTGAACGGTATATTTTTACATTATCAACGTTATTAACTGGTCACAGCGCTGTATTTAGAGCACAGTACAATCTTTTATGGCACTGCCGCTAAGTGAGTGTAATCACGTGTTTTGTTGTTAGTGTAGTATAGGGTCGATCGCATGACTTTTGCTTCTCAAGGCTTTTGGTTCGATCTGTGGTGAGCGATCAGCAATGTATGAGTTGGCAAGGTATGTCAACATCTGCTCTGTGGCCTTACTAGGTCAAAGCTTTCTAACATGCGGAATGTTGAGCTAAGCTAAAGAAAGCTGGCATCACTGTGCATTTCATTCGTCAACGTCACTCATAAAAACTCATGTTGACATTTCACAAGCATTCTCTTTTTTCTCTAAGCTTTATTTTCCATCCTCTTCTCCATAAAATATTCTCGTGAAATCAATAATTAGTGCAGGCCTATGACCAGGTTCAACCTCAATTGCCCCCATAAAAATGTCAAGATTAAGCTTTAATCAATATTTGTCACATTCCATCTCACTTGTTAGCGTCTTTAACATCTGTATCTTTATTAATATGGCTCTTACATTAATTTGTACATAACTCTGTGGGATTGAAGATCTTGATTGCAACGAATCTACTAATTTGTATGAAAGTGATTCTTTTAATTTTCACCCCTTTTCAATGGAATTTGCAAATGATGTTGGGTTAGGTGAACCTGACCATTTTTCAACTCTTTCCATGTCAATCACGAGTTTTTCTCAAGTTATCAAGGGCTTCAAAATCTGTCGCAAAGGCTTGAAATTTGGTAACATATCCTCGATGTTCATTAAAAAGATCTTCAGCTCCAAAGAGCCGCTACAATGATCACGACAAGCAGAAGGAACGAAGCACATTAACAAATTACCATTTCCAGTTCAACTCAAGTATACATGTGGTCAAAGTATACAGTGTATATGACTATTTTTCACACTCTCCATAGACTAGAATCTTCTACTTCTATATTGAAAAAGCTCAAAGCTGATCCATGGAATTTATTATTGTAGAGCTGTATGGGTTTCAAAAATTGAATTCTAGGTTAGCAGATCTTTTGTTCTTTAGATTGTTTTATTAATTTTTGAGAACAGCAATTAATATAATTTTGTTTATGTTTCAGGTATGTTATGGATGTTAATATAACAATATTGTCATTTCTCTGGAATCATGCTCGTGAAATGTAAGTTTTGATTGATTTATTATTTATATAAATTCATTTCATTGTAGGCATTTTAGGTTGGTAACTAGAGGTTAAATAATTGGATGAAGAAAATCGTTATCGATTTTAAAGATTGTAGGATTCAAATTTAATTATTTTTGAACACACCTTCAATTTCAGAGACACTGCTCTCTGTTGTAAAATCACTTCCCGGTGGTTCGGAACCCACCTAAAACTGTAGGTCCAACTCATCAATCACCATCATTCAACTCACTACCCACGCACAGGTCTCAGACCTATGTGGATTTCATCCACAAAAAATATATAAAATTTCACTTTACTAAAAACTTGATATAAAGAAATGAAGACTTATGTCTTTTTGGGATTTCCACCTCCTACCAAAAGAAATTTGTAGTCAGATATTGTCTGCAAAGCTCGATTAATCCCTCAACTTTCCCCAAAGCTTTCCAATCTCCACTTTAATCACGTTGAGAAAATCCCACCCGGGTTTTATAAATCCTTGAATCCATTCATGAATAGCGTTTATTTCATTAATTATTGCTATTATTAATAAAGCTCTCATCCTCATTGCTATTGAAATAAGCCATTCTCTTGATAGTAAGCAGGTAGAAAAACCTTGAAGCTTAGCCTAGTTAATACAAGTGCTTAATTTCAAAAATTTAGGTGTGTGAACGTTTATTTATTCTTATAAATTACCCTCTCTATTTTCTAATTAGGCCAAGTTAAACAATCACTCACCCCCTCGCCACACCCCGTTAACATCTCGGTGTCTACTCTAAATTTCCTGTAAACCTGTTTCGAACTGTACTAACCATTTCGTATGAAGCTTAAATTAACCAAAATACTTTTTTAATGAATTGTGAAATAGAAACAAATAAAGCCTTCTTTACATTTTTTTAATATACAGTACACAGATCTCGCTTCACCCTGCGTTACAGTACTTTATTATTATTCGCAATATTTAGTATGATTATCTGAATAAATAGCGAGATGAGACACCTCAGAAATCATAGTGGCGCAAACTGTGCGTTCCCTTGCGTTCGGGCACTCTTGGGAGGTAAGGGAACGCCGTTCCCTTGCGTTCCCACTGAAATTAAACCCAGGTTAATACATGCTACTCTTGATATTCATCTTTTGTTGATAATGGTATTTAGGCAATGGGATATAAGGAGTAGACCAGGTTTTATTTCTTTCGCCTATTGTATGAGTTGAACATACTAAAAAGTAACAGCGATCTAATCTCACATCTCTTTCTCTAGTTAATCTTCTTAGAGAATTGTACACCACCAAATACTACTTCTAAAGAAAATAGGTACCATTTTTCTTAAAATCTAAATCCTTGGCTTTACGAGTCCTCGAAGTTCTCATGTGTAGAACTATGGTCCATTCCTGATCCGAAGTCCATTCCTGTATTTTCTATGATAAGTCCAAACGACTTGAATCTAGGTCTGTAATACTCTCCCTGACATAAATCATTTTTTAGAAAATACGATTTTTCTTGAATAGATTTCTTTCTTCACTTCACTAGTCCTGGAAGTTCTCTTGTAAGATTACGGCCCTGAAGTTCATTGATGTATTTTTTTATAGTAGGTCCAAAAGACTAAGGCTGCGCGCAGGAACTTCGGTCATAATTTTTTCTCGAAGTTTCTTCTGTTGGATGTTATTAAGGTATTGAAATGTTTATTAATATGAGTTTATTCTATTGGATGTTAGTCAGGTAACGAAATGTTTATTGATATGAAAAGCATTTTTCCATCAGTTATTTTGTGAAATATGGTGCTCAAAGTTGAAATTTTTCGGTTTCTTGGGTCAATTGATCTCACAATTCATTTGTCTTGATAATTTTTCACAACTAGATGACACTTTGGGAACAAAATTAAATATTTTTTATTTCAATTAAACAATTATTTTCCCGCCATAAATAAAACATGGAATTTTTTTGAGATTTCCAAAAATGTATTTTGAAAAAAAAATCGTTTGATCAAAATGAAAATATGTCATTTTATTCTTGAAAGTGTCTTTTAGTTATAAAAGAATTTTGATAATAGATCTCACAATAATTATGATAATTGATCTCACAATTTGTTTCAAGTTCTTGATAATTTTTTCAACTAGAGGTCACTTTGGGAACAAAATTAAATATTTTTTATTTCAATTAAACAATTAGTTTTTCGCCATAAATAAATAATGAAAATTTTTTGAGATTTTCAAAAATATATTTTGAAAAAATAATTGTTTGATTAAAATGAAAATATGTCATTTTATTCCTGAAAGTGTCTTATAGAAAAGAATTATGATAATAGTTCAAAATAACGCGTAGATGAGAACAATTGCACCCGAAAAAAACCGAAAAATTTCAACTTAGAATCCCCATATTTTTTCAAGTTTTTCCCCTACTGCAATAGATAACATTTTAATACCTTAAAAATATTTATTTATTTATTCATTACAAGAAACACTATCAAGTACAGATACAGCAGGTACAGCGCACTACTGCTTTCTTTACAAATTTACAATTGAAAAATACAAATTTTAGGTTGTATCCAAGTTAGCGTTATTTTGAACTATTATCATAATAGGTTATTAGGTTGTATCCAAGTTAGCGTTATTTTGAACTATTATGATAATTATTTTATAACTAAAATACACTTTCTGGAATAAAATGACATATTTTCATTTTGATCAAACAATTTTTCGAAATACATTTTTGAAAATCTCCAAAAATTTTCATGTTTTATTTATGGCGGAAATCTAATTGTTTAAACTTGAAATTTCACTTTGAAGTACAAAATTAGTAACTTAACTCTTTTCAAAACAAGAATATAAATTTAAAAGTTCACTTTAAAAACGAAGCAGTAAAAATTCAATAGTTCAAAAAAGTGGATATAATTTTGAATTTTGCCGAAAATGTACAAGTCACGTCATTTGAATAACAAGTCGAAAATTTTAAAAATATAAGAAACTTCGAAAAAAATTTGACCAAAAACCCTGCGCACAGCCTTAAACAAAGTTCTGTTTGACTCTTTTTTTTTCTGAGGATGAAGCCCACATAGGTCTGAGTGCGTGGCTAATGAATTTGATGAGTTGAACCTACAGTTTTAGGTGGGTTCCGAACCACCGGGAAGTGATTTTACATCAGAGAACAGTGTCTTTTTTGCTGGCCAATCTAATCGGTCACCGTTACAAACAGGACCTACGAGAACGCAGCTTACCTCTATCTGATTGGACAGATACCTGCTACGCCTCGCGGCTATCACTACTTGAAATACTCGGGGAACAAAATTATTAATAATTATTAATGAAATACTGTTTTCTTTAATAGCTTTATTTCTTCACTTCACTAGTCCTGGAAGCTCTCTTGCATAGGACTACCGATCTAAAGTTCATTACAGTATTTTCTAGTAGTAGGTCCAAATGACTTGAAACCTAGTTTTATAAGGCTCTCCCTGACCAATAAATCAGCCAGCATTTCAGTATGAGAGTGATGATCTAGAAGGGTGGCGGCTATATTGGGTTTTATTGCTCGGCGTAGTTGAATCTTCAAAGTGGTGAACGTTCTGTGGGAGATATTTTGACTGGGATCTGGGGCACGAACTAGTCACTAGGCCGTGATTGTCTGACATGGTGGTCATGCTCTGCTCTCTTGAGCCACGACTGCTTGCTCGCACATGGCTCGATTCCACGCTGTAGCATGGCCATCGCGAATGGCCATCGAATAAATCATTGGCGCCTGAAATTCACTCTTAATTGGTTTATTCCATCCCCTTGACGGACCATAAATAACTTGGAGAGCTTGTTTATTGCTTAGATATAGTATATCATACCAACCTATATTGTGTCGACTTGTTACTCAACTGAAAACAATCTTCAGAAAATTAGTAGCATTGGAATAGTTATCCTCAATACAAAATAAATAACGAGGTATGTGTTACTTAACATGGTACTTGACAAAAGCATAACTATTTCAATAGTTCATAGATAGCTACCCTCAATACAAAATAAATAACGAAGTATGTGTTACTTAACATGGTACTTGACAAAAGCATATAAACTATTTCAAAAGTTGAATCACCTTCACTTTTATCTCACAGCATGAATGTTGAGAGATTTATTTTTTTAATGTAATTGCTGTTACATGTTTGTATGGAGTGTATTAATTAGTTTGGGTAGAAGAAAACGTCCGGCTTTACAATTTTTTTCCGAGGATGAAGCCCACATAGGTCTGAGACATGTGCGTGGGTAATGAATTGGATGGGTGATTGATAAGCTAGACCTACAGTTTTAGGTGGGTACCGAACCACCGGGAAGTGATTTTACAGCAGAGAACTGTATTTTTTGCTGGTCAATTCAATCGGTCACCCTTACAAAGAGCGCCCAGGAGTTTCGTAGCTTATCTCTGATTGAACAGATACGTGCTACGGTACTCGGTTATCACTTCCCTGTTTTGTGGTACTGAAAGGATTAGACGTAGAATTAATTGGAACATTTTCAAAAATACTTTTGTTCTTATTAAATCCTATTTTTATGCAATTCTGGAGTTTATTAGTTATTTTTATAGTAGTATGCCTGTGTTTTCAAGACGTCAATAAAATAGTTGAATCATAAATATAATTAGTACAAATATAATGAGATTTGTAAAATTTTAAAATCAATTTTGAGAAGCTTTATTCTATACCCCTTGGAGATGAGGCCAGTGGCCGCTCATATATCTTATCTACCGGGAGAATTCTCACTCAGGTGAAGTTATATCATATTCTTTCTTTCTTTTATCAGTTATATAAGCTATTTAAAGTTCCTACTACTTTTAGTTTGCAACCTAGCGAATAATATTTTGTAGTTAACGAGATTTTATTATGACTATGGACATTATTAGGTTATGAACCTTCTTAACTTTATGGCTCTCCGCTATTTACTATTAATAGCGTTCATACTTGTCTGTTGTCTGATACGATTCTGTAGCAATTACAGTATTAGGATTCCTTTATCCAATTATCAACTTGTTATAGGTTGATACTTATAGGCATATCGAGTTCTGATCATAAAAATTAAAAAAATATTTTTTGGTGCGGACTCACCATTTCTTTATTTACGGTTTATTTTATTTTTTTTTTAATTTTCTTTGTTCGTCACACAGAACCGCAACTAAGGAGCAACGCTCCAGCAGCATATGACTCGTCAAAGTTTTATACTGGTTAACAATCATAAGAAACAGATACTGTATCACACAAAAATCATCCCTCTAGGAAGTCCGTTAGTCTGTGAGGAGGTGGAGGAGGAGGAGGAGGAGGAAAATCTCAATTAGAAATTCTTGAAGTCCTCTTTTAAATTTATTTATACTACTTCAGTTCAGTAGGCGACTTGGTATATTTAGGTTTATTTTATTTTTATTTAGCATTTCACATATTATAGGCCAAAGCAGCACAACACTATGCACATAGAATAAAATAGAAAACAATATTCAGTTACTGTACAAAGGGGAGTGATAGCCGAGTGCTGTAGCAGGCATCTGTTCAATCAGAGATAAGCTACGAAACTCCTGGGCAGTGGCGTAGCCAGGGGGGGCCCATGGGGCCCGGCCCCCCCCCCCCCCCGAAATTTCAGAAATAAAAAATTCTCAAATAACTAATAGATAAGGACTTATTAAAGCCGAAGGGTTCTATCTGTTTTGTTGTATTATAACGAACAGATTACAGAAACCCTGTTTGTGTAGTGGAATATATAGCTACAGTTATAGTCAGATTAATGCATTTTTCAAATTTTTCCTCAATATTTACTCATATAGAAACTTGTTAGGTGTTCAAATGGATAATTTTGATTTAAAATGAGCTACCAAATCGAATAAAACATGTTAGAAAACTGTGAATACCATAATTATTTATTTATTCATTGAATAAAATGCAATTTTCAAGTTTGAAGTGGATTAACTTCGTTAATTATTGATAAATCACCTTTTTGAATAAACTCATCTTGTAGAAATTTAGTTTTGAAGTTAAAATTCAGTATAACCCACTAGCCTGAACGCACCCAAAGTTCATAAAATCGGGATTTTATACATGAAAACACACAAATAAATGCAAGTTCTATGCAAGCGTGTAAAATCAGTGTGCTATGATAAAAAAAATTCCGATTTCATGAACTTTGGGTTGGGTGCGTTTTAGGCTAATGACATAAATGATATGAAACTTATAATAATTAGTATTAATTTTGAGATTCAGTACATAAGTTGAGTATGATTAGTTCCAATTCAAGGATTTTGACTCAAAATAGTCACACATATCGGTACCTATATCAAACTTTATCATTTCAAACCTGGCCACCTAGGTTCTTGGGTAGTAATTTTTCAAAACTTCCTTTTGAACTTTAGAGCCTAGCAAGTTGTCTAGATTAGCTTTTTACACCACTAAATTTAAAAAAAATCCGGACCCTCCTATACCCCAGACCCCGCCTTGGTGAGCCCCCCCCCCCCCGAAATTTGATCCTGGCTAAGCCACTGCCCACACCCCCCCCCCCTGGTGAGCCCCCCCCGAAATCTAATCCTGGCTACGCCACTGCTCCTGGGCGCTCTTTGTGAGGGTGACCGATTTGATTGGCCAGCAAAAAAGACTCTTCTCTTCTGTAAAATCCCTTCCCGGTGGTTCGGAACCCATCTAAAACTGTAGGTCCAACTCATCAATCACCATCATCCAACTCATTACCCACGCACAGATCTCAGACCTATGTGGGCTTCATCCTCCGAAAAAAACCTCAACTTAATAGAGTGAGAATACACAGGTCTTCTACCCATTGAATCAATCAATATTGATTTATCAATACTTTCCATAGTAGTTTCCAACGTGGTACTATGTCACCAAGTGTTACTTACTAGGTTGTCTACTGCAGATCTGAGCTTACATGAGAAACTTCCCATGTTACTGCCACGACAAAAGTGTAGACGTATTTGTGAGCATATCAAGGCCTTATGTGACAATTAATATACCTGGTGGATGAGAGGTGGTTAATAGTTAGTTATAAAGAGTAGACAATATATTTATACAATGCTAAAGCCTTTATAGGCAGAGGTTGCATGACATTGCATTCCTTTCCTTTCGTTTCTTCCCAGACACACAGCATTATCTTTCAAATAACGTATTGAACGGTATTCAATTGGTTACATAACTATATTTATATTAATGCCGAGCTGTCGGTTGACAGTGCGTGTGGAGGAAACGAAAATTCGACCTTGAAACTCAGCTGGATTGCTTTCAATCCGGAGAGACAAAATTCCTCTCCGACATCTTCCTCTACTAAATGATCAGTAAATCAGTAACGAACAATAAATTGCGAAATTCCAAGTACAGTAATGTAGAACTATTCCAATAAATCATAGTGGAATATAAAATACTGTTGTTAACAGGACTAAAATTTAGTTTTCCTACAGTGACCCGAAAAAGTGCCTATTCTTGCACTAACTATAGCATGCAAAATAGTCTATTCCTGCACCAGTGCGGGAAAGTACTTTTCCGCACTACAGATTTGCAACCTAACAACACAAAATAGTGAGCATGTAATACGCAGGTTCCCTATTCTGCATTCAAAAATTGGTTGGCTACTCTGCTTCAGCTGTGAAATAGTTGTTGTAGTTGTTGTTGAAATCGATTTGATTCGAAGATAGGTTATGTGTGGAATTGTCAGGTTATGTATGTCCTGTTTTGTTCTGTTTAAATCACTTTATACATTACTGTAGGAAAACTTTAATGTGTAATACGAGTGCAAAGTATTGTTTCTGCACTCGAGAAACTTTTTTCACGAGCCGAAGGCGAGTGAAAAAAACTGATTCTCTCGATGCAGAAAAACGTTATTTTGCACTCTAGTTACACAAATATCTATTTCCATTTAATAGAATATTTTACAATATTGTGATTTCCAACCACAATAATCTACGGAATGTGCTCAATATGTTCCTGTGAACTGTGAACATTGTGAAGTTGACATTTTTATTTTCATATTGTGTAGCTCAGCTTCAAAATCTATAAATATGATGTACGGTGCCGGTTTTTAAAATATTATATAAATTACTTACACGTTACCTTTCAGGAATTTAACTTCTATAAGACACCTCCCCCTCATTGATATGCATAATTAAATTTCAAAGAAAAAACAATTCATCAAATATTCAGTAAAAATGAAAGCGGTTAAAATCTGCCGATAAGTTGAATAATTCAGTAATAGTGATACCAGTAATTTGATTCAACAGCATACAGGAGTACTGCATATGCGTTGTTTAATATAATTTTGTTTTGTATTTTTTGTATAATGGTGTACTGTACACATCATATTATTATGTGTTTTGTGCGCTTTATCAGCAATAAAATGCCCGTATTATAAAGTGGAGTAAGCTAATACCGAGGGTAAAATATAAGGAGTATTCCTTTTCTGTGCTAGTATCTCAGAAGAGTTGAACCTAATTAATTTTATATTCTGTGCTAATACCAAAGAATATCAATATCTAGATTAGATTACCTTTTCTCTGAGGTAATACCGACACGATCACATGTCTTAATTGTAGGCGCCAAGGCGCTAGAACTTGTTATGCTGTTTAAAACTTGTTTATTAGTCTTGTAATTGCATTGCAATAATACTGAATAATATAATAAATTGAAGAATTATTTCCACCAATAATTTCTAACCTTAAAAATGAATCTCCAATACTTAGTGTAGTCTCAAATCTCCAAGAAGCATCTTCACTAAAAGATCTTTACAATTTACTTTTAGTAAGGTGTGCTCCTAGTAATTTGTATTTAGTAAATAGCAAAACATCAATTACTTGTAGAATCATTATTAAGGTCATTGAAGATGAGCTTCAATTTTTTGAACGTTTATTGCCTCACAAAATGGAATGGATGGGCATGAAAAGTGAGGCGATGATGTGAACTGTTGATGGTCTGCTCAGGTTTCGTAATGATGGGCGCGTTACTTATGATGATGACGTATAGTAGGGATGAAATGAGTTGGTGCCAGATCAGATTCTCATCACGATTTGGATGGAGATGGTTTGCGGGAATGACCGGCTATGTCAGTACAGGTACAGGCAAATAGCAGATTGTTCCCCCGAGGCTGAGCACTGAACAGCTCCGCACTTTTCACCAGCAATCAGCTGGATGTTTCTGAATTTGCTTGCTGGGTGTGTCGCGCATGAGTCAACGGATGCGCTTGTCCTTTCTTTTCACTGTAATAAACACTATCTGCTCCTCCTTCGTGTCAATTTGTTCTTTTTCCTCCTTCATTTCCTCCTCTTTCTCTTCTCTTCATCCTACTCCACCTCTTTCCTCCTCTTCCTCCTTCCGCTTTTTCGTCTTTGTTTTTCTTTGTTCCCCCTCTACTTCATTATCATAATCTTTTAAATCTTTTTTCTTCATTTTCGTCCTCAATTAGTATCTTCCCTCCTCTTCGTCGTCCTCCACTCCCTCATATTCTTCTACTCTTTCTCCTTTCTCTTTGTTTTTCTTCTCTTTTTCTTTGTTTTCTCCTTTATCATATTTTAATATTTTTCTTCTTTTTCGTTCTCTATTTCCTTCTCAATATAGTATTTTCACTCCTCTTCGTCCTCCTCCACTCCCTTATTTCCTTCTCATTTTCTTCGTCTTTGTTTTTCTTATTAACTTTTCATGTGAAATTTAACGACTTTCAGTCAAATATTTGTTAAGAATAAGTATAATAACTCACTTAATCTGGCCGAGATTAAGTGAGTTATTATACTTATTCTTAACAAATATTTGACTGCAAGTCGTAGAATTTCACATGAAAAGTTAATATTAACAACGCAGTTCGTCATGGAACAAGAAATCCAGGAATTTGTTTTTCTTCTAATTCTCTTTATTTTCCCCTTCTTCTGCATTATCATTATATTTTTAATCTTTGTCACCCTTCTTTTTCCTTCTCTTTTTCCTCCTTCATTTCCTTCTTCTTCAATCCTCTTCGTCGTCCTCCACTCCCTTATGTTCATTTCCTCCTTCTTCTTCTTTGTTTTTCTTCTCATTTTCTCTGTTCCCCCTTCTTCATTATCATCATCTTTTAAATCTTTCTCCCCTTCTTTTTCTTCCTCCTTTTCCTCCTCAACATAGTATCTTCATCCTACTCCTCTGCCTCATATTCGTCTACTCCTTCATCGTTGTTTTCTTCTCATTTCGTTGTTTTTCCCCTCTTCTTTATTATCATCTTTTTTCTTTTTCATCCTTCATTTCCTTTTCAATATCGTATCTTCACTCCTCTTCGTCGTCCTCCTTTCCCTTATATTCTTCTCCTTTATATCCTTGTCTTTTTTATTCGTCTTTGTTTTACCCTTCTTCACTCCTCTTCGTCCTCCTCCACTCCCTTATATTCTTTTCCTTCTCTTTCTTCTTCGTCTTGTTTTTCTTCTCATTTCTTTGTTTCCCGCCTTCTTCATTATCATCTTTTAAATCTATTTTCCCTTCTTTTCGTCATCCATTTCCTCCTCAGCATAATATCTTCACTCCTCTTCGTCCTCCTCCTTTCCCTTACATTCTTCTCGTTCATTTCCTTCTCTTTCTTCTTCGTCTTTGTTTTAGTCTCATTTTCTTTGTTTTTCCCTTCTTCACTACTCTTCGTCCTCCACCACTCCCTTATATTCTTTTCCTTTTCTTTTTTCTTCATTATTTGTTTTTCTTCTAAATTTCTTTGTTTTCCCCTTCTTTTTCATTATCATCATACTTCAAATCCCTTTTCTCCTTCTTTTTCGTCCTCCATTTCCTCTTTTACATAGTATCTTCACTCCTCTTCGTCCTCCTCCATTCCTCCATTCCCTTACATTTTTCTCCTTCATTTCCTTCTCTTTCTTCTTCGTCTTTTTTCTTCTTTTTCTTTGTTTTCTCCATCTTTATCACCACCATGTAAATCGTTTTCTTCCTCTTTTGTTCTTCTCTTGCTTCTGCATTTTCTTGTGAAGATGATAGTAATGCACAGATTCGTGTATTTGATCGCAGTTTCTGTGATACTTGAAATATTTTTCGAGCATGATTGCAGAATACGAGCATCAACACACTTTTTAAGCCATACTATTTGTCATAATTGAGTAAGCTCCCAATCTAGGCTGTACAGTTCTTGAAGTTGAAAACAGATTATCCGCAATAGAAATCGACTTTCCAATCAATAAAAAATTGTTCAGAAATTAATTGTAATACTCAAATACTTGAATTTTCTACTTACGTTCAGCAAATAGGAAGTGATTTATTATTTATTTAGTATGTTTTTACTGAGAAACAAAATCCAGTATTAAAACACCTCACTTAGGGCTTATTATTGTTGTTATTATTATTATTAGTATTGTTGTTGTTATTGTTATTATTATTATATTATCATTTAGGGCCTTTGTTAATGCTAATTATCATACCCTTACTACATCAAGAGTTCATAGACTGATTGGAAATTTGATTTTTTCTGAGATGAATAATACTTAATTGAAACGAAAAAGTGTGACGCTGATCAATTAATAATATTATTAATGCTATTCTTCCTATGAACCTTTCTATGCAGAATTCTCTATTTTGTATTCACACAAGTTCCTCATTCAGCAACTTGAGACATACTCTATTGATGAACATGATAAATAAATTACTTTCAGTATCAGAACAAGCTAAATAAAATTGAAAAATGTGGTTCGTGTAAGCTTTATTCATTAACTAACTACTCTATTAAAAATTTCATGTTTTACTAACTATTTCTAATTTTTTCCAGGTAACTTTTGGTCTTGATTACTGGTTTGTCCGTCCCCATCATTGTAAGTTTGGTATTTACGTGCCTTTTCAATGTTATTTTCCACATTTTTCAAGTTTCACAACCTACGTATATAATAACATCCTGATCATTTTCTGAATATTAAAAGATTGAATTTGTTCTACACAAGAAAAGACGAACGGATTAATATTAATAGGATGTTCATATTATAGACTAATGGGAGTAAGTTTTCTAATCGCTTGCTATCAGGTCAGTACGTGATATGAATATACCCAGCAAATCACTGCTTCCCACTTTGAAAATCTTTTTTTTTCTTTTTCTTTTCGGAGGATGAAGCCCACATAGGTCTGAGACCTGTGCGTGGGTAATGAATTGGATGATGGTGATTGATGAGTTGGACCTACAGTTTTAGGTGGGTTCCGAACCACCGGAAAGTGATTTTACAGCAGAGAAGAGTCTTTTTGCTGGCCAATCCAATCGGTCACCCTTACAAAGAGCGCCCAGGAGTTTCGTAGCTTATCTCTGATTGAACAGATACCTGCTACAGCACTCGGCTATCACTTCCCTAAATGAAGATAGTCAATCGATAGATTTTTTCTCCTATATTCCATTGCTGTAGGCAGGCACATAAGTCAGGATTTTCGTTCAGGTGGGCTGAAACCGGGTTAGTCCTGTTCTGGAAGGGGATCAAGGGGGTATGGAATAACCAAATTATCCCTTAAAATCCCGTGGAGGGGGAAGCCCCTCCTAGCCACCTCCCTGGATACGTGTCTGACTGTAATCTATAGGTATGTTAAATTGGCAAATGATGCCCCCATGTATTATCATATTATGATATTAAACTATGTAATATTTTTAGTCTAATATTTTCTAAAACCAATCTTTGGGAATTTTTTTTTATTTATTTATTTTTATTGCCACAACTTTACAAACAAAATAAATTGAAGTTTCATAAACTTAATGTTAATAAATTAATACATGAAATAGAATAACTTCTTAAATGAATGTAAATAAATAATGTTGTTTTTTTTTGGCACCAATCAGCAGAAGGAAAAAACTTTGTTCGCTGGTGGGAGTAATTCAGTTCAGTCCAGATTATTTATTTTCAAAATACAGTCCTTCGCAGATTCAAACAATTAGTATTATTAATAAAATTATTCCAAATCATTAATTTCGAAAAAGTAATGTCTCTTCAACCATTACCTTTGTTCCACATTCAGATAATACTTCCCACTATTTACATATATATTTGAGGTATCAGTTTAACCTTAGCTAAATTTCCATCTGCATTCAAAAATGCATGCTCAGCAGTGTATCTACTTAGATTAATAATAAATAACTGAATAATATAATTAGTATATAAATTTGAGTACTTTTTCTAATTTGTTGTTTGGAATTTGTTGTCGCTAAAGTAGCTTCACTTCTAACTTTGGACTTTTTTCACAATGATCAGTTGTGGTAACTTGACTCATCCAATAAATAAAATTTGTCCATCTTTATAATGATCAATCAATGAGGAAATACGCCAATTACTGTTGAAAAACAGTTAACTCAGGTAGGCTACTGTAATCAGCACGGCCGGATGCTTTCCAATTAATCGTGTCAAACAGTTCGCCGGCAAATGCAATTTTCCATGTTACAACCAATTTTCTTTGGCTTGGCAGCAATTTATTTCGGTTAGCCGACAACTGATAAGCCAGACCCTTTTCTTGACATTTCCGAGTTGAATGAATGTTTTTTCGAAAATAACCCCGAAATTAGCTTGGCTGATCTTGTCGTATGTCGCCGCGCTTAGCCGTCTGTCTCTCGTTTCGGTTTCGTGAGTAGTCGACTCCTCACGTAATGAGTTTTAAATTTGTCCTTTCTCATTCGAGATCTGCAGCTCCTCACTTCTCCTCACTCATCTGATGCTGCGTTGTGGTTGCTGGAACTTCTCCAACACTTTTGAAAAGCAAAGCGTGCATAATCCTTAGAACCTTTCTCCTCTCACACCCCAAATCCAGCAAACTGATTTCCGGCCTCAAACATTTTTCATAAAATGTTTTGACTATTTCGTTGAACGGCTGGTGGCCGGGGGCGCCTCTGCTCTCATGCAAACACCGTCAGCCCATAAACGTTGACTGGTTCATCGCTGCTTGCCACCATCTGAAAATACCTTTTATTCACAACAAGGAATATTATTATTAGTTGTGGTAACTTGATTCATCCAATTCTATTCATATTTCAGGCTTTTTTAATATCAGGGCATGCGTTATAGGAACTGTCTGGTGGTTGTCTAATAATAATAATAATAAATTTATTTCTCTCAAAAAGAACATTACAATTTTTAAATAAAACAGAAATAGTTACATATTAAATAATACTATTCATTAAACATTTTTGTTTGAGAAATTAGGTACTCCCGAGAATTCCTTTATGGGAGTTACCAGCTGTGAAATTTAAATACATTTTGCAAACATGAAAACAAAATTAATAAGCTACATCCTAAACTCGTAGCATTAATAAATACATATATAATATAGATTATATTTGGTTTTGGGGTGAAGGGGGGGGGGGGAGGAAGATCAATAAATTATTATTTTTAAAGACCTCAAGCAAATTTTTTAATAATATTGAGAACACAAATTTGTGTGTGCAAAAGTTAGTTTTGCGAAATTTATCTTCAACTCCTCAATCACCATCATCCAATTCATTACCCATGCACAGGTGTCAGACCTATGTGGGCTTCATCCTCCGAAAAAAAAGAAGAAACAAATTTTGGGTGAGGAGAGGTCCCGCTGGGCCTCCCCTAATATTTGCTACTGGAATATAGTAAACGGTAATATATCTTTGCTTTTGTGTTATGAAATCGATTATCCACTCAACAAATTCGTTCTAGAGAGGTATTCGTAAATAAGAGCTCGCCTTGCCAAAATTTCAATGTCAAGGTACACAATAAGTTTGTCCAATGTCAAGGTACACAATAAGTTTGTCCCGGTGGTTCGGAACCCACCTAAAACTGTAGGTCCAACTCATCAATCACCATCATCTATTTCATTACCCACGCACAGGTCTCAGACCTATGTGGGCTTCATCCTCCAAAAAAAAGTGTCTTTTCATGTAGAGAATTTCGTTATTAAGAAGTTCGTTGAACAGAAGTTTGACTGTATTAATCCTGATACTGACAATTCTATATATGAATGGCATTGCTCTAAAATTATACTGATATCAGATTTATCTGTGTTTGTTCCCAGAGACCTTCTTGTTGGAAATCTGATGGAATCTATAAGATTATTCATGTAGTTTTTACATTAGTTCATCATTTATTAGTTTATAAATAATACATATAAATATTCATGAATTTACGTTGTTTTGAAAGTAGTCAATAATTTGATAGACTTCTGCGGCTCGGGGCATCGCTGCGGTTCAGTGCTCTAAGATGTTTTTTTTTTTTTTTTTAATTAGATGTAGTAATCAATAATCCACAATGAGTTGAGTCAGACATCTTGTTTGTATCTGTAATTTTTGCGAAGAAAAAGAATTCAATTTCAATAGTGCTATTGTGTGCTATTGATCACAATGTGGGGAGTGATAGCCGTGAAACGTAGCAGGTATCTATTCAATCAGATAGAGATAAGCTGCGTTCTCCTGGGCACTCTTTGTAAGGGTGACCGATTAGATTGGCTAGCAAAAAAGGCACTGTTCTCTGCTGTAAAATCACTTCCCGGTGGTTCAGAACGCTCCTAAAACTGTAGGTCTAGCTCATCAATCTCCATCATCCAACTCATTACCCACGCACAGGTCTCAGACTTATGTGGGCTTCATCCTCCAAAAAACAAATAAAAAAAAAAACATAAGAATGTTTTTATGTGATCGTTGTATTGTGTACACCCACTGTGTTCGTTTTCTCAGTGTTCTCTTCTTTATCACTCACTCTTCTAGCGGTCAATATTTCGGTTCCAAATATGATGCTAACAACCTTTCTCGCTTGTTTCCTTGTCTTCCGCGTTGGCTCGCGTTGAATGTGTGATTGTCACGTGTTGGCTGGCTTCCGATTAAAGCCTCTATGATAGGCTCAGCTCTCGTGACCGGTGCCCAGTTGAACGTGATGCTCACCTACAATAATTAGTAGATCGTGCCGAGCGAAAGGTGTGCTCGCTGTCTCATATTACCCGGACTCATGAGCTTTGTACATTTTGCTCTATTGTCTGGCCGCAGTGACTGACAGCCCTGGCCCACTCCTAAAATATTCTGCCGATTGTGGATGCTTCAGGCGACCTATTGTTTTTCGATTATCGTTTCGTTTAGGCAACACCAAGAACCGATTTTAAAACTTTCATTTTTATCTTTTGTTGTCATCTCTTTTATACCAATCACGTTTCTTTTAGTTGTGTATATCCTTTTCCGTAATCTTTTACAAATATCTTGATACATGAGGAGGTTGTCGAACAAATAATCTAGATGTAATCTGAATATTTAAAAAAATTATATTGTATGGTATTGTTACATCCTAAATATACTAAATAGGTAGAACAACGAATAAAATGCTTTTGAACAGTATAGGTTTCATAGATTTCTATACTGTAGAATCACTTCCAAACCCAACTAGAACTGTAGGTCCAACTCATCAATCACCATCATCCAACTCATTACCCGCGCACAGGTCTCAGACCTATATGGGCTTCATCCTCAAAAAAATTATGGCATCCATCCTCCTTCAAGCTATGTGCGGTACTGCCGATATTGAGGAAACCGAAGTTATGGTAATGACTGTCATGTCGTAATCACATTCACCTGTGATAAATACTGTAAAAACAGTATGAAAATACCTGAATGATATGAAAAACTTTCAGACATGTTGTAGAATATCATGTAACGAAGTACAGATACATGCCTAGAAGGAAATAAGGAAACATACAGTGAGAGTAGGCCTATAATTAGCTCGGCAGATGTTGAAATGTGTTTATTGAGTTGTCCTCATCCGTACAACGGACTAGCATTCCTTTCAACTGTACTTCTTTACTAACTTAGTGTGGAGAGTGGAGTCGTCTGTCTGATCTGATGCATGCCGTATAAATAAGGCGTGTTCTGTGCAGAAACGAAGTTATAGTTTGGTTTATTTCTGGATGTGGCTAGCAGCGCATTTGTATTCAGATTCACTCACTCGGCCTGAGAATCACTCAGCTTCTCGCAGTGCAACGTGACGATGTAACATTTTATATGGACGTTATTCTTGTTAACACGTCTTGAGGAACTGGGAAAGATATAACATCTGGAAAACAACACAAGAGTTGTAGTTGACAGTTGACAGCTTTTTCACCTGTATTTCAACCCAGAATTTTTTTTATTGCTGATGATGCCCATATGAGTCCAAGACATGTGCGTGGGTAATGTGGTGGATGATAACACAGATGCCAGACGGAAGAGCGGGATTCGAACCCACGACCGCTGGAACGACAGTAAGCTGAAGTTGCGACGCCCCAACCAGCTGCGCTAAGCGGCCCGCCAAATAAAACCAATTGAAAATAAAACGAAAATATTTAAAATAAATATTATATTATATAAACGAAAAATAAAACAGTGGGTGGTGGGAATGAAGTTGAGTGTTTCTCTGTTAAGTGACTGTAGTCGACTTTTGATCGGTTGAGTCGACGGGAGTCCAATCGGAAGACGTGAGAAACAGCTGTGATTGACTCAATTTTTATTAACGTCAAATAACAAGAATCCCAAGCGCCAAGTCAAATATATGTCGATTCACACACATCAGTTACAGCGCGTCATAGTCACAGTTCCGTCTCAGTTCAGTCACGGTAAAAATCAGTCACCTGACGGGTCGGCGCCGGACGAGTGTAGACAGCGTAACCGGAAACTCAGATAAGAATATATTTTATGACTGTGACGAGACGGATAGCTCGGAACGGAGACGCGCCGTGACTGATGTGTGTGAATCGACCTTAGCTCAGCTGACTCAACTTTATTCACACCACCCTTAGTGCTGGTAGCTTAGGTACATTTATTTCGCTAATGACAGGCGTGGCCGAGGAAATTTGTAAACAACGATTCCCACCCCCGAAATTTGTAAACAACAAAGACTATTTTTGTATATTTCGTGGGAGGTGTAAACCGGTTTTAGATGGTTTCTTACCCCCCCTTCCCCGTTCAATCTTAGTTTATATCTTCCCCCTGAAGAAAATTCGGAGTTCCCCCTGGTAACTGAGTGAAGCAGTTATCAGGACTTATCGAGCTTAGATACGAATCGAGTCCGCAGTTATATAGTGGATTTTATAATAGTAGTTTATGCAACGATTTTATTTTGACCCTTATTAAGGCACGAGTTAGATGTAAGTTATAACACGAGCGAATGCGAGTGTTATAAATATCTCACGAGTGCTTTAATGGCCAAATAAAATCGTTGCATACACTATTTTATCTACATTTAATTGAAACAATTTCATTTTACCTGTGACTGTCAGAGATACCTAACCTCTCATCTCAAATACGAGAAGTTATAGTAGATTGTTAAGTTAAAGCAGCTGGTGTAGCAGTTTGATCAAATCAGCTGATAGTTTCACAATATTGAATTACGATATTGATTCCATCAAAAATGCTTCTGATTGGTCCAGAACCCGTGTTATAATGTAGAACCTGTACTATAATGAGCTCATTATACAACGGGTTTCAAAAAGCATATTTCGAAAAGACAGCTGTTTTGGCATCAATTGTGAAACTGTAATGTATACATTATGACATGGTCGTAGATAAAGATTTTTTCCTACAACTGCTCATAAAGTCGTTCTTTACATACTGAAAACTAATTGTAAAATAGCTCTTTACTGCTCTGCAAGCGGTAAAGTACTTTACGCTCGCCAGCTGTTTTCTTTATGCTTCTGTTTTGATTTTGATGGTGGATCACGGAATCTATGAATTCTCATAACCTCAAAAATGGCGCACGCTAACCAAATCCGCGCACGGTTTGTGATGTTACAAACTACAAGCTTTTATTGTGTTGTAATCCAGAACTGCAGTTGTAGGAAAAATATTGTATGCAATTTGCGCGTGAAGCTTCTTTATCGATCTCGCAAAATTACTGCGCTCCGCTATGCGTCGCGCAGTAAATGTTTTGGCTCGAGCGATAAAGTCGCGCTTCACGCTCTTAATACATAAATAACTATTTTCTTATGAAATCATAGAATGTAATTGGCTTGAACCAACACAATTTGATGGATTTCCTATTATGATGTTTCATCTACTGCAGCCTACCAATATTTAAAAAACATTGTACTATATTTATGTCCTCTCCCTGGTATAGTACCTATATTTTCTAAAATAGTTTTCTGATTGCTTTGGTGATGAGTACACTGTCGAACAAGGAATTTTTTCATTTCATAATAAAATGTGAAATCAAATTTCAAGGAAGTTTTCAGATTCTAAGTGACAGGTGATAAAAGTTGTTAGTCATCTTATCTGAGTAAATGTAGGCTATGAAATTTGTTAGAATATACAGTGCTGTGTTTAGTTGGCTTTTATTTGAAAATTATTTCATCCATGCATTTCATGGTCATACCAAGATACCTCACCCCAAGATATCCCAAAAATGCAAAAATAATTAATATTGAACAAATTTTTCAATTGGAATACGGTAACATAGTAGTAAGAAACATAATTGAGCCAAAATTTAAGCAATTTAGATTCAACCGATTTTCGCCACTCCCCCCCCCCCCCCCCACCCTCAGGGTTGGATTGAAATGGCGCTCCTGTCCTTTAGTAGAGCCCTAGAAGCTCACAAATTCTTAAATTCTGAAGATGAACGAAGATTGCTTATTATTAAAAATATTTATAAACTATAATCAATCTAATATACAGTATTTGAACTAATCATCCAACCTTACTAAACCATACTAATTCTTTAAACTTCGGAACCTATTTATTACCTATAAACCGATTGACATAAGAAATACGTTCTGCACCTACAACCTTTGCAAACTCTGCCATAAACTGTATTTTATTGCTTGTCACACATAATAAACGGCACTTGAATAGTGCTTGTTTACTAGTGTGTATTGAGAAATGTGAGCACAACCTGTGTTCATTGGAGTGATGAGTCTGGGGCGGCGGAAGGTCGTAGAGTGACCTTGAGACCCTATTGGGGAAGACCTGCTATGCCTTTTAGTATTTCCCGCCACCTGCTGCTTGCATTTCACCCTCCATGGCACAGTTTACTGTCTCACTCTCACTCTCACTCACTCGTCCCCTCTCTCTTGTACTCTTCTAGCCCTTGATCCCTGTTTCTATTCAATACACTTTTGGAAGGGTCGCTTTGAATTGAAAACACCTGTAACGTAATCTCGGCTTCCAACTGACTGACACAGTATAGAAATATTTCTTTGGAAACTTTATAAGCTTTGAAATTCTACAATAAAAGTCATTGAACCTTTTTAAAAGTCGATGTAGTGCCGGTAAATAAACATTGATGTTGAAAAAATTGATCGATTGTTGGAATGAAATCAGTGTCCGACATGAGAAGGAGTCTGGCGCCCCCTGGTCCCCCCCCCCCCCCCCACTTGACGGCTCTGGTCAGTTCCACCTCTTGCGATAGACTAAATTTAATTTTTTTTTTAAATTTTGCCGTTCAACACCTTGATAAACAATCTATAGGTGTATAAAAATACGATTATATGATTGAAGTATTTATTTATTTATCTATTCATTACAAAACACAATCAAGTAAAGATACAACAGGCACAGCCCACTACTGCTTTCTTTACAAATTTCCAATTAAAAATCTTAATTTTAGGTTATAACGTAGTTCAACTGGAAATTTCACTTTGATGTATAATTCCTGATTCTTTCCAAAACATGAATATTAATTTAGATGTTCACTTTAAAAATGAAGCACTGAAACTGTCCAATAGTCCAAAGAAAGCGAATATAATTTTGAATTTTGTTTGAGATTTTAGAGCCGAAAATTTAGAAGTTGAGTCAATATAAACATTTTGCCGATTAACACCTTGCTCAGCTTGAGAATCAATCTGTGGTTGTTTAAAAGTACGATGATCCAGATAATAAAATTTATAGCAAATTTATACCAAAGGATGGCAGAGTTAAGTTACCAATCCATGCTCTATTATTATGAGTAGTTCTTCTTTATTTACAGAAAAGTAAAAGGTATTCTTTATTAAAAGTTCGATTAAATAAAAGTAAAAAACACCTCTTTTTCTGTGATTTAGCATAGGATTAATCAACGTACGGAGGATTCCATGAGGCATTGCAATAAAAAATGTAAATGTAATTGTAACGAACAAAATACGATTCCTAAACAAATCTTTCCTAAATTAATTTCCAAAATTTCTGTATGATATTCATGAATGATAAGTTCAAGAATAACTAAATAACTTTTTTTTATTGAATTATAGCTCAATAACTAACAGTAAATATCAGTCTAGTCTAGCATTATCTGTCTATTCGTCTACTTTATGCCAGTATTTGTATTTGTTTTTCAGTAAAATTGAATCTCAGATCTTGGACATCATTTTCGACGTGTTCATAAATTGTTGTGATTTTAGTGATCATGAAAAGCTCAAGCTACCTCCTCATTTTGAGATCTTTGAATCTTCAGACTAGTTGTAAAAATCCAGCTGTGGCTAATATAAAGAGGGTCGTTGCTAGAACATTGAGCTCGTAGACAAACATGTGTAGAGCAGATGTCACGAAACTTTCTGTCTAGGTTGTAGTTGCTTTTCAGATTCCATTTCACTAACCGAAAATGGAGAGCCCAAAAATATTCATTGTGCTTGATACTATTATCTTGATTTGTTGAATACTTCTGTTAAACAATTTTATTAAAAATTGTTGCAATTGACAAAACCTTATGAAAACTATAGCGCCAAGACCACGTGACAGCAAGCTATTAAACGCATCTGTGAGGAAAAAGTATTTTTTATACCGGCCCAATCCAATTCAACAAATCAAATCATTCTTTATTCATTTTTTATTCTTTTTTATTGATTTCGTGGATACATAGGACTACTTCAGTCAATATTTCAGTCTCTTCTGCCTCTTCACATCAGTTTAGATTCTAATTTATTTCTCCAATATTCCTTCATCCTATCAGATAGTTGCTTTCTGATCTCATTTGTAACCTCCATCTTTATTCTTTATTATACGGCATAAAACAAATTGTGTCACTTAGGTCGTAATTTTTTTGTCGTATTATGCCCACATGAGTTTTAAGACTTATGCGTGGGTAATGAGGTGAATAATGACAAGGTGAAAACATCCAAGCCTGAACGAGATTCGAACTCCAGACCTCGATGAACAACAGACGGCCGGCGTCTTATCTAATCAGTGACAAACGTCAAAACTGACTGAGCTACCGAGTTTAAATTGAAAAATTAATTACTAATTGATCTAGAACAGAAAAATATACTTCTACCTATCACCAAGATAAACTCTTGATTGCATTTCGGTATTAAATTAAATTAGTTAACTACTGTACTACAAGTTAGACATACTAAAGATTTTAATTTGATCCGTCTACTAATTATTCATTTTTCTATTATAGATTAATCAATATTTTTCCTGGCGCCAGCTTAGTGTACGGAATAAGCTGGTGTAATCGTTTGGATATTGATAGCCTGAAGTGTAATGAACTGTAGACTATGATTAGAAGCCAGTGTAATTCACTCCTGAACTGGATTCACGTAATCAAACCGCCAGACATTGGTTACCCACAGAAGAAAGCGCGGTAAATAACCTGTACACACATACATTAGCGATGTTCGCTCTCAAAAACATGGCAATGTTTATTGTTGGCGAAAACATTTTTTTGCAATGCGAATCTAATGTAGTGGTCGTTATTTTGGATTAATAGTTGGTTAGTGTGTTTGGGAAAACGCTGCATGCACATTTGGCCTTTCGCTATGTGGTGCAATTCAATTTTTAAAAATTATGGAAGAAACGTAATTTTTGTTTCTCCGTTGCTAATAACATAGTGTTGACACAAGGGTATTTATCCAGCGAACACATAAGACTTGTTCTTATGGGTTCGTTGTATTTATCTTCCTGTAATCTTGATCAATTTTTGTTTTTTTCATGCTCCGGATGACTTGCTGACATACTTAATTTTAGGATAGTCTTGTAACGAGTGATAGGTTTGAATTGAGTAGTCTATTATTTTGTGCAAACAATACTCAAGTAAATTGCACGACTGTTATCATCACACAAACCTCAATATCATGCAAGATTTAATACATTAAAATCACCAATTTTCACATTCGTTCAAAGTGTAGGAAAAACATCTCATCACATTGACAGTTTTCAATGAAAAATAAGTTGGAAACAAACCTTTCAACTTAACTTTGAATGTTAAAAAAAATCAATCATATATAAGATCCAGTGGTTCAGAACCCACCTAAATCTGTAGGTCCAGCTCATCAATCACCATCGTCCAACTCATTATCCACGCACAGGTCTCAGACATTTGTGGGCTTCATCCTCATAAAAAATATATATAGCTAGTATTGAGTACATATGCATTCGCATTAGATTCATAGGGAGTTCTCTTTTATTTTTGTGACAGATCTTCTAAAGGAAAAAACCTTTACACTTTTAAAATAAAATTACAAATTTAAAAATCATCCATTGCCCTAGCAACTATTGAGTACACCATATACATTGTGTACCATTCGCGTACCATTGTGTATACATTGTGTACCATTGTGTACCATTTGGGTACATAGGTAGTCCTCCACTTTCATTTCGTGACGGATCATCTAAAGTAAATGCGTGTGAGCGATCTTATTGTTGGATCAATGTGTGGGTTTAGCCTACACCAGCGAGCCATTCTTATCAGGGAGGGTCGCCGTGGAATACATAATCAATGTGGATGCGTCGCTCGCATTGTCAATGCCTCCTCTTATTTACTTCTTATATATGTTGGCAATGGCGGGTAGTATGTATATTTGTATATAGTATATATATATAGTGGTGGTGGGCGCGAGTGTTTGCTAGTGCAAAGCGCGCTTCCGGGCCTTTGACCGGAGGAATGCGTCGGCGAGAGAGAAACCTGCACATCTGTGAACTTCACAAGTCCCTAATGAAGTCCCAGACTTAATTTTCGGGGTGCCGGACTTCGGTAACGATTCTTCGCCCCAGGAACTATGGGGGTGCCGAATTTGAACCCGCCTTTCCGAGCCGTCACTCGTTTTTTGGCGATTTTCTTTCCGGTTGGGGCGACCTTGCCCGAAGTCGGCCATTGGCAGGCCGCAGGCGTACACGGGAAAGTTCCGGACACGAGGCCCTCGCTCACCTCTCCAGTCTCCAGCATCTCTTCTTTATCTTTCACACGCATGCTTTCTCACACTTCTCAGTTTTTTCTTTCACTTTTCACTCGCTCTCCAGTTGAGTCCTGAGACGACATCGCGCGCCACTCCTTACTTTTGAAAATCAAATTCAAACCTTTGTTAAGGTGGAATTATGAGGAAACCTCGATGTACAGAGAGGTAAATTGAATACGTCTGTCTACTAATTTTTCTAGTAGCAAAGGAAGTGATAGCCGTGAGCCGTAGCTAGTATCTTGTTCGATCAGATAGAGATAAGCTGCGTTCTCCTAGACATTCTTTGTAAAGGTGACCATTTAGATTGGCCAGCGAAAAAGACACAGTTCTCTGTGGCCAGCAAAAAAGACACAGTTCTCTGCTGTAAAATCACTTCCCGGTGGTTCGAAGCCCACCTAAAACTGTAGGTCCAGCTCATCAATCTAAATCATCCAACTCATTACCCACGCAAAGGTCTCAGATCTGTGGGCTTCATCCTCAGAAAAAAAGAGTCAAACAGAACTTTGTTTAAGGCTGTGCGCAGGGTTTTAGGTCATATTTTTTTCGAAGTTTCTTTTATTTTCAAAATCTTAGTGTTGTGATCGAACCTATGTGGGCTACATCCTCCAAAAAAAAGAATGTGATTGATTAACATGAGGTTATTTGATACTGCTGTGTAGCCTCCCATTTGGCTATGTAATGGATAATGTGATTGGTTGATGGAGGTTAATTAAATAATTCTCTAAATGATAATAAATTTTGAATTCTCATTTTTAATTCCATCAAATGTTCTTCTCTGTTCTAATCTGCATAAGCAGCGAAGGATGATGTGATCGATCGATTGATTAAAATTTATAGATTTAATCTTTTACATTCAAGTATATATTTCTTCTTTGTACTCCTTTGTAGCAATATATAAAGAGGAAAATGAGATGAACTTGAATGACTTCATTGTAACAATTTTCCATTGTTTAGTGCATCGAGAATTTATTAATTTATTTTCACATGAAGGGCAAATAAGATAGCATGTAGAAAAAATTTAAAACAATACAGAAACTATTTTTACTTACACAAGTTTATCTGTTAACTTATTTACATGATATCTCACAGATATGTTCTAATTAAAAAGCATAATGAATAGTGTGATTGATTGTCTTCCACTAAATAAGTCAACTAATAATAATAATAATAATAACTTCAATTGATAAGTAAATATATCTATATCATTTCTGATTGTTAATAAACAGATAATTCTGGAGAAATTAAAAAAAAGTTTCTACTTTTGTTTTGTAGGATCCATTAGGATTAGATAAACGTAGTTAGACTGTAGATGGACTTCATTAGATAATCTTTAACGTTTTTAAAAGTGTATCTCAGTACTGTAGCTTGTTAGATTTATGTAGGGGTTAATTTCAGTGGGAGCGCAAGGGAGCGGCGTTCCCTTACCTCCCAAGAGTACCGGAACGCATGGGAACGCACAGTTTGTGCCAATCTGATTCCGAAGGTATCTCATCTCGCTATTTATTCAGATAATCATGCTAAATATTGCGAATAATGATAAAGTACTGTAACGTAGGGCGAAGCGAGATCTGTGAACTGTTTATTAAAAAATGTAAAGAAGGCTTTATTTGTTTCTATTTCACAATTCATTAAAAAAAGTATTTTGGTTAATTTAAGCTTCATACGAAATGGTTAGTGCAATTCGAAACAGGTTATTAGGAAATTTAGAGTAGACACCGAGATGTTAATGAGGTGTGGTGAGGGAATGTTTAACTAGGCCTAATTAGAAAATACAGAGGGTGGTTTATAAAAATAAATGAGCGTTCCCACATCTAAAATTTTAGAAATTAAGCACTGGTGTTATGCTGCTGCAATTGATCAGGAAGTGTGTGAAAATTAATGTGTGCTGAAAGTAAACTGTCACCCTATCAAACTCCCATTGCCTTCAGTGATGAACTCGTCTCAGCGGTGACAGTGCATTGTTTTATACAGGTAGCCCCGTCAGTCTAGTCATTTGCTTACAGCTAGCTCAATTATTCTGAACTCTTATTTCGCCGACAACTCAGTTTTAATTACGACTAGAATCCGTCAGTCATTTTCTTAGCACAAAGGAACAATCCTCTTTTAAACGCCAACTCTTCGTTGGAATTTTATTTCTTCTGCGTTTTATTTGACCGGCCCAGGAACCGCTCGCACGTTCTTGATTCTCAAACGTATATTCAAGAGTAATATTCAATTAATCTTGAATAGCACCGTTTAGTACAACACGCTCTTCAATAAATGTGTACCGTACTCCAAACTTGAGTGGGGGTTTCTCAAGTTCTCTCCTTCGACTGACATCTGCAAATTGAATGATACTTTTGATGTAGTATGCCTACTTTCAGTGGTAATTTGGGAGTGTCTATATTCTGTAATAACGCATTGAAAATTCAGTATTGTGATTGAAGAGGGTATTGATCGAATACATTACCAATTACTCTCTATCCCCCCCTCTCTCTTTTTTCTCTCTCTCACACACAACTCTCTCTCTCTCTCTTACTCCCTCTCTCTCTCACACACACCTCTCTCTCTCTTACTACCTCTCTCTCTACCCCTCTCCCTCTCTAAAGGTTAGTGTAAGAATGGCCTCAATGGCCAAGACTTCGCCTCTTTGTGTAATTCATCTCTCAGATCCAAGCTCTATTTTCATTATGGTTTTTATTTTTTTTTTACAATTTCTGCTGTACTATACCTTAGAATATATATTTGTTGTATTTATAAACTTTTCTACTCAAACTATTCAACCATTATGTTTACAATTCAAAATCAACTGTACTTAACTTCAACTAGTGGATCTGAGAGTTGCTAATATTAATAATACTTTATCATTCAAATACATTGTAAATTTACACAAATAAAGTCATTTGAATCTGAATCTGAATCTCTTTTCCTCTTCCCCGATTCCCACTCTCTCATTCTCTCTAAAAATAATAGATTCACAATTGTATACAAATCTCGCAGTGTATACAAATTAGTAGGCGAGGCATAAGTTTATACAAAAGCATTTTATTTTATAAACTTTTACAAATAATATTGTTTAAATAATTTAGATGTACCGTACACTGCTGTATTTTGAAAGTGAGTGATTTAGTTGAATTATACGGAACATCCTGTGAAATAGGATTTCAATGAGAACTTTAGTGTTAAGTGTTACTAGTTTAAATAAAGAAATATGCTTTTATAACAGCATTTGTGTATGGAAAAGAGCATCGAAATAATTCTTACAGATATTAAAAGATTTCCTTTTACTTGAAAAATTTATTTTGGTATTGATTATTTATTTAAAAAAAAAAAACGCGTTTGGTAGCTTCGATTTAACGATACCTACAGACTACAGTTGGGGTCTGACGAGTTGATCCCTGGCCGATTCTTCCCCTTCTCCTCCAACTCTCTGCTATTGTGCGTTGCAATGACATTAGCCCTAGACTCAACTAGGCTAGTAACGCAGAAAACCTGTTTGTCTCTGGCCGTAGTTTTCTAATTAGAAATAAAGCATGAATAGAGCATGCGCAGTTGGCTTCCTACTACTGCCTTCCGTTCCCGCACCGAAAAACCAGGGATCAACTCATCAGACCACAACTGTACCTTGACTCGAATTACCGGGACTGTACGGCATTATGAAGAAATTATCGGTTATTTGTTTATTTATTTATAAATGATAAAAATATAATCAAGCAAAGCTTCAACAGGCAATCGCCCATAACTGCTTTCTTCACAAATATTCAGCACAAATGCTATGATTGTCAAGTAAATCTAAAAAAAAATTCTTTATTAAAATACTGTATTCATTATTTTGTTTATACCTTCATTGGTAAGATCATTGAGTTATGTGGCTGTGAGAGATCATGTGAGAGCCGGTTGGAATTGAATGAGCTAGAATGAGTGAAACAAATTGTGGGAGAGAGTTGATTAGTGTCGTCTCTCTTCCACTTGAACATGCATGCATTTCTAGCCCATAGTTGTAAATTGAGTGAGGTTGGGTGACATACCAGGCAATAGCTATGCATGATCCAGACGCAAGCTTCCCTAATGTCGTTCAAGTATTTAAATAGTTCATGCTATAATTTAGGCCATAAACCCCGCCTTCGTTTCAGTGTCCGCAGTATGAGCAGTTGTTGGAATGCACCCCTACTGCATTGCAGAGCGATCCATTTTATTAACTTCTTATTTTTAGCTTTGAAATGGAACTCTAGCTGTCAACGCCTGGGAAATTCCATAGTAAATACTGTATTAAAAAACAGTGAATTATTGAAACTAGTTCTGAAAATAGTTTTTTATATTCGATTTTACATCTTTTCTCTTATTTACTTTTGCTGCTTTATATTAGTTGAAGCTCACTTTTTAAATGAAAAACTTGGTTGATATTTTCATCAATTTTATGTTGTCATAATTTTTATTTAGGTTAATAGTAATACAAGATATTAATTCATTAAAATACAAGATTAGAACTGTACAGGTTAAGTACATCAATATGTACAGTACACCTATAAGTATCATGTATTTTAATGAATAGTGATAAGTAACATGATGGGTTATCCATTGGTTTACCCATTGTAATTTTGTTGTGGTCATTAACAGTTTTTCAGTTGGTAGCCCTGATTTTGTTTGAAGTCCAATTGGTTTCCAAGTAACCAGTGTAACCAGCAATAATTTCTTCAAGCTTAGCTTGTTTTTGAAATGGATCTCTATTTATGTGAATATTTTATATTTACTCTATTTATAAGTGTATTTATTTGAATTAGTTTACCCACGGGTCAGTATCTCAGCCGTTGATCAAGTGTAGTGGTAACTATATCGCCATTATTTGAAGGAGACTGTTTTTTGTTCTACAATCATGGAGATGTATCCAGATTCAGGGTGCATGGCACCGTCTCGTACGCCATTTTCAAGTTTTTTTCTCTGTCTTGACCATGTCTTTCATCAGTGTTGTTATCAACCATTTGTTTAGCCCTAAATAAACTATTAAATGTAACAGAAAATTGGCTACACAATAACATGTTTGCTTTGATGGATACCCGATAAATCACTAAAAATTTGTAATTCAGATTTGATTAATCAATCAATGAATTTATTATACTCAAAATAATAGATTATGATTATAGATTAATATTAAATTGTAGTTCACTGAAAATTCTCAAATGATTGCGCACTTGGAAAATTTATAGATGATGTGAAGTCTCTTATTACGATTTTATCCTTTCAAAAATTCATTGTACTAGTTCAATACTGGGTGACATACAGACCAAGTCTACTACTGTACAGTAAAACTATTCAGTCTATGTCATAAGGGAAAACAAATTTTGTCTTTACTCAAAACTAAATGCAAAATATGGGAAGTGATAGCCGTGAGCTGTAGCAGATATTTGTTCAATCAGATAGAGATAAGCTGCATTTTCCTTGGAACTCTTTGTAAGGGTAACCGATTAGATTGGCCAGCAAAAAAGACACTGTTCTCTGCTCTAAATCACTTCCCGGTGGTTCGGAACCCACCTAAAACGGTAGGTACTGCTCATCAATCACAATCATCCAACTCATTACCCATACACAGGTCTCAGACGTATGTGGGCATCATCCTCCAAAAAATCACAATTATGTGCTAATACAGTGTTCTCTCAGAATGAAATCCTTCTTCAGGTAAGAAACCATTTTCAACGCTACTATTTTCTCAAACATTCGAAATACCAGTCTACCAGCGATTTATCATTCAATTTGAATCTGTGAGGCTTCTCACTGACATGGTAGTTCAGATTAGTCCTTTATTCAGATGACATCTGAGGTTGATTGATGGCTTCCTTGAAATCACACAATGTTGTGTTCGTAATTTTCTGGTAAAGTTTTCTTCGTTGTCTTACTTTTTTCACGGACTAGATGTAGGGAATGACATGGCCTAGGTGTTAGTACACTAGTACAGTATTGTACAAGGATTGGAGAAGACAGATCTCGCGTGAAATTATGTAGAATAAGAAGGAGACTATTGAAAGAGTTGAAAGATAATGGCGAAAAATGGGTGTTACGACACCTGACAGGCGCGGCCTCCTGGGTAGAGAAAATGACGATGAAGAAGCAACTGAAGAAGAGATCGACAAAAAAGAAGAAGAAGGATGCTCATTCATTTCCTTACTTTTCCCCTCCTCCCACCCGCACTCATTACTACATCAGCCCATTGTGATTATGGTTCACTGCTCCTGCATCCATCTATGTAATGGGTTGCTTCTAGTCTATTGTGCCCAGCCCTGTAATACATCTCATTAACTTTTTCGGCAGTAGTTAAAAGTCCGCTAAGTCTTCTTCATGTTCTTCCAGTGTTTAACGGGGTGTAAAAACTCACTTTTCCTCCAGAAGCAGATTACTTTAATTAGCGTACTGTTTCTAGTTCTAAATTCAGGATGAAATGTACCCAAACTCGGAACTTATACCTTGAATAGTCAAAAAATTTGTTTATAAACAAAGATTTTCAGCACAGGTGGGAAAATTGATGCTCTTTCTTCAGAAAAAGATTATCAGGCGCAACTTTGGCGGTTCTGGTGGCGCAGTTTAGCGCTTGTCTGAGATAATAAGCATTGACGTTGTCAATGACCGTTAGTGTCCGATGGCAAAAAATGCAATCTATCTATCTAGCATCGTTCCCTACAGCTTTGGATTCGACTCTCATTCAACCATGGATTTTTTCATCATTAACCCCTTTAGCTCACGCAAGTCACCAGACCAGTGAGGGCTCATTCGCAATAAAAATCAATTAGCGTACCACTTAAAATTTCAATTTAAATGTCTATTTAGCTCAAAGCTAACAGTTATTGATGTTTATAGGTTTAAAAGTTTCAAAATTCATAAAAGGATTAGATTAGATTATCTTTCTTTATTCATGTAAATTTACAAATTTTGCATAAAGTAGTATCGACATAACATTGATACTATAGAAAATTCACATAATGCTATTTTATAGGGCAAGATATTCTGTCCAACGATCACATTTTTATGATCTTGATCTTTATGATATTAACTTTATTAATGACAATCTAAGTGATGCAATTACATGAAATGGCAAAGTTTGGACAAAGATTCGTCCATTCTTCACACTTGAGGATGGTGCTACAGTAGAAACAAGTAGTCTGGGCGCACGGCCGTTTGGTAGTCAGTCATGGCGAGGGGAGTGTTTATCGCTTTCTTAGAAGGGGTTTCATAGGGTCTTGTCTTAATCATGTGACTCTTCCCAATTTTCCCGGCTGTGCTTCCTATTGCATTAAGTGATAGCCACGAGCCGTAGCTGGTATCTGTTCAATCAGAGAGATAAGCTGCGTTCTCGTAAAAAAGACACTGTTCTCTGCTGTAAAATCACTTCCCGGTGGTTCGGAACCCACCTAAAACTGTAGGTCCAACTCATCAATCACCATCATCCAACTCATTACCCACGCACAGGTCTCAGACCAATGTGGGCTTCATCCTCAAAAAAAAAAAAAAAAAAAAAAAAAAAAAAATCGGGAGAAATTCCGAATCCCGATTATTGCATTAAATCGGAGGAATCAATCTTCCTCCAGAAAAATGTCACTAGGTACACTTTCTAATTAGCTTATTGTTGAAAGTAAAGTGTATGCTACATAAACTTTGAGCCGACAGCTTCTTATTGTCGTTGAGTAGGAATCTTTCAAATTCATAAATTTTTTTTGTAAAACAGATTTTGTATTTCGATTGCAAGGTGCGCTTTAATAATATGGGTACAACTATTATCTAAAGGTTTTGGGACACTGTTCTCTGCTGTAAAATCACTTCCTGATGATTCTGAAACCACCTAAAACTGTAGGTCCAACTCATCAATCACCATCATCCAACTCATTACCCACGCACAGGTCTCAGACCTAGTTGGGCTTCATCATCCAAAAAAAGCTTTCAATTCAAGTCTACCCAAGTTTACTTGATACATTGACCTTGAATGTATTTGTATATTTTATTCCAAAAATGTTGTGTCCATAAACAAGTATTTGCAACACAGGTGCCTGGATTGTCCAATGTTCACCAGCGGACCTATCATATCCCCACATGTCAGCAGCTCAAAACATAAATCTGCGCCGGTACTTTCACCATCTGAAGTCTAATGTCTTGTTAACCTTCTCCAAGAAGATTGCGCTGTAATAGGATGTCAAATAATGTTCTTCTGGAAACAGCCGTGGTTAGATTAAATGATTGATTTAGTGGTTGGCATGCTTTAATTGAAGCACCAGCTACCGTAAGCCCAGTAGCCAACTGCTAATACTTGATACTGCCACTTGGTGTTTGCCCAAAATGGCGGCACTGTTATTGAACGATCAAAAGTCGTCGTAGAGTCTGGCGGCGTCCGGTTTTGCTGGAAAATACTGCTTTTACTTTTTACGCATAATGGACATCGATAATGTCCATACCATATTTGTCGGCGATCGCATCTAGATGTAGCAGGTTTCGAAAACGCAAAACTCACGGTGAAAGTGAGTAAACTGTATGTAAACTATGTCAAAGGTTAAATCGGCTTCAACATCGTTCATATGCGACATGTCGCATCCTTTGTACATCTCATGCATACTTACATTACTTACAATCAGCATAAAACTTTCTTCACATGGTACTGTACTTCTTAACGAGAGTTGTAATTTTTAAGGACTTGTGGAGTTTTGAAAATGTTTGAAATCATAGATGAAGAATTTATGATAAAAAACGAATATCGCGAAGAGAGATCATAATTCAATCAATGCTTCACAATTGCAATAAAGCAAATTTGATTGATTTATATTTTTTATTCTTGTATACTTGAGGGGAAGTGATAGCCGCGAGCCGTAGCAGGTATCTGTTTAATCTGAGAGATAAGCTGCGAGCTCGTAGGTCCTGTTTGTAACGGTGACCGATTAGATCGGCCAGCAAAAAAGACTCTGTTCTCTGCTGTAAAATCACTTCCCGGTGGTTCGGAACCCACCTAAAACTGTAGGTCCAACTCATCAATCACCATCATCCAACTCATTACCCACGCACAGGTCTCAGACCTATGTGGGCTTCAAAAAGATTCATAATCCAGATCCAATTGAATTTCCATTATGATAGTTTTAACCATGATCTTGTTTTCTTTTTCAGTCTTATAGGCAATAATCACTCCTCTTAAAAATCATGCCATTATATTTTCTGCACGTTGTTTGTAGCTTGTCCCTCCTTAAGTAAAGTTATTATTAAAAGTTTATTTTTTAATTACAGATACTGTATGATTGAAAGAAAGAGAAAGAGTATGATTGTGAGAGAGAGTGAGAGAGAAATCAAAGATGGTGCCGGCGCCTTCTCATACTCACTACTCTCTGCCACTGTCGCTTTCTCCATTATTTTCTATTCTGGGCAATTCAACAAACCTGATTGATATCTTTCAGCTCCTTATTCAGATGCTAAGACCAGCGTCGATTGTTTATCTCGACCACTTACTAGATCGTCAAAATCCCAGTTACGCAATTCCTGTATTCGACATGGTTGCATTATCCGATTCTTCCCACATCAACACCGTTTAGGCTTGTTTTGATGCTTTATTATTCAATCAGTTCTTCTTTATACGGTACATCATCCACCCCTGTCATTTTGTTTTTGTAATTCGTTTATTTTTTTCTTTTCTCATGAGTTTCTTTCAAATTGATCTCTGAATTGCATGAATTCGTTTTATTCATTTATTTTTTCTTTTTTCATGAGTTTCTTTCAAATTGCATGAGAAGGTTGAGTGGGAGAGAGGGCCGGCTGCGTTCTAACTTCGCCCTCCCAGGTTGAAATAAAGACAACCAATCAATCAATCATACATCTGCCTTGAGTTTGAGATTTATTTAAAAATATGGAGCATTTATGTTCCAAATTTTACACTGCTCCAGAAAATTATAATGCTTTTTGGGTGTGTTTTGATGGCTTTTAAAAATTCAATATATTTAAATTGTCAGGTACTTGGTTTTGAATTCTTATCATGCAAAACTATGACCTCCGTTGTACCGGTTTATTTACATAATTATTTATCCATTAATATTTTTTGATTATTATTATTGAATTTCTTTATTGCCAATAAAATTGCATTTAAATAAAAAACATTAAAAAACAAATTATAATAACAAAACAATATTATAATAATAATAATAATAATAATTATTATTATTAATTATTATTGTTATTATAATTATAATAATAATGATAATAATAATTATTATTATCGTTGTTGTTGTTGTTGTTGTGTTGGTTGTTGTTGTTATTATTATTATTTATTTACTCTGTCTTGTAACCCAAGAACTGAGGCATTTATTTAAACACAAACATAAATTACATTAAATGAAAAATATATCGAATAGTACATTACGCTAATCAATTGTAGCATTCCACTATAGAAACTATGAGTCGGGACGCGAATATATTGAACAAAGTTCTTGTGTTATTGTAACGGTGTACAATTTGTGCCAAGTTTAGGAGACAATTTCGATTGTATATTTGAAATAGGACCTAGCTTTGGAATTTTGCGTTGTTCCAGATAATTAAAATAGAATATGCTTTTATTTCACTTGAAATTTACAGACAGGATTTAGCCTATATTTATTCTTTACAAACAGGAATAAATATAGTTAGTTGAACTCATTATCAATTAATGAGCTATAGTAAGTACATTGAACAGCTTCTCCTTTTTTGTCATAAAATTAAAAGTTAACATTACTTGAGCTATCAAATTCCTTATGTAAATATAAGAAAAAAAATACATATACAATAACAAGAGAAACAAAATACTAACTTGCAAAGTGATTAGCAATCACTTGAGGGCAAGCAGGAGGAGAATGGAATGTATTGTTCTGGAAAGCTGAGTTTGAATTCTGAATTCTTCTGAAGTTGTTGAAGACCCTACCGCAAAACTTGGAAGCTGGAACCAATCACTATAGTTCAGATAGATAGAAAGTGCTTATAATTTGGGTTAGGTATGGGTAATGATTCACTGATGCCATAAATGATGGTTATTATAGGCTATAATTGTTACTATTACAAAACAACTTCTATGTAATAAACTCCCAAAGAATGAAATTGTAGTTAGTTTCTCTTCCAAGTCATAGATAGCAATTTTTATGGTGACTGTGTCCTTTTGTGTCTTACACCTCTAACAAATTCCTCTTGAGAGTTTTTTATTCGGATGATTTTGTTCAAGTTCAAGTATTAAAAATATGCAATATATTTTTTTTTTTTGAGGATGAAGCCCACATAGGTCTGAGACCTGTGCGTGGGTAATGAGTTGGATGATGGTGATTGATGAGTTGGACCTACATTTTTAGGTGGGTTCCGAACCACCGGGAAGTGATTTTACAGCAGAGAACAGTGTCTTTTTTGCTGGTCAATCTAATCCTGTTACTATTACTATTATTAAAACGACAATAATTCTTGTTCTTCAATTTATACAATTTTCTTCAGAGCTTTCCAATTATTGAAAATTTTCCTACAGAGAATTTCGTTTATTCCATCAAGCTTTACTAGTTTATACCTTCAGTTTCTCTTCCATTAATATTTATATTGTACCAAATAAAAAAAGAGAGCCGGTTTTTGACTACTCTCCAAGTTTCTTGTTTTGTTGGCTGTCGATACAACATTCTGGTTCCTTTAGAGAGGAATAAATTAGTAATAAATGAGTATGATTGAGTAAAGTTGGTTGAAACGGTACAAATTTTCCTGTTATTTACATGGTGATTCGAGTAGAAACTGAAATCACTCATGGAAGGCTGTGATTTTGGTTCAATGCTATTGTTACGGGTTCTGTGTCTAAAATGACGCTGGCAACACTTAAATTTATCACTTTCACTTTATTAACACAAATAATCTTCAACTCACACTGTTCAGTAATTTCTTACAGAAAAATAAGCAATTGAAATCAGATAACACGATATTGTTCAACTGATAATGAGTGTTCAATAAACTGTACAAAAATCAATCACTAAAAGTTAAAAGGTCGATCTAATATTAATTAATAACTGTACAATAAACTGTCCAATAATACTCAGAAAGAAACGTCGAGGAAGAACGATTAACTTATGTAGCACAAGTCCGTCAATACAGTAATAGTTAAAAGAATTATCACTTTTGAACTGTCAAGAGAATTATTATTACAGACAACGAAAGTTCATTTCATGGTTTGTAATAGCGCCAACGGGATTTCACTGTCTGTATTAACGCGAACTGTCACTACTGCCACTTATCAACGTAGAACAATAACTGAACTACTTAACTGTCCCACTTGTTTATCACGACATATCTCAAACAAGACTGAACTCATTAGAGACTTCCTCTACTTATATAGTTTATCATAATTGAGATATCTCTAGATTTCTCTACCAACTTCTAAATAAATAAATCAAGGAAACTAGAACTTTCCACAATATTCGATAAGACTCCATTAATTTCTAATCAAACAACTAGAACATTCTACAATGATCCAAGTAAACACTATAAAAGTGTCAAAAGCAGAGTAATTAATTGCTTTATAACATTTACATAGCAGATAACGCCAAGAACCACTGTGCCTTCTTTCTCTCTATTCACTTCAATTTCATATTCGCTACACTATTATACATTCGCGAGCATAATCGTTACTGTACATATTTATGAGGGTAATTTAGATTGAATTAATATTATTATTCAGCAATAAAGCTCCTTAGAATGAAGCTTTTATTCCTATAATTCCTAAAATTGAACTGGTTCAACAACCATTTATAAAACTACAACCACATTCATAAAAACCACAAAAAATAACATACTGAAAGTACTGAGGGGTCGTCCTGACCCTTGCTAAACGCGTGTAATAAGACTTGAGATTACTAGCAAGTATTTGATAATTGTGTAGCAAATAACCTATTTTAAGCTCGTCTTAACTCTTGTGGTTGAGATTGTTCTTGTTGTTACGAAAGTCATGCTACTAGTACATGCAGTGGCGTACCTACAATGCCCCGCGTAGCTACAATAACAGGCAATACCCCGTGGCCCCCAAAGAAAAATAAGTTTTTGTACTTTGCTTACTAGCAATAAACAACAAGAATTTTTTTGTAAACAGTTTGTAGATATTTTGTGGATTTGCCTTCAAATCCAAGTCGTTTGTTTGTGAAATACAATTGTATTTTTGAGATTTCAAAGTGGGGACCCCATCTCAAGGTTTTGCCCCGGGGCCCCTTCAGGCATAGCTACGCCACTGGGCTACATGCTACACGTTTAGCAAGACTTTGTACTTGACTTATACTAAGGGCCGTATTTATGAACGTTCTTTCAGTCTCCCTTGACTTCAGAAACTCTTTTTTTCTGAGGATGAAGCCCACATAGGTCTGAGACCTGTGCGCGGGTAATGAGTTGGATGATGGTGATTGATGAGTTGGACCTACAGTTTTAAGTGGGTTTACAATAAAGGCATCCCAAGAGTCTCTCGAGTCAAGAGACACTGAAGCAACGTTTATAAATACGGGGTTAGGGGCCGTATTTATGAACATTCCTTCAGTTCCTCTTGTCTCCAAGGACTCCTGAAATATAATGTATTTAGAATAGAGGCATTTCAAGAGTCCCTCGAGTCAAAAGACACTGAAAGAATGTTCATAAATACAGCCCCAAGGGCTTGCAAATACTAGCAATTCATTCAGACTTGTAGGGCAAGACACTAGACTGCTTTACTGGAATTTTCTAAGCATAAGGTGATGCTCAGTTCCTGAGTGTGTTGTCTCCAGTACATCTCTCCATCTACTAGTATTCTGTTTCAAACTAGGAGAAACCGAATTTGGTGTTTGATATGAAAAGTAGCCAATAAAATTCAAGTGCTTTTTTGTGAGAAGAGGTCAGGGGTCAGGGGTTCACAGGGGAGTCCCAAAAAGTGGAAATTGTAGATGCGAATGGAATGTGCCAGAGGCGAATCCGGTCGTGGAAGGGTCAGTGTCCTGGCTAAGCCTTGACCGTCCTCGCTCTTCCCCTCCTCCCCTGCCTTCATCAATGTTGATGGTGCTCAAACATCTATTTTATATCTATATATCTGCAACTGCGGCTGCTAAAGTGGCTGTACTCGCATCTCAAGTAGTATAGTTGTTGTATTGGCGCATGGGAATGGACCCAGTGCGGAGTGCTCATTACGTAAGCTTCGGCGTGAGATGGCTCCTGCTCGTCTCCTGCACTGCATTAGCTCAAACAGCTGACTGACTTGCATCCATTTCACATTTCACTACTGAAGTAATCCAACGATCGTCATCCAGCTTCCCCACAAACTCGCCATCTGGATGGCGTCTAGAAAATGAGTAATTTATAGAGGGTGAATTCATGTAAAATTATTTATTTATTCACATACAAATGCTCATTAAAAGCCTTAATGACACATTAAAATTGATTTCAAAGAAAGATAAAATAATACTATTATGTTGGTGATGACAAAAAACGTGTTTACAAATATAAATAAGTATAAAATAATAATTTCGTGTAACATGGCTGGCTAAGATAGATGGATAGATAGAATGTCTTTTATTTGTGCTCTTTACAAGTAATAAAAGTGCTGTGGGCGAAGTTGAGGCATAATAACCCCCTCCACCACTTAACCCACAGTATAAAGAAGTAACTTTATTCACAATGCAAGAAAAGGATACCAATTAAAAAACAAAAAAAATAATGATAAAGATAAGGGTAGGTGTCGAAACTTGTAGGTCGCACCTAATTAATTTCTGAACAAAATGTGCGGTATTTACTTGCAGGTAATAGTAAATACTTGTTTTATTCACCTCAATAATTTTTGTGTTTACTTGTTTTTTGATACTGTACTAATATTGACTCGTCCTACTCGTTTTTATTAACCAGGCGTTTTTATTTAGCTTGGTCATTTTTAGTTAGCGCTTGAGAAATGCGAGGCCATTTGTCAAACGGCAACCATCATGAAAAATTTGTTTGAAAATCCATCTGAATTCCTTAAATTTTGGCTAAATTATGTTATTTATTACTATCAGGTTTATATGTTATTCCGATAAAGACATTTTTTTTTTCAATACAATAATATCAATACAAGCATTTTTTGTCATTTTCGGCAAATCTTGGGGGTGAGGTGCCATGACCTTCACTGCCCTCCCCAAATGACGTCACAACCCGGGGGTGTTATATAAAACTCTGTAATGCGATGTTGGTAAATATATAGTTTTTAGAGTGACTACTACTACTACTACTACTTCTACTACTACTACTACTAATACTACTACTACCCGTAAGGGTGTCCCCACCACGAAAAGCCATACGAATTTACTTTACTACTACTACTACTACTACTACTACTACTACTTAGAATGTAACTCCAACTTAGTAACTACTACTCTACTAGTAACTACTAGTTGGAATGATGAAAGTGGCTTATTCCCGATAGAGAAAGATTTGTAATTACATTAGTTCATCATTATTTGAAATAATCATCATTACAATAATCACGCCTTCTACCGTAGGTCTCTTTCCATTGCCTAAATATACAAGTCTCATAATTTGAAGACTACCAGATGGTACAATCTAAAATATATAATTTGATTTCTTCGTGATTACTCATGTATTTTGTAGGGTCTAATTCGAGGCTGAAAGTAGCTTGTAATACTCAGCCGCATATGGTGACAATTTTCTGTTACCATCCTAATTATTTTCACTGATTTAGCAAGCTTCAATAAACTTTCTTCGTAATAATCCATTTCCAATTGAGTTATTGTCACTAGGTTCGTTGAAGTTTGATTAAAAAATCCTGTTTTAAAAAGTAAAAATTTGATTCATTATCAGTTTCCTTGTGGTTCTTAATAATAATAATAATAATAATAATTGTTTTTTTTTTATTTTCCAGGTACAGTATGATGATTCAATCAAATGCAGACATCTCTTGGTATGTCTCATATTCCTGACACTAGTCCAGGCTTTTTTTCTAGCCAGCAATGAATAACATTATGTTATATTGTGGTAAGTTAATTTCTTTCAACTTTGTGATATTAATTCCCAATAATCACTTATTTACTAGCCAGTTATTTATTATTAATTAATCTAAAAGTTGATACAATTGCTTAAAATTGACAACCAGTGGTGCAGAAGTAACCAATGTCTACCATTTGGAACTTCTTATGACATGACCTGTAAACTAAAGAATATAAAAATTGGCTATTCTCAAAATCTTGCATATTTGGGTTTAAGAAGACCTTGTAACATTCAGATTGAAGACCTCAAAGTCAGGTCTTTCGAATTCAGGCCTACTTGTAATACATGCAGTAGCCTATGTGCTAATCTTATTCATTGTCTATTGCTCGCTCAAGGGCGGTCCCAGGGGGAAAATTCGGGACTGGGTGAAGGGTTAGGAAGGAAAGACAATCTCGCAAAAAGGGTAATCAAATTCCCATTTTTGACCCCCCCCCCCCCCCCCACTACACAAAATCTGGAGCTGGGATCGTTCCCGTCTCGCTCTTTGTCATTCTCATTACTACTCTGTCTTCCTTAATGCCGTAAAACTAAAAATAAAAAAATTCTGAATGATATTTTGGTGTATTTTATAACAAAGTAAGTAAGGGTTAACTTGGAGAACCGTCACTTTGTCTGACTCAAGAACTAAATTGAAACTGTCAAAAAAAATTCACCAATGATGGATGTAATCAAAGATTAAAACTAGTGAACATTTGCACTGCTCCAATGGTGCTGAAAATCCCTTTTTTTGTTGGAAACAGTTGAATTTCTATCTGAGGTAACTAGTTCACTGGACAAAGGCCCACTTTATGTATTTTTTTTCAAAATCAGTCATGCGATGATGCTTATTGTGTGAATAGCGGCATGCCACTTTTACTCTTGTTATTGTGCTCTTTTGCTCTTAAAATCTGTTTCGTAACGGATTAAGATCTAAACGGGGCTTGCTCAATCCGTCTGAGAATGGCTGCTATCCATTGATCAGTCGCGCAAACAGAATGAGAATGACTAAAAGTCAGGCCAAGCCTCCTCCTCCTCCTCCTCCTTCTCCTCCTCCTCTTCCTCCTTCTCCACAATGTATCCTCTTGGTCTCCTCCTGACCTCCTCTTGTGTCCTCATCCGTCTCATAGTCACAAAGCGAACGCAAGACACAAACATCTGTCCTTGGCTAGAATTTCGCACCTTAATAGCGTTCCATTGTGATCTTTGGAGCTGGTGAGCACTCTTTCTCAAGCTCGTTGTTCTCCTGTACAGATTTGGTTAGTCTTGGTGTTCGTCAACTCACTTTCGTCTTCGTGCTTCCAACTCAAAAGCAATAATCTTTAAATCATCTTCATGTACAGCACCAAAAATTATTATCATCACCCCTAAATGAAAATCTGTTCATTCAGAATGAAAAATTGGGGTTTGGTTGTGACAATGAGACAGTTGAACAGTTTGAGAGATTTGTAGAAATCAGAAATCTTTATTGGAAAAACTTCAAAAATAGCATTGGATGGTGATTAGGTACCTCGTGTTGGAAAAGCTTTGTGTGACACAACAGTAACTCAGTAGTTACTAAAAACAGTAGTAACTGGAGAAGCCAATAATGTCTGTAGCTTCTTTCTGGTTGATGAGTTTTATATAATAGCTCATGGTTAGGGTTGCCATATGGTAATCACCAAAAAGAGGAAATTGTAAAATGCGTTGTAAATTACAGGGTGAAGGGCGGGGGGGTCGCCGCGGATAGGGACATCCTTTCTATAAAAATTAAATGAATAAAAACCAATGTTTTCAAATGTTGGGTTTCTTTAATGGATATTGTTGGTTGGAAAATTACAAATAGGACTGGTAAACTTACAGAAATTAACCTATTTTTAATCAGAAGACAAGTCAAAATTGGAGTATATAATAGCGGATTCTTATAAAAACCTTCAAAAAAGGAGATTTCTTATTTTCCTGTGAAATCCCCCGGAACCTCACTTTGGCCTTCCCGGTGGTTCGGAACCCACCTAAAACTGTAGGTCCAACTCATAAATCACCATCGTCCAACTCGTTACCCACGCATAGGTCTCAGACCTATGTGGGCTTCATTCTCAAAAAAAAAAATCTGGAGATCTCCGGGGAAATCCGGTGCTATGGGAACCCTATGTATGTGCCATTGGAAAAGCCTATTGAAAATTAATTGTCTTCCATAAACTTACATTAGATAGAAATAATAATTGGAGTTTAAACTCCAATTTCCAGCGATATTCACTAATTGGGCAGGATCCAACATGTTTTTGTTTTGAGTGCCTCTCATTCCATGATCTCTGAAATCCTCGTATATTCGTAGTGACCTCTTAACTAATTTCTTGTCGTGAAAAATGAGCGTTCCGCACCATGAATTTTCAATGCATTCCCTTAATCTTCATTTAAATCTAGATCTGACTAGTCATTTACTTATTGGATCATTCAAGACATAATAAAAGTAAACAAAGTTAGTTATTGTCGATTCCATGTGTTTCCGTGTCGATAAACACGTGGAATCTACAATATACTTTATACTTTTGTCATGGAGTTCCAAAAATTAATCAAATAGCCTATCTATTTATATGTTGAAACATACCTTTATCTTGAAAATATTACTCAAAGTTATAATTTGCAACACTAACATAGAATGGACAGCTGCGTCACAAAAGTGTTAATTCGCCATATTTTAGTGCATAATATGAAAATTGCCTTGTAAAAAATGAACGCAGCCAAAAAAATATATAAAGTTGATGTTTACCTTTTTAGTAGGCTTTGTAGGATGTTTAAGTTGATGTTAGTAAATCAACTGGGAAAAATATAGGATCAATAACAGAGAATAATTTGTTTTCCTAACCTTTATAATCTTCACAATCACGTATTTCTTTAACGCTGGTGAAAGGACAGAGATGTTGTCACTTGATGTACTGACAACGAATTTGGAAATGTGTAACTTGATAGTTGAAAAGCAGTAAGCCATTACCTCTTGGATTTCTGAATAGAATGATTTTGGCTGCTATCCAAGTTGAGGAGTTGGTTTATTATCTTAGCTACTATTAGACTTGGTTATCCAAGTTTTATGGCTGTGTGAGACGCTTATTGATTCTAATATAATGCGAGAGGATTGTCATAAGTCGGTTGGCTGATTCTTTCATCCAGTTTATTCATTTCCATCTATAAAATGAGCAATACTTCCACACCATTGGGTGGAAGAATGTGAGATTATTTTTGTAAACAACTTGGTTTTGTTATGTAACTATATTGCAGGCCTAGGCTTTGCTGCTGCAAGAAGTCTATCTAATTATCCTGCATGAGTTTCTCTAATACGTAATTATTTATTAGTCATACGAGTAAGTTGCGGTTAATAGAAAAATAGCATATAAAACATGCATTACTTACCTTGGATTTATTAACTCGAGCAGACGTATATAAAGCGGTACGATTCAGTGCTCTTACATTGTATAGTATTGTGGATTAAATTCTAAAATGTCAAAGCACATAAGTTGATTTATGCCCATGGTTTATTATGTTGTCTAATCTTAAGTCAAGGTAAACAATCTTGAATCATCGCCTCGGTTTTTGTGCATGAAAGGATTTTCATAATTTTCAAATTGTACAATCCTTTTTTAAATATTTAAACAGCCTAACCTTACTGTTCTTTATTGTCCCGCTTTTCAAATCTTGTCACTACATACTGTTTTAACTTTCATTGTTCACAAAATTGTATTGTAATGTTTGTGGTTAGGAGAGCCAAAAAACTGATTTATGAGTCCCTGGATCAACTTTATATCATTACTAGCGGTTCACCCGTGCGTTGCAACGGGATTTTAGATGTAATTGCGGTACCCAGCAAGAACCTAGGAATTCCCAAGAGCCTTGCACAAACCGTATGTTCCTAGCTTTCCTAAAATGTTATTTTTTGTTTGGTTGGATTGCAATTAGAAATGTTCATGGGAGCCTTACCGATAACCGGTAAATGTTACCGATGGACTCTGATTGGTCTATTCAAATTTATAGGTGAAATATTTATAGGTTAAATTGAAATAATTTAATCAGAAGTCACCGCTAATATTTACCGGTTACCGGTGAGGCTCCCATGAATTCGACCAATGATCAAAAAATGTGGTGTGCATTGTAAAATGCTTATAACCATGAAAAATAACTAGGCTACATGCTTCTTACTTCAATATATGTTGTAGACGGCCATGTGGTGTTTTAAAACTATAAAATAATAATAATATCGTGTGACCTGGCTGGCTCAGGTCTGGTGTCAGAGTTATCAGGTCGCACCTTAAAACTATATCAGTCCTGAGCAAATTCTTAGCAAACTCCTTATTAACGAGTCAAATGAAACTCATAAATCGAAAAAATCCTCAACAATAATTATTATCCATTAAAATTGTTGAAAAATGCTTTGGAACTTCAATGGTATGTGGAATAATGGAGATGCCATATCAGTTTGTGTTGCATTAAATCTTAAACTTGGCGGCCGCAGTCATGTAATCGGTTGGAGTGTTATCTTTGAGAAGACTGACTTAGGCCTACTGCTACTGTAGTTGTCAAGGGTTCAATTTCTAGTCAATCTGGCATTTTTGTGTAATCATTCACCTCATTACCCAAGCACGATGCTACGGCTCATTTACGCGTCATAATTAAAAAATATATCATTCATTTTCCAAATCATGGACCTCAGAACGTTCGACTGTGCACATATATAATCCATATCCTTCAATGCTTCAATTATCACGAGTAATAACTAGATTCTAAATAATAATTCAACTCCCGAACTGTATTGGTATATTGAATTGGTTGTGTCAAATCAATTGGCATTGTAATAAATCTTGATAATTAATCATTTCCCAATAGACTATCTAAGGACCTAGGACCTTCAACTGTGCACATATGGCCCGTTGAGAAATGTTAGTAGTCTAATAATATCACCCGTTAACAAAAACACTGAGTGAATGACAAATTTTAGAACGGCGTAGGAATTTTAAACAAGTTCTGTTTCCAAGATGATGTCATGTATTGAGCTGTTCTCCGCACCCACAAGCGCGTCAACACACCTAAATAAGTTACTTGGTGAGTTCACTGGCAGTTGGTCGTTTTGTTGGAAAGATATTTATTTGTTTTTCACGGTTGAGTGTTTACCAGTGGGAGCTTATGATACAAATGTTGAGCGTTTGAAGAGTGTAAAAGAAAACTGTAAGAGCGAGCGATCTGCATGAGCACAAAACGTCTTCGGCGTCAGAGCTGGAAGGAGAAACTGTTTGAATTTATATTCTGCTTCTCATATTGATGCATCCTCTACATCAAAGCAAAGCTCTTGTCCTAGATTCTAATGGCGTAAGATGTATTAGCCAATTCGGATTGTCTATGTCATTGTTCATACAAAAGTAACTTTCTCACTTGGTGGTGCAATACGTTGTAAAAAGTTTCCTACCTATTATCGTTCGTCGAACGGTAGCAGCGCATTAAAAAAATTATTCTTCTAATTTGTGGCTTACTTTAGAATTATTGCATCCCTTCTGTCGTCGTTTTCTAGTGCTGAAGAGGCTACTTAACGCCAGATGTTCTTCAAAGCTTTCATAATCTGTTAACGGATTTGCCATTGGACATCAACACACTTTACTATTTTTTTAAATTTCTGAGCGATGTGGGAAAAGTTGATTACTCTCATTACGCGTCTATTACAGCTGCGTTCACGCCTCAATTTTTTGTGTTGTAATATCAAGGAGCTGCTCGCACTCATAAATTATATATAAAACAGAATTCTCACTCCAGAAACATTAGTTTTCCACCAAAATTATATACTAAAGTATGTAGATGGATTGTGAATTTTAGAATAAAAGAACCGTACCGTATACCGTAAGTTCATAGTACGAAATACAAGTTTGTTACATCTTACATACGGTTACCCAAAGGTTACCCTGTACCGTACGTTCATTAAAAAAAAAAAAAAAAAAAACGCTTGTATGCTGCATTTTAAATGATTAGATAACTTAAGCATGACCATGATAGACTCATAGATTCTTAGGCCATTTGCAAAAAATTTGTAAAGTATGTATGTCTGAGGTAGCGTATCTTCCTGAACCTTGAAACCGTATTTGGGATGTATTTGTATTTTTGAGTTTGAAACAAAAAGTATTTGTATCAAAGTATTAAATTATTTGTGTAAAAGTTTGTGTATTCTTGAAACCGTATTTGGGATATTTATCTTTTGTATTGTTCAAGATTCTACTCTCAGGAGGAATCTAAAAATGTAATAATGGTGGTACGTTGTGTTGATTAAAGCTTCTGTAGATTAAACAAATTAGTATTAAAACGATCCTCATGGAGATCATTATTGATGCTGTATAATTTCATTTTGATAATCATCAATGGATTTATTCAAGTAGAATACGCTTTCTATAAAACATCTGTGAGGCAATAATTAAGCTCCTTTCCATATTTCCATTTCATAATGGACGTGCACTTATTATTTATCAATATCACATATATTAAACATATTGTGCCAGTTTAGTATATTGTTCTGCACCTATGAAGAAGATAAATCAATGTATAATCAAATGAATCTTGTTATGAATAAATTTCCGCTATAGGAATGTTTATTATGGGAAAATTTATCTTCATTATTAAGCTTGTCAATGGTGTCAAGTCATTTCATCTTGGGGAAAATGTTGTATTTCTTGTGTCTCTACTGCGATGGGAACCATATTTTTATGATCAGAAGACATGCAACTATTAGGCCCGCATTACACTTGGTCACCTGGCGACGTCACCGGTGACGTCACCGGTGATCTGACTAGTCGCTGGGCACTAGTTCTTATGGCGCTTATTACATTAGGGTCACCGGTGACGTCTCCAGCGTTTGGTGACCGACTGGTGACCCTTCCCCGTGACCAGACGAATCACCACTGGTGACCAAGAATTATCGCTGGGTATTGAATCAAATGACATGTATTACACACAGTCACCAATGTTGGGTCACCACTGTATTTATTTTTGTGTTCTGCAAGTTCAGTTTGTTTGAAGCTAGTGTAGTGAGCGGTCATGTCGGAAACATATGAAGAGATGCTGCTTCTTGCTCTTTTGTTGAGGAAAAGAAGGAGACGGGCAAGGAAAATGCACGTGCATCCGATATTATCATTTCGAGAAACAAAAGGATTGTTTTATACGATTTTTGACGAACTTTGTGCTGATGAAAACAAGTTTTTCAATTACATGAGAATGTCAAAATCCCCTTTTTTTGAACTGCTTTCTCTAATAAAAGTGGACATTACCGGAACAAATACGAGAATGAGGAAATGTGTTTCTCCAGAAGAAAAACTTGTAGTTACTTTAAGGTAAGTAAAAAAACGTGTTTTACTTCATCTGTATATTCAAAGCATGATTCTGATTTTAATAACTCACAGGTTTTGGATTACAGTAAAATTTATCACTATATTAGCTACTGAGTTCCTTTATGTTTTATTAATTTTATATATTATACATTACTTGAGTTTGCAGCCATTGCAGTCATTATTTCTACTAAAGTAAATTAATAAATTAACTACCAGGACTATAAAATAATTGCAATAATCACTAACTGTAATAATAATAATAATGGAGATGTGTTACTGGCAAAGACAATTGACTTTAGTAAACATTTTTCAAAACCAAATCTTCTTACAAATGATTCTCAAACAATATTTAATTTTTATTAAAATAATGTTTAACATTATTTTAGTACTCACATACTAAAAAGTTTAAAACAAAGTATTTACTTTAAACTGAGAAAATTTCATACAAGTAATCTTTTGAAGTTGACACCAAATATTTTATAAAATTGATAAGAAATTCTATTTAATATCAAATATAACACTGTATTTCAATTCAATTGATTTACACTCACTTTTACTGAAATACAGTGTCAGTTTTTATATTAGATTGTTTAAGTATTTCTTTTATGTTATATTTTAGAAGTTTATGGAAATTTTGGCGCTGTTTTGGCTAATTTTGACACTGGAGTGGGGGAACTGGGTGTTGGCCTCAGTCCAGGTGACTTTACTGGTGACGTGGCTGGCTGCGCGTACTACTGTACTACCGGTGACGTCACCGGCGACGTCACCGGTGACGTCGCCTGGTGACCAAGTCTAATAGGAGCCTTAAGATTTATTATCATTACTTGAATAAGTGACTGGAATGACCATTTAAACAACAAATCATCTATATCTGCAATTTTATTGTTACTTTATAGCTATATGCTTATTAAAAATGTCTAATACAATGAATGTTCCATGTAGGCTCAAGTGTATTAAGAAAATAATTCTGTGAGTCATTGATTTTTCTTATACGTTGATCATCTTACAGCTTTCAATAATCATAGTATTGAGAAAAACTATTGAATAATTTGAATGTTATATGAAAATTCATAACTGTAGTACGGTTTGAAGAATATTTTGGGAAAAATTTAATTTTAATTCAATTTAGCGTCAATTGAAAACCTATTTCATAGAATGAATAGAAGAAATTTAATGGAAGGAATACATTGTACCAAACCCTCTTTTGAGTAGGTTTTCAATTCATTTATTTTGTGACAAAATTCCAATACATGTGAAGATGCAACAGACTCAAAAGACCATAACTGCTCTTTTTACAAATTTTGAATGTACTATATTATCCAATACATTGATAATTCACACTAAACATTTAGTTTAAGAAGTGATAGCCGAGTGCCTTAGCTGATATCTGTTCAATCAGAGATAAGCTATAAACTCTTGGGCCATATTTGTAAGGGTGACCGATTGGATTGGCCAGCAAAAAAAAATGTTCTCTGCTGTAAAGTCACTTCCCGATGGTTCGGAACCCACCTAAAACTGTAGATCCAACTCATCAATCACCATCATCCAATTCGTTACTCTCGCACAGGTCTCAGGCCTATGTGGGCTTCATCCACCAAAAAAAAATATCATTCAAAGTAGATGAAGCATCCTCCGGAAAAAAGTTTGTAATAATAAGAATTGTCATTTATCATAAATCTACTCAAATTTATCATATCTTATTAAAACATGTCGTAATATGTTAATTAGATGAAAATTAACAAATAGTTATTTAGCTTTGCCAAAATTGTTGAAAGGCGACGTATGTTAATTATCCTACTGATTTATGGTTATTGGAGGGAACAGCAAGGAGTGTTTCAGTTGCATTTAAAACTATTAACCGCATAACATGAGAATGTGAAGGTCATAGTATGAACAACAGTTTAGAATCATCTGCCAGTATTTTAGTCGCTTTAACATTGACGAAAACTCATCATAATTTTTCAGATGTAATCTCTTCATCTTGTATGATGAAACGAGAAAGAATACAGATTTCATTAGCGATGGCCTTAGACTGTGGCTAACTGGAATTCTCATTATAAATGTGTTGGATCCCTGAAAGTCAATGACTGTAAACCACAGTTTTCACATAAGTCTGAAATATGTGATGCTTTTGAATGTGCGTACCTTTAGTTCTTTCTTGAAAACTCATGTGGATTCCCCTCAATGAATAAATTACTGTAACCATAGATCAGTGATTAAGTTATTTGATGGTTCGTCTATGCTGTAAACTACTTGAAAACTCGTATCCTGATTACTAACCCATTAATTGACTTCGACAAGGCTTAGCGTTTCCCTTAATCCTCTGGGCTTCCTTTTCATTGAAAGAAAGAGATTTATTTTTCTACTATAGTATACAAACGCGTACAAATTGAACAATGTACTGGAGAAAAACAAATTGTATGCAACCTCTGAGGTAAACAGTGTAATCGATTACAATAGACTACATAATATGGTATGGAAAACAGCTAATTATAATTTCTATTCAAGTTAGCATTGAAAATTAAAATAGAATTTAAAGTGAACTTCATTACAAGGATAATTTTTTCGGATGATGAAGCCCACGTAGGTGTGAGACCTGCGCGTGGGTAATGAATTGGATGATGGTGATTGATGAGTTGGACCTACAGTTTTAGGTGGGTTCCGAACCACCGGGAAGTGATTTCACAGCAGAGAACAGAGTCTTTTTTGCTAGCCAATCCAATCGGTCACAAAGAGCACCCAGGAGTTTCGTAGCTTATCTGATTGAACAGATACCTGCTACGGCACTCGGCTATCACTTCTCTAATATCTTCCCTTGTATTGATCGTAAGGAATTTTCATTACAAAAATATTAGGTATGGCATATTATGAAATGAACACTGCTATGCAGGCTATTTGACATTTTTTTCATACTATGTGTAATTAAAAATCTTAAAAATAGCTATTTGTGTAACTAGAGTGCAAAATAGTGTTTTTCTGCATCGAGAGAAACAGAAAAAAGTTTCTCGAGTGCAGAAACAATACTTTGCACTCGTATTACACATTAAATTTTTCCTACAGTAATGTATAAAGTAATTTAAAGAGAACAAAACAGGACATTCATAACCTGACAATTCCTTACATAGCCTATCTTTGAATCAAATCGATTTCAACAACAACTACAACGACTATTTCGCAGCTGAAGGAGGGTAGCCAACCTATTTTTGAGTGCAGAATGCAGACCTGCTTTCCCGCACTGGAATTTACTTTCCCGCACTGGTGCAGGAATAGACTATTTTGCGTGCTACAGTTAGTGCAAAAATAGGCCCCTTTTGGGGTCACTGTAGGAAAAATATATTATTCAAATAGATTCGTTATAATTAGCCTACTGTCTAGGAATATATCACAATTTTATTAGATTTTCATTATTTGATCCAGGATTTTATTGGGCTGGTTCATAATTCTCAACGTCTCGTCTGCATGTTTTTACATGTTTCATACTGTAGAAGAGAATAGTAGTGTTGATTGAGTGAATAACTGAATCTTGAAGATTCAGTACTGTCCTCATTGCATGACTTTTTATGACTTGAAAGCTACAGAGTTGAAGGGAGAACTGTTCTGGCTTATGTCTGGAGTCATGTGGCTACTACTAGAATCTTATAGAGGCCCATTCATCTATCATGCACCATGTTAAGAGTCCCATTCATAAAGTTTCAATCCATGCTGTTATTTCAGTCGTAATGAATTCAAATTGTCAGTTATGTGACGTAAAACAGACGCTGTGATGGTGACTTGCTTTGGGTCGAGGGATAGGTCGCTTCTGTTATTATTTATTAGGGAAAAGGAGAGCGGGGTTCAGATTCAGATGACTTTATTTGTGTAAATTTACAATGTACATGAATGATGAAAGTAATATTAATATCAGGGGTTGGAAGAGAGGAAGTAGCATATGAATACTGTACTTGAACTGCAATAAAATAATATGTAAATTTATAATTATTTGATTTTTAACAAAACGTTCATTGGGCCAGTAAGTGTAACTGCATAAAATGATGGTGATTGATGAGCTGGACCTACAGTTTTAGGTGGGTTCCGAACCAACGGGAAGTGATTTTACAGCAGAGAACAGTGTCCTTTTTGCTGGTCAATATAATCGGTCACCCTTACAAAGAGTGTCCAGGAGAACGCAGCTTATCTCTATCTGATTTAAAGGTTAAGTGTAAGAATGGCCAAGACGTCGCCTCTTTGTGTAATTCATCTCTCAGATCCAAGCTCTTTTTTCTTCTTTTTTTAACAATCACATCATCTACTTCTGCTGTACAGTACCTTAAAATATATATTTTTTGTAATTATAATATTTTCTATTCAAACTATTCAACCGTTCATTGTACTATCACTTGAACTATGGGATCTGAGAGTTGCTAATATTAATAATACTTTTATCATTTATGTACATTGCAAATTTACACAAATAAAGCCATCTGAATCTGATTGAACAGAATTGGAAGGCGATCAGTGCCTGGTGGATCAGAAGTGAGAATAATTTAGATTGTTTTACTTAATTTATAAAGCATTTTGTTAATATTTGCTAATATTTTGATTTCTCTCGAACATTCTGATTTTTCATGTACAGTATTCTGACTTTTCGTACTCAAGAAGTTGCAAAGGGAATGCACTGATGAATCGGGAATAAGAACACAACAAATGTCTGCAAATTTCAAAGTAGTGCTTCATCCAGGAACCAACTTATAATTATTACTGTAAAACACTTCTTGCATTTATTAGTAGTCGGCAGTACAGTAAATGATTGTCATGAGGCTTATTTTGTCGGCCGAGACTCTGTGCTCTTCCACATTCGCAATCATTATTTGATGAAGTCACTCGTGAGAAACGCGGTCTGCTGCAGCTGTGTCGTGACAGCCGTGCCCTGGACCTCTGATGCCTTTTAGTCCCCGGTCCTCTAGACCCCCACGGTCCCCGTGACCCTGTTGTGTCTCATTGTTCCACTTGGTCTTGCGACTGCCACAACCAGATGTTTGTTTTCTGAGCGGTCACGGAGACTACTCTATTGTTTGGAGAAGATTGGCTGCTTAGGACTTTACCTTCCATTTGTGCTCCTTGCCGTTTGACTTCGGTTAACTGGCTAACTGGCCCCGCAAATTGAAATGCCTGCTCTGCCGGTCTTGTTCTACAAGGCTCAACATTGGTTACTCTTTTGCTACGTTGGACACGATGGACTTTTCTTGTACACAATATAAATTAAAACTACATAATTGTATCTACTATGTCTGCCGGTATGTTATAAATTGAAACTAGTTTCTATTGAGAATCATTTTGTGTTTCATGAGTTTAGTGAAGTAAAATGAAGTAGTTTTGTGTAGTAAAAATGAGTAGTTTTGTGTAGTAGGTAGTTTCGATTAGTTTTGTGCAGTAGTTTTGCACTTAATTAGTGCAAAAGAGCAGAAGTTTTTTTGTTTGTAATTTTTAAGATTACGCCTTGAATACTTTTTTTGCTTGGGTAATTTTTAAGATTTTTGAAGACTCACTCACTCCGGTTAAGGAGTATAGGACAAGTCAAGTAGTTATGCATGTTCAGAAAAGTAAATCTTCAGGTTTGGATAAGTAAATTTGTAGGTTTTGAGAAGTAGTTTTTTAGGTTTGGAGAAGAAACATCGTAGCTCATGAAGATGTGTAGTATCTTCATATTAAAATGATATAATTATGTTTTCGCTTGAGCTGAAATAACGGCCAGTCGAAATGTAGCTGTAGTTTATTTCGATCGGATTACTGCAAACGATTTCATGAACTTGAAGCGTTCTTCTATCTCCATCTTTGATCCACTATCTACATCCACCTACATGTGACTCATTCAATGATCAGAACGTATTAGTCGTCTGCGTTCTGAGCTCGTGCCAAGCCAAGACAAGCTATACTATGCGAGCGGTGGCCAGTGGAATTAGTGTAGCCGTGGTCCCACTAGAGATTGGTCATCGTCAATTTGTGCTGTCGCTTTATTTGTTAAAAGAGCACTGGAACTGGGTGGAGGTCATTCCCAATAAAGGATTTTTAAAATCTTTTTTTGGTAATGGTTTTTGGTTAAAATAATAAAAAGAAGGTTGAATATCTTCACTTGACCTTTTCTTTAATTGAGTAATATCTATGGTAAGATACACCGAAGTATTAGATATTATTCTATCTAAGATTGAGTAACTACGGTTACCCTTTGATTGAGTAATATAATATTGTTAAAATAATGTTTGCAAAGAACCTAGCCTATTTAATCCGAATAGGATTTATACTGTACTAAATATATGATGATTATAATACATTATCCTAGTAATAAAATAATAATATTGGTGCAAATATTTTTTCTTTTATTGAGTAATATCTATGTATTTATAACACTCCTTAGAAAAAATATAATATTGCTAAAATAATATTTACCAAGTACAAGTACTTATTTCTTGTATGATTGTATTAAAAATTTAATAATTATACTTCAGAGCCTAACTCATGAAACAATAATATTGCTACAATTAATTTAGCATTGATTTAATTGCTTTAGGCAGTTCGGAACCCACCTAAAACTGTAGGTCCAACTTATCAATCACCATATTCAACTTATTACCCACGCACAGGCCTCAGTTCTATGTGGACTTCATCCTCCAAAAAAAACATGATTACAAATTTGATTAGAATTCTATAAAAATGAATTTTCAATAAACCGTACGAATTATTTTGTTGAAATTTCAGCGGTCAACTATGAAAATATTCTCATAGTGTTTGCTCCTACGTTTGTGGTTCCAATAACATTTGAAGTTGTAAAGGTTGTTGATCTGGTAAGTAGTTGAAAATTAGAATGGGAAATCTTATTGTACGAAAATCATGCGTGGGGACAGAGAACAAATTTTTCATGTATCTTACTCTAAACCTTATCGATAAATTAAAATAACCTGAGATTGACTAAATAATGATATTATTAAAAGATCATGAGAGTTCTTTACGTGTTCACTGACACTTTTTACCCTGTTTATCAGATCACACAGGACTCACATGCATTATACGAATTATAACACAAGTATGCAATTTAAAATAGCACTTATGCAATAACAATAAAACGTATGAAACAAATTTCGTAGAATAAACGTTGATATTCAACTAAGATATTTTTAAATTATTAAAAATGATTAATTTTTCAATTATTAACTTGAAAAAATCAATTTTTAATGATTATTTTCAAATATTAAAATTGTTCAATTACTAAAAAAAATTGGGAATTTTTTTTTACCAAATTTCAGTTGGTAAAATCAATTATTATTGTCTTATTGTTTCTCAATTACATACTCAAAATGATTATTTTAATAGTAAGAAGAATACTGCTCAATATTTACACTGTTCATCTTTTATAAAAGGACTGCATTACAAATATCATTTATATTGTCTACACATGTCTGCTAGTAAAATACTTTTTTGACTTGAAAATCCCTCAATATTAATAGAGATAGTCACCAGCGTTGGTCCTGAAAAGGACCTATTTTGTCTTGTTGTCATGACCTAGTGGTTGAAGGATTCTCGGATTTAATCCTCGGCACGCACGATGGTTACTTCCTTCGGCTCCTTCAGTGTACCTTCCTTGCAGTGAATTTATTCAGATACCGTTCAATTCTCACAAGTGCACCATTACCAATCTACTCACCAATACCAACACTACACCATGCGGAAAGCTTCATAAAAGAAATGGGGAAAAACAGGGGAGGATTGGTCTTAATAAAAGGAAGAGAAAAAGGAAAGAAAAGAGGAAAAAAGGGAAAAGAAAAAAGGAATAGAAATTTTTTTTTTTTTTTTGGCAGCTGTTATTGCCAGTCCGCTATGATATTAAAATTATTCTGGGGGTGAGAGGGGTGAAAAAGATGAGAAGGCAGGGTGGGGACAGTCAGTGCCGGAGCGAAGAGAAGTGGAAAGCACTGACCAGCTCAGGGTTCGGAGGGTCGCGTACCTCAGAGATAGCAGGAATTGCTACTCCCCCTACGGGAAATATAAAATTCTCTGTAATTATAAAAAAGTATAATTGTCTCATCATTTACCTCCATTACCCAAACACAAATCTCAGAATCATGTTGGTCTCATCAGCCTTGAAGACATATAAAATTCCTTTTAATTGTCAACAAAATTGAAACAAAACTGTCAAAAAAAAATTGTCAACAAAACTATGGTTGCTTCATGTAGAGAGTAGAGAGGCATAACATCTATACAAGATATAGATGAAAACTGTAGATGAGAGGAAATTACTTGTAATAAAAAATATGAAGAAAGGAAAATGGTGGTAGGGTGAGAGTGAGAATAAATTTCAGAAAGAAGTCCCACTAGAACAAATGAAAAGTTGGCTTGAGAAGATTTCAAATAATGCCGTTAGGAGTAGATATAAACGGCAGTCGGTAGCAGGCAACAAACCATACCATGAATCAGAACTCATTTGATTTCAAATCCAGTTATATATAGATATAATATTATGTGTAGTAGCGTTGGCGGCAATCCAAAGCTATACAAGTGGCAAACATCGCCACCGCCGCCACTGCCACAAAACAGAGCAGTCATAACTGAGCCGAATCCTCCCGCCTTCAATCCAAATATTGATGCCAGCTAAATTTAACGAAGCCATTCTCCAGGCACCAACTTCCGGACCAATCGAGGGGTGGTTGCTAAATGAGCTCACTAATCACGAGGTAGATTCTTGTGAACAAGAGATTGTATATATTTATATTTCCATTATAATTCATAATAATTGATTACTATGGTGTTGCTTGAGCTCACTCTCACTAATCATATAAATATGTACTGTCAAAAGCTCAAGGGATTACTTACATTTCATACTTGTACATTTTTTGTTCACTAAGTGAGCGTTCATGCGATCGTGATGTTCAGTCACGAGCACTTTAGACTGCGCTTGGACGGGTGATCGTGCTTAAATGACTTGATTTTCTAAGTTTTATTAACACTCACCCGATGGTTCGTAACCCACCTAAAATAGTATGTTCACCATGCTCCCCATAACATGGTTCATACGTCGAGGTGGAACTACCCGTAAGGGTCTATCCACCAATAAAACCCATACGCGAAGTCTCTTTGCCCTCCTTGCTCTTTGCTCTAGCTCCTTAGATAGAGTGAAACTATTTTGCATGAATCGAGAGTCTAGACTCTAGAGCAGTATCGACCAGCTGCGAGAGCAATATACATATAGTATAGCATGAATTTGCACTGGTCTTGGCATGTTGTTAAATTGTGGAATTTTTATTACAGCACATTCATTTGAAATTGAATGGTGGTTCGGAACCCACCTAAAACTGTAGGTCCAACAAAACATCAATCATTATCATCAAAGTCATTACCCACGTAAAGGTCTCAGAAATATCATGTCGGCGTCATCCTCAAAATAAAAAGAACATAGATTTTGTAGGCTATATATTTTTTTTTCAAGTGAGCTGTTACATAGTGTTAAGGCTGTGCGCAGGGTTTTTGGTCATAATTTTTTTTCGAAGTTTATTGTATTGGATATTACTAAGGAATTGAAATGTTGACTATTGCCATGATGAATTATTTTTTTCATCAAATATTTCATGAAATATGGGAGTTCAAAGTTGAATTTTTTTGGTTTTTGGGGGCAATTGATCTCCCCTACAAGTTATTTTTAACTTTTGATAATTTTTTTTTAAATGAAAGACACATTGAGGAATAAAATGACACATTTTTCATTCCGATCAAACAATCAGTTTTCTCAAAATACATTTTTTAAAACATGCGAAAAATTTCAGTTTTTTTAAAATTATTTAAAAAAAACCAATTGTTGAATTGAAATAAAAAATGTTTCATTCTTTTCTCCAAGGTGTCTTTCAGTTATAAATAATTTATCAAAAGTTTAAAATAACTTGTATGGGAGATCAATTGCCCCAAAAAACCGAAAAATTTCAACTTTGAACTAACATATTTCATAAAATATTTGATGAAAAAAATAATTTCTCATGGCAATAGTTAGCATTTCAATACCTTAATAATATCCAATTCAATGAACTTCGAAAAAAAATTATGACCAAAAACCCTGCGCACAGCCTTAAAATGCAGGTCTGGTTGGTTGGAAATTGAGTTATATTTAAACTATGTAACGTACCAGAAAAAATTAACGACGAATCAGAAATAGATGCATCAACTTGATAATGATAATATTGAATATGTAATATTGAGTATTTAACGAAACAGTAGTAATTGTACAATATTTTAACGAAGATGAACTCAAGTGTTAAAAGTAAACAAAGCTTGGTCACACGTTAATTTCACATGACCTAATGAGCGTGTATGGTTCCGTAACCTCCTACGCAATTGCAAAACGTACTGTATGAATAATTCATTGTTAGGTGATGTTCAGGTATAATATAGCGGGGCCTACATCGTTCATTTACCGGAAGTACGTGTTCAGTGGCTTGTTTAGCGTCGATTTGTGAGGACATTCATTAAAACTCTCTTAGGTGCTTTAGCTGATGACTAGTTTGTAGGATTTAATTTTGTTAGGTTATCAAATCAAAACGTTATTACCGATAAAGTACAATGATACAAACACAATATTCATATTTCTTCTAGTGCTGAATTTATTATCGAACATATACAAAGCCTTGAACTACATAGAAACCGAATAAGTGTTGATAAAACATGGGAATCCTTTCTTCCATGAATGAATGAATTACATGGATAATTTACCATGAAGAGCGCATTAACCATGGAGAATTTGTTCTAGTTATCACCGGATAACACTGTACTTTTTCCTTACTACTACTACTACTACTACAAATTCCTTATTCTATACTACTACATCCACAATAGAAATGTCACAATTGTAATGTATTACTTTGATATTCATTATTTCATTCAAGTTCCATAAATTTCAAGAGCAGTAGTACATGGCTCTTACTGATAACTACGACTGGTGTTATCTAATATCTTATTGAAATATTGGTAATAAGTGATTCGACATTTTATCCCCATTCCAATTCATTGTTTGATAAGTACTTCAAATGTTTTATCATAGAAAATTGATGTTCTCTTTGTCATATTTTTAAAATAATAACTTGACGGCTTTGTGTATATAATTTATTATTAGTAAAATTATTCTACTCAAGAATGATTTCTATTATCGACTGTTTCAGCTATTATTATACTTATACAGTTATTCTTTTATTTGTAACTCGAGTTTTTTATATCTTTTTGGAAATCATGAATACATTTAAAAAAAAACATGATCTTTTTGATGATCTGCTCTTCCTCCTGCTTTAATTTCAAGATTTCATAGTTTTCCTCATTTAAAAATGTCTTTCTTGTTGAATTTAACTTTATTATTAATAATATTCATTCTTTTAATTGGGTAAGTGTAATTAATTGTTTATTTTATTTTTCCAGGTATGCTTGATCTGATTCTTTGATAGAATAACGATGTTTATTGGCGAATGGTGAGTGGAATTCGGATTAATTTCCTGTTTAGGTCGTATGATTCAATTTCACATGCTTTTGAGCTTTTTCTAATTAATTAAATTGGGAGCTGTTTCAACAGTACAGATGCAGTTCACAAAAGTGTTGATAAAACAATTTCACCACTAGGCGTCAAATCTGCATGAAAGTAGAAACCAATCTGTCAAAACAAAACAATTCAAACATACTTTTCTTCTCTATTCATAAAGCATTGCATTACACAAAAGTTTAATTTCACTAATCTCCGCATTAATACAATCTCTTTTTATATATCTGTTATACATTCAACATTTTTCAAGACATGAAAATTCTTGAGGTTGTACACAAGACAGTGTATTTATGGTATTTCTAGGATTAACTTATATTTCTATTCAATTTAATTCCATTGATATTGCTTGTTTATTCTTTAATTGTATGTAATAAATTTAGAATAATGATAATAATAAATGATGCTACTTAGCATTGATTCTCAACGCAGCTTGTTGGCTGTTGCATGAATTTGTGTATAAAAAAGAGATGATATCATTTGACATTCCCAGTTCAGTTGGCACGATTATCTGGCAACTGCAAATCCTATGACTTGTTCCATCTGTTTGCCAACAAACTGCACGTCACCCATTGCATTCGAAGTGGAAGGTTGCTCAAATGACAATGAACCGCACAACAATAATAATACAAAAATATATAGTGGTATCAATATTTGGAAGACATCATCGATTAACTTTAAAAAAAAACGTGTTAAGATCGAATAGTCTAAAAAAATATTTTGAAAACATCTTAGAATAAATTCTGTGTAATTTATCTGAAACATTGAAATGAAATGCATGATGCAATACCGATGAAAGTTTAAACGTGAAATGTGTAATGAAATAATATATGTGTAATGCATATAGGGGAAGTGATAGCCGTAGCTGGTATCTGTTCAAACAGATAGAGATATAAGCTGAGTTCTCCTGGGCTCTCTTTGTAATGGTTACCGATTAGATTGGCCAACAAAAAAGACACTGTACTCTGCTGTAAAATCACTTCCCGGTGGTTCGGAACCCACCTAAAACTGTAGGTCCAACTCATTACCCATGCACAGGTCACAGACCTGTGAGCTTCATCCTTAAAAAAAATATATAAATATATCAACGTGTGGAGAAATATTTGATTAATTTTTGTATTGTTCCATAAGGAACGTTGGGATAAGACCACGTATCAATGTTTAGAAACAATTCATAATTAATTTCAATGTAGTTTATAAAAAATACTAAACTGGAGAAAAGGCTGGTGCAGTGGAATTGAATGATTGAATCCAGGATGATTGATGATATTTCATCACACTCATTAGAGTATTAGTCTAGTGATTACAGTGCAGTGAAACTATTTCAGGCTGCTACTGCAATTAAAGTTGAATGACCGGTACACTTGCCGTTATTGCGCAAATGACTTGATTTTTCTGAATGAAAAAAAAAATTCTTTGAGTTTGATGAAAAATCAGTTGAGTCTTGACTGCTTGATGATAGATTCTCAGGATAAGACAAGATAGATTGGGATAGGATAGGGATAGATTAAGGATAAATGAAAGAAGAGACTTCATATTCTCAACTTCCCTTCAATAAATAATATTTTAATAATTATTTAATGAAATAAAAGTTATTCTATTAGAGAACCTAAAACCAGAAATTGGGACTTCCTAATTTACCACCAAAAATTTCGAGAAAAACTGTAGGTTGGAGTTTAGCCTACTACAGATAAGTCCTATTTTACCAGAAAAAAATGATAACAATATAAGTAATAAAAATAAGCTTTCATGAAGAATGTTGGACTTGTTGATAAATTATTGTGCATGTCCATGTACTTATAAACCTATTTGCCCAAATGCTAATTGAGCTGTATACAGGTTGATCATAGTATAAAGATAAATGAAGGTTTGAATACCTGCGTTTTGGTATCCAATAATTATTGTATTCACTACCGGTTTCAACCTTCCTATCCATCATCAGGTGGTATAAAGGGAAGGGCATAGTATAAAGGGAAGTGATGACCTTGATCCGATTGGATTGGCCAGCAATAAGACAGTTCTCTGCTGTAGAATCACTGCCCGTGGTTCGGAACCCACCTAAAACTGTAGGTCCAATTCATCCAACACCATCATTCAACTCATTACTCACGCACAGGGCTCAGACCTATGTGGGCTTTATCCTTTGAAAAAGTATTGTACAAAAACGTGTAGTTTTACTTCGATTTTCACTCAAGAAGCTGGTTTCCTTTGACCTTAGATCATTGTCACGGACATTTTTCACCCTTTTGACAGTCGGTAATCATAGTTTGCCATGGAATGAGCCGGCCACCATCACGAGCCGAAACCGCGTAGTGCAAGGACGTCCAGATTTCGACTAGGAATACACATTACAAACGGATTCCTCTGGAAACAGGTTTTTGACCTGTGTCGAAAGTTTAGCTGATAATGTTCTGAAAATAACTCGAAGATGTGTGCTCTCCCTCTGCTCTCTAATCTTGTTCATTAACATTTTGTTAGCTGCTTAGTGCTCGGCAGATGAAATAATTTTGTAATATGTTCCCGTGGGTTCCACACATACAATGCTGGCGCATGCCTGTCTGAGATATTCGTTTACTTACACTAAATACTCGCGTTAATGTTTCAGTCATAATGTTAATGTTATTAACATGTTAATAAATGTACATTAATGTTATGTTTCAGTCATTTCATACACACACGCACAAGTGATTGCATAATTTGTGAACATAATCATGGCATCGTCAAATCAATTTAAATTTGAAGATGGTTACCCAGAAGAGGGTTTTCTTGCTGCTTCATAAATCAGGTCTTCTAAGCAAATTATCTCATCTATTTCCAATGCTCAAGTATCGATTAAAATCTCTATTTTTGGCAATAGATATCGCATTTGCGTTCAGTATTATATGATGAATGTTGGCTGTTGTATTGAAACCAATAATCTACGTAAAATTATTGTTCAGGTGCTTGGGAAGGTATTATAAGGTTGATAGGGATGATTCCATACTTTTAGATGTATAACACTCTCCATTCTCCCAGGCCCTGGCGTTTTACTAGTTCCCAAGCTGTGGATCCGACATCCGACTAGTCCCACAATAGGAATTCAATAGTAATTGGAATCTATTGTATTCTGCTTTTGCTAGAAAAATTTACTCCTTTATATGCTGTTGCTAGAATTGTACTCCTTTATATGCTGTTGCTAGAAAAATTTACTCCTTTATATGCTGTTGCTAGAATTGTACTCCTTTATATGCTGTTGCTAGAAAAATTTACTCCTTTATATGCTGTTTCTAGTAAAATTTACTCCTTTATATGCTGTTTCTAGTAAAATTTACTCCTTTATATGCTGTTGCTAGAAAAAGTTACTCCTGAGTTATCTCTGCGTAAGAACTAGACAAAATAGTGGAATCCCGACACATATTTATATAGTGGGAACCACAAAATTCAGAACTGCAATACTTTAGATTTAAGACTTTAATTTATTTTCTGAAATGTTAATTTTTTTTTTAATTTATTGTGAATAAACTCCTCTGGTAGTGCTGTACTCACAACCAGAGAAATTATTATTATAACTTCTAGCCGGAAAAAGTTCATGATATTCTCGCTGAGATTTCCCTATGTGATGTTATAAAGCTGTGCATACTTGTGATTTTGTTGGATTTAGTAATCGGTGGTTGTAGCATTGCCAATGGGTGAGCATTTGTTGTGAATGTAGTCCACTTTAGAGTTTTTTTTTTCATTATATCAAGCATGAACGAAACTACATTCATAACAACTTCAAATGCTGACAAACTACGGTTACACTCACAAAATCATAATCAAGATGAACGCTCTTCATTGTTCATTTCAATCATTACTCAAATTTCCATCGATTGTTCATATCAACTGTATTTAGGATAATTATGTCAATGGGTAATCTAATGGAAAGTCTCTAGAATTGTGAATGGATTTCAACGTTTTCGTTGCAATTTTTATCGGAACTACATTTATTACAAATTCAATCATGGTCAATGTTAACAAAATCTAACTAAGTAATGTCACAAAAAATCATAATCAAGATCAACACTAATAATGAATAATAAGACTAAGTTGTCAGTCTTGTCACAACCACATTTATTAAAAATAGTGAGATACTAGTTTCGGTTGTTACCTATACCATTATCAATCTCAAAAAAACTCAGTTTGTTTGTATAACAACCGAAACTAGTATCTCACTATTTTTAATAAATGTGGTTGTGACAACTTCGTCATTATGGATATCTTCCACAATATCACCTTCACCACTGCAAAGAAAGGTCAACACTCTTGATTGTTCATTTCAATCAATATTCAAATTTCAATCGATTGTTCACATCAATTATCAATATTATATTATCATCCAATAGAAAAACTTCTTAATTGTGAATGGAAAGATGAATCCAAAATAAGTAATCCAAATATGGCTCTAGTTGATTTTTTTTCTTTACGGAAAACATTTAGCTCCTATATAAGTTGTTGACAAACGAATCGCATGTTTTTGAATTGGGTGGGGTAGTGTTGTGTCCTGGGGATGATGTTGCCCCCCCCCCCCCCCCAACACCTATTGAATGCAGTATTTCGTGGTTATTATTATTATTATTATTAATAATAATAATAATTTCTCTGGATGATACTGCGAAACATCCAAAGGAGTTTATTCAAAAAACTAACAAACAGATATTAAAGAGAATCCCGACTCATAAAATTGCTACTAAATAATATAATTTTATTCCTAATTATGATACCCCACTATAAAATATTGATAGTGTACACAATGGATCTGTAGATGTTTCTAGTATGGCCCTCCATTGTGGACTAAACCAACAATCACCCAGCTGGCTGAGGCTGAGTATCATCGGCGATTGCAGATCGTTCACCCTTGACATGCTGGCAAATACGACCACACCTTACTTCTTGTTACGGTTGACCGGTTTCGACCATTCTCATGTTCTCTCTCCATCACTGCACGGAAACAAATGGATTGCCGAACTGATAGATAGAACAGACTGAACCAATCTGTCGGTTGCCGACTCTCCGATCAACAATTGACAAGTAGTAAAAGGCAAAGGAGAACGATATATCGCCTCTCAACAGATTGTTATATTGTTTGAAGAAATGTACTTAAGCATACGAGAATAATCGTACAATCAATAGCCACTAACTATTGTTCAAATTAGACGCATGTGATTGAGTAGCATTGTGAGGTGGTTTATATTGATCGACGTATATAACATTGTACTCAAAATTCTGTTCTTTTTATTACCAAGGAAAGAAGATCCCAAAGGGAATAAAATAATTGGTTGTGTGAATTATTACAAATGAAAGAGATTTTGTTTCCATGTTGTGCAGGGGGGAATAATGATTGGTTTTTTTGTGTGTAAGGGGGGGGGAGGAGGAGGTGGAGGCCGATACCAACAATAGCAAGTACTGTAGTATTCATATAACTTGGCAGCATATAGCAGATGGGACATGCTATGTCTGAACCCAACATACTGCTGCCAAGTTATATGAAAACTGCAGTAAGGCATTCCTTGTTTTAGTAGCCTACAATTTTAAAAAATAGGCAGTTCAAAGATTGAATAACAGCAGATTATTATTATTTTTAATGGGTTTTACTAAATTTATCTCCTGGTCCTCTCCCTTATATACGACACTGATAAGCTTCTCATAATTTTAGCAATCACTTTTACATTCCGGCAGGGGCGTAGTAGCCAGGGGGGATATCAGGATACATCCCCCCCCCCCCCGAAATGTTGTGGTTATCTTTCACAATACTAATAACTTATAGATTAAATTGAAACAGTAAAAACATAAATAAATCGTAGTTTTATTTAGCACAACAGTTTGTCACGGGAATCACAAAAAGTATACAATGTTAATATGGTACTCTTGCACTCTGCCGCGGCATATTCAGTGTAGTGAGCAATGCAGTGTTTTCGAGTGGTGTCTATCACTGACTCTTCTGGATCGGATATATATTTCATTTAAATAAACAATTGATTTTATTGTAATATCCAAGTAAAAATTATTTTAAAATGTTCAAAAATTCATTATAAAAATGATAAATAGAAAAAAATCCGGGGGAAGGTCCCCGGACCCCCCATCAACCCTGTTGGGGGGTGGGGGGGGGGATTTCATTCAATTTTATCTGTTTGATAATAGCCTGTGAATTTGCATAATGTGTATTTGCTGCATTTTCTGCGCTGGGACCATCACATAAATGATCTATGCAAGAGACTGAGAAAACTCATCTACAAGTTCCGAATGCTGAGGTCATTGGTTGATTTGAGGTGTTTGAAGATAATTTACTATTCTGTAGTGCAGTCCTTGCTGACATATGGGATAGTAGGATGGGGCGGAACAAGTTATGCACACATTGACCCGCTTATAAAAGTGCAGAAACTAATAATGAAGATCATAATTAAAAAACCACTGCATTATCCATCAGATCAACTTTTCAGCGAATTTGGTGTGATGGATGCAAGACAGATATATTCTAAAGAAATAATCTGCAGAATACACAAAAACACAGCACATTTTCAACACAGGAACCACAGTCACAACACAAGAAATAGGCACCTTCTTATTGCAAATTTGGCTAAGAAGGCTTTATACCAGAGACACTTCAATCACTTAGCACCAAAACTTTACAATCTGCTTCCAAGAGACATACAGGAAATACCACACAGCAAGAAATTCAAAATCAATGTACATCACTGGATAATAAACATAGGAAGACAAACCATAGAAACCATAATTTCAAACAATATGTGAGCTCACTAACCTGATATTAAAACACTGAATCCTGAAAAATTTAAATTGCAAACCTGCTCTAGAACATGGCATGTCATAGTAGAGTAGGTAAATTTCCACGCAAAAAATGTTTATAAAAAATGTAATCTTTGGTAGTTTTAGTCATGTAGTCTTATATGTATATGTATTTGTTTAGATTTAGTTTTAAATGGAAATAAAATATTATTATTTTTATTATTATTATTTGAATTCTGTTCATTTACACACATGTAGAGTGCAACTTTAATATACAAGCTTTTGATTGGTAGAGGAGAGAGCCATGTCAAATTAGGCGGCAGTAACAACGAACCCATAAGACCATTGGTCTTATGTGTTCGCTGGGCAGTTACTTGACTTGCTCCAGCGTATTGCGGTAGGTCCGAACATTAATCTTATTATATCTCAATCTCAATCACAGATGGTGGGACACCAAATGCCCGCTAATTTATCTTCCAGACGGGGCTAAGAACTTTTACATCAATGCTTCATTGAAATATATATTCATTGCTTATGTCTCGGGCCAAGACAACGCTCGATTGTTGGCTTAATGATGAGTACAGACAAATTGGAGTTGAGTTTTGCCATGTGGGAATAGAAGGTTCATTATAGTTATGTCGTTGTTGATTTTTGTATATTTGTCATTAGCAGAAAGTTCATTTCCATTATGTCCATAATCTCACTTAATGTAAGTTCAAGGCTGGCACTTTCCTTGCCCAAGATGAATGATTTTTAGTGAGGGTAAACTGTGGCCGAGCATCTGATTTCTAAAGATTTTACTGATATTATTGTACAGTGTCTGTATGATAAACGTGGGTGATGTTATCAGTTGGCAGTAATATTTTTTCAAAGTTCATACAATGTTGAGTGTAAGGAGCAGGATTTTTACTGTTTATTAGCTTGCTACAATATGATGTGCGCTAGAGTCTTGGACATTATTTGTTTTCTAAGTTTCTTCTTGTAGGTGGATGTTACTACTGTATTGAAATGTTATCTATTGCCGTGAGAAAACGTTTTATCAATTTGTTATGGAGTAAGGGCGCTTAAGTTGAAATTTTTCAGTTTTCGGTGGCAATTGATCTCTCCTACGATTTATTTCAAACTTCTTGATAATTTTTCTATAACTGTAACCCACCTAAATGAAATACATTGTTATTTCAAAGTTGTTTTTTAAATCCTTTTCTATGAAAAAATATGGTAAAGAAAAAACTAAGTTGAATTTGACTAAAAATGTCATTTTCACATATCACAGGGAATAAATGACCAACCTTTTTGTATTTTAAACATTTAGTTTTTTAGAAAAATTATTTTAAAAACAAGAAATTTGCAATTGTAATGAAAAATGTAATTTTCAATTAGGTGTAGGTGTGTTTTAGTCGGAAAAATATATCGTAAGTTTAAAATAACTTGTAGGAAAAATTTCCACTCTGAGCGTCCATATTTCTCAAATTAATTGATGAAAAAATCTCAGCAATAGATAGAATTATAATAGCTTTATAAACTCCAATACAAGAAGCTTCGAAGAAATATATTACCAAAACACTAGAGCACTGCCTTAAAATGGCCTCCTCAGTAATTAAATTTTTATTATTTTAAATTTGATACTTTATTGCTGCGTATAAAAACCTGTACAATAAGTATAAAAAATACAAGTTATTAGTCACTAAAATAAACATACTCTTAGAAGCAAGAAAACCGAAAGGTGAAACATTTGTGTGGGAAACATATTAATTTTTTAATTCCTGGATTTCTTGGTCCATAACGATCTGCGTTGTTAATATTAACTTTTAATGGTTAATTCAACGACATTAGGCAATTGACTGAAAGTCTTTCAATTTACCATGAAAAGTTTATATTCATTTTTAACTTGATATTTATTTTTTGTGACAAATTTACAACGAATGTGAAGGCGCAACAGACTAAAGTCCAAATTTGCTCCCTTCACAAATGTTGAATGTGTTTTAGGGAAGTGATAGCCGCGAGCCGTAGCAGGTATCTGTTCAATCAGAGAGATAAGCTGCGTTCTCGTAGGTCCTGTTCGTAACGGTGACCGATTAGATTGGCCAGCAAAAAAGACACTGTTCTCTGCTGTAAAATCACTTCCCGGTGGTTCGGAACCCACCTAAAACTGTAGGTCAAACTCATCAATCACCATCATCCATTTCATTACCCACGCACAGGTCTCAGACCTTTGTGGGCTTTATCCTCCCAAAAAAAACATTGAGGTTAACACAGACTAAAAATTTAAGATTTGCTAAAAACCTTCACTCAAAAATAACAAAATGAATCTTCTCACTTTACCACTATTAATTTAAAAGTTCACTTAAAACGAAACACTAAAAATTGTTAAAAATAGTTTACAAAATACTTGGCTGTGACTATGCATGACATTCGTTTCTTCAATAAGTTGAGATTGTTTATGAATCTGCTTCAATGTAGCCGGGATATCCTTCAAAAGCAATTTCTGTTGTTATGTTGGGTTTGGACTTATTATTCTCGTGTAATAATCTATATTAAGGTTGAGATCTCATTTGAATATGTTCCAGTCAAGGCTCAAGCGTTAATCAGTGAAGCTTAAAATCTGCTCTATTTCACACATAGCGCGAATTCCACTAGTGTGGCTCATGCGTAATGCTTCAAATGAATTAACGGAAGTTGATGCACCTATTGAAGATTACAAAACGCTCGAGTATGTTTATAATTTTATGTGCATAATATTGTGATAATGTTGCGTTCCGAATAGCAATTACACGTTCCAGGGATACTAATTTCACTCTTGGTTGATGATTTGCTTACCGGTAAGTGCAGTAGTTTATAGCTGAGGGACAGGCAAGATATTGTCCACTCCATCTGAATCAGGTTGGCCTTCCAATCGGAAGGCCGATTCCGATAGCGGAAATGGAACACGGTCGGTTTGTTGTTGCAAAGAATAATAATGTATGTCACACGCTGCAGTGGTTTCCCTCTCAATTCAGTCACTGCGCGGTTCTAAAATGATTTTGTCGCTGTAATTATCACACACTTGTTTGTTATCTTGCAATTATCAAGTCTGGATAACTTACCTCCTAACATTGTAGCTAAATTTAAAAATAATTATAGTAAAATACGGTTGGTTTTGAAGGAACTAACAATTTATCAAACTACCAAATATATAGAACATAATGTTATTAAAGTCAAATTCCTGAAAATGCTATCAATTATACTGCAGACTTCCGCAATGGCATATATTGACAACAGCAATAGCAGGTATCTGTTCAATCAGAAGCTACTTTCTCCTGGGCCATCTTTGTAAGGGTGACCGATTGGATAGGCCAGCTAAAATGACACTGTTTTCTGCTGTAAAATCACTTCCCGGTGGTTCGGAACCCACCTAAAACTGTAGGTCTAACTCATCAATCACCATCATCCAACTCATTACCCACGCACAGGTCACAGACCTATGTGGGCTTCAACCTCCCAAAAAGAAAATAGCTGATGGAAATCTATGAATGCTACTTCACAAAAATATTTAGTCACAGCCGGGAATCGAACCCCGTACCCCCCAATTGCGATTGGGGGGTCTGTGGTTCGATTCCCAACGGCGAATAATTATGTTTGTGTAGTAGCGTTTATTCAATGCTGTTATCAATATCCGCCAATGCGGAATCTACCGTTTTTTTGAGAGCACTGAGGAATTCGAAATTGACAAAATTATTAAAAATTTCTATCTAATAATCTCTAATAATTTCTATCTAAATAATTTCTAACAATCTTTTTGGAAGAATTAGGCAGTCTTTTCATGGAACGTTCGCTAAGCGTGTAGTCGGCTGCACGCTCAAGTCAGTATTTAAATGAAACGTGCTATTTTTCTCCTGTTTTTCGGAGGATGAAGCCCACATAGGTCTGAGACCAGTGCGTGGGTAATGGTTATTGATGATGGTGATTGATGAGTTGGACCTACAGTTTTAGGTGGGCTCCGAACCACCGGGAAGTGATTTTACAGCAGAGAACAGAGTCTTTTTTGCTGGCCAATCCAATCGGTCACCCTTACAAAGAGCGCCCAGGAGTTTCGTAGTTTATCTCTGATAGATTTATTTTCTTCTCTGATTTCTTTTATCTCTTGACAGATGCCTCTTCCATTAACAAATTCGTTTTATTAGTTCTTGAATTTGTTGTTCCCACAAAATCCTATGGAAGTTTTTGTTTGTAGATTGTAATTTTTTTAATTGCAGCTGCCCCCTAGTAGTTGTTGCCTTCCCCACCTTCCATACTATGCTTTCCTTAACTATGCAAATGGCGAAGTGAATTTACCGGTGTATGGTTCTTACTGCCAGAAATGCCAAACACTTTTTTCATTGAAATATTGGGTAAATTAGTAGGTGTAGTTCATTATCCAATTCAATCTAATCTAGGAGATAGGTTCAAAGACTCGTCTCTGAAATACCCTCTGATAAAACCTCTGATACCCTCTGATTTAGTATGTTCTCTGAATAAAAGAGATTTTGTAGGACATTAATAAGAACCACTTGTCCAGCGGGGCTCTTTGGTTCCTTTGTGATCTTTACACTCATTCATTGAGCTCAATGAGAACTCTAAAATAATTTCGGCAAGCTTTAGCGAGTTATCTCGGTGTGCAATTTCTCAGCGAAATAGTGCTACTGAAAATCCGTTAATCTCAGTAAATTTCATATGTTTGGGGGCCATTATTTACGTCAAATTGTTTTGTTTACTAATGCTATACATCTTGTTCCAATCGGTTTCCTGTTTTATTTAGCTTTGGTTCACTAATATTAGTTACATTACTTGTATTAAATTCCAAAAATACATAAATTTTAGAGTACGGAGCCGAATTTATTGAGTGAGAAATAGTGTAATTGCATTGCTTTTTGAAATTCCACGTGCAGTTGGCAGAATTTTAGGTCCCTTGTCGCTGTCGCGTATGACTTATACCAACTGTTTCAAATAAAAGCTCTTTCTAATTCTGCTCTAACTTAAGGAAGAAATAACCTATACTCCAGTTATTCACTGCTCGTAAATTTGATTTATTATCGGAGTCGGTTGATTTAATATTGTTTATGGATGATGTCTGTTTATTGGTCATTTAATGATGGCTTAGTGGTTTATTACCTCTATTTATTACCTGGAAGCCTAGGAACGAGAAAATTCATAACGATGAACATTTTCCAATGATATTGTTATTTATTGGAGTGGAAACATTTCCACCAAGATTAGAAATTAGAACTGTTACAATTTTAATTCCTTTTTTTTTTAAGTAGAAAACTCTGTAACTAAACTATATACCGTATTCGTTTTTTATATTTCAAAATTTCTTCTTCAAAATTTTTTCCACAAAGATTAGAAATAAGAAGTGTTACAATTATTTTAATTTTTTTCAAAGTAGAAAACTCTTTGTAAGTGAACTATATATTCAAAATTTATATTTCAAAATTTCTTCTTCAGCCTACAATGTGAAGATACCTTTTCCATGCTCTTGAACATTGAACTAAGATTTTAATCTGCGTTTGAACTGTAAAGAATTCGTAGTTATTGGAATTCTCTGTTGATAATAAATTTTTTTGGAAGGAAGAAGCCCACATAGGTCGGAGACCTGTGCGTGGGTTATGAGTTGGATGATGGTGATTGATGAGCTGGACCTACAGTTTTAGGTGGGTTCCGAACTCACATCATTTATGCGGCTTTATTGTAATATTACTGTATATTGTAATATTACTTTATCAAAATCTTTATAGCCTACTATCTATTTATTCTGTTACATTTATCAAAATGTATTTGAAATTATTATTAATGAAAACAAAGATTTTTGTCATAAGTACAAAGAAGACTACAGACAAAGAGCATGAATTTATGGTCTCTTACTTATGATATCTGTACACGATTATAATACAAGAAGCCGGGGAGATTATCACTTAGTCACAATAGTAGCTTATTCAAACAAAAACCTAGTTATATAAGTTGGAAACTTTATAACAAACTACAGCAGTTTTTAAAGTCTTCAAAATATAGAAATATTTAAAAAAACAATTGAAAAAATATTTAGTTGAAGCTTTTTATAGTGTACAACAGTTCTTTTCACATCAAAATTAAGCCTCACCTCAACTAATTGATATAGGAATTATGGTAACTAGTGTATAAAATTGTATATTTTTGATAATCTGACTTGTCTTGTACTCTTTATCTGGAGTCTCCAATTGAAAAAATATTTAGTTGAAGCTTTTTATAGTGTACAACAGTTCCTTTCACATTAAAATTAAGCCTCACCTCAACTAGGCTAATTGATATAGTAATTATGGTTGTGTATAAAATTGTATATTTTTGTTAATTTGACTTGTCTTATAATTCCTTAACTGGAGTCTCTAAGACGTAATTTAAAAAAAATTTGAAATACTTTACTGTACAGTAATGCCAGTATATACTTGATTATTTGTTCCACTATTCATTAAAACAAAAATAAAAAACAGACTTCGAATAAACTGATTATTAAAGTTAGTTTTTTTAGTAACCGCATTCACACAAGGAGGAGGGTTGATCGTCTATAGTTCACATTCATAAAAAGGTTGTTAAAATTGTAAGAATTTTTCAGCTATCATTATATTTCTATGGGACTATTATGATTGTTATTACTGGGGTGGGCTTCCTTTATAAGCTCAACATCAGAACGTTTTTGGAGTGGTTGAGGTAGCCTAATCGGCGATACTGGTACAAAAGTGGCGAGGTGATTTAAAACCGTGTTATGGCGCTATGATGGATAGGAAGCAATGGAACTCCCCTACTAAGCCCTCATGAAATCAGCCACGCGTGCTCAATTAGGGCACCCACATAGTAAGCTGTACTCGCCCCAACCGCTATAACGTTAATGGGCGATCCTAATACAACTAGTATTTTTCGTAGACTATAGTGGATCAGAAAGATATGTATGTATGAAGATTGACAGTTAGCTTGATTTGATGCTTTACTCATAATCAATATTTTGCTTCTTGCAAAAATGTTTCCATACTCCCAAGTATCCTCAAATTCAATAAGGGAAGTGATAGCCGCGAGCCGTAGCAGGTATCTGTTCAATCAGATAGATAAGCTGTGTTCTCGTAGATCTTGTTTGTAACGGTTTAGATTAGATTGGCCAGCAAAAAAGACACTGTTCTCTGCTGAAAATCACTTCCCGGTGGTTCGGAACCCACCTAAAAATGTAGGTACAACTCATAAATCACAATCATCCAACTCATTACCGACGCACAGGTCTCAGATCTATGTGGGCTTCATCCTAAAAAAAAAATTTAATGTATTATAGTAGGTGTAGAATCGGGAATAGGTCAATACAAAAAACATAGTCTGTGTTTGTATTGCAAGATCTAGAAGGCAACCAATATGGTTGATTAAATATAAAATCAAAAGAATATTGTCTTCATATTTTGTAAAAAAAATCTGATATAACCATATTTAATACAAATATCTACATATCCAATATTAATTCATCTCTGGATTTCTTGTTCCATGACGAACTGCGTTGTTAATATTAACTTTTCAAGTAAATTCAACGAATTGCAGTCAAATTTTTATTAAAAATAAGTAGTATTTCACTTACTTTGTAGGCCGAACGTTTTCGAGTGGTTGAAACCCATCTTCAAGGCCTTGAATATGGGTTTCAACAACTCGAAAACGTTTGGCCTACAAAGTAAGTGAAATACTACTTATTTTTAATAAAATTTTGACTGCAAGTCGTTGAATTCACTTGAAAAGTTAATTCATTTCGTCTCAATTGTTACAATATTAAATTTGAAATCTTAGTGATCCCAAAACTATAAAAAGATATTTGATAAAATATCTCCAAATCTATTAGCTGATGGTTGTGGTTAAGAAATTGTTAATTCTACATGTACGCCACTACATTATCCTATGGGATAATAATTGCTATCTATTAGCTAAAATGAGAGGCCATGACGAGAATGTACGTGTAAATTACTTATTCCTTTTACTATCGTTATACTAGAGCCAGACGTTAATTTGCTGAATATTTTCAGTGAATGCCAAGTACAGTAGTTGGCTTATGCAATTTTCAAATAAACAAGGCTTTGTAGCTATTGCACTCTTATTTAGTAAATTTTCAAATGAACAATGCTTTGTAGTCAGTGCACTTTAATTTAGTAACTAATTTGTATTTTCCGGTGTTACTTTTTTTCATGTTTCGTTCTTGAATCAGTTATCTTTTTTCAAATATATATATAATTATATTTTCTTTTCATTTTTTTCACCAGAAGGCTGTTATAGACGTTTCCCTACACATTAACGCCAAAGGTCGCCCACATTACATTGGTTTGCTGAAAGAGTTTATAAGTAAACAAATATTTATATTATATAAAGATAAGCTACGAACTCCTGGGCCAGAGTTGTAAGGGTGACCGATTGGATGATGACCTTTTTATCACCTTCGCCATTAAAAAGAAAGCAGCAAAAAGGACTCTGTTTTCTGCTGTAAAATCACTTCCCGGTGGTTCGGATCCCACCTAAAACTGTAGGTCTAGATCATCAATCACCATCATCCAACTCATTAGCCATGCACAGGTCTTAAATTATATAGACTTAATCCTAAAAAAAATATCTTCCACAATATCACCTTCGCCACTACAAAGAAAGCAGCAGTGGCTGTTTTCTGCTGTAAAATCACTTCCCGGTGGTTCGGATTCCACCTAAATCTGTAGGTCTAGATCATCAATCACCATCATCCAACTCATTAGCCACGCACACGACTTATACCTAAATAGGCTTCATCCTAAAAGAATTGAATAAAATTAAAATATGTGCTTCATAACATAGACTTGAATCATGTAACCTGAGCCTTATTATACTAATTTACTCCATGCACCAGCGATCAAATAATATAAAAATTATTATTTTCTATTATCATTCTGTAGAGTGTCGCTGCAATGTACCCAAGAATGCAGAAAACCTTTGCATCAAGCTTTGAAAGTTCACTCTAATCCATTGAACTATACAAAATGCTTGGAGAATTTCTAACGAGATTTTTTATATTTCAAATCGCACGACTCTACTTATGTACCGTACGTACTTTCCCTGACCGGTTAGCTGGTTTCAACTGTTATATGAAAATCACATTTAAAAACCTTTTTGTGCCTCGCTACTCCTGCCCTATTAATGGTGGCTTTGCAACATTCTCGTGAACGATTGGCATAATGTTGTTGACTTGGTGTCCTTCATGACATTATCAATAACTTTATACCTATTTACATGTTCAATATAAATGTAAAGGGTTGATAAATTCTAAGCTTTGTACGCATCATGATCCCTCAATTTGCATACTCGTTTCCCGTGGTTTACGGGATAAACAGAGGAGCAGTCATGCAAGCTGGTGTGACACTGTATTCTAACTTAGAGCATTGAATGTCTTAAGTACTGAAAGAAAGATGAATTGTATGCATAATCCTTGCAAAATTATTTGCTAATGTGTACTCTCAAGTGAATCTTCCAGCATTATTAATTTCTCACTAATCTTCTGTCAGAGCTTTCTCAAGATTGAAGTTAATCCTCTTGCGAAATATCAACAATATTATCTATTAATAGGCAACATTGCTGTAAGTTCTGTCAGTGAATGCTAATTTTGCATTCAAATTTCTATTCTTTGATGTTCGGTTTCTGTAGGAAATTAATGTCGGCTTTTCAGTCATTTAGTCAAAATGCAAACTACATTTCGTTGAATCTATGAAATTATAAATAACCCACATTAATGCTTTAATTTAATTAATTCGTTTTTAAAAGAATGTATGCCCGCATTTATGAACGTTCTTTCAGCGTCTCTTGACTAGAGAGTGTCTTGAAATGCCTATATTACAGTTCAATAATTCCTCGAGTCAAGAGAAACTGAAGTAAAGTTATTTTTTCCCCTTTGTATCTCACTCAGTTATTTATTGTTGTGTCATCTGACTCTAGAGTGGCCGTAGCCGAGTGGGTTAAGTGCTGGTTTGCTAGCCCAAAGGTCCCGGGTTCGATCCCAGTTCTGACCGAAAGATTTTACCTCGGGCCACTCCCGTGTTTTGGAGGACACGTTAAGCTGTCGGTCCCGGCTGCCTAAAAAACAGTCGTTAAGTCACGTCAGAGGCCCTGAACTTATTCAGGTGCGACCTGATAACTCAGACCTGAGCCAGCCAGGTCACACGATATTATTATTATCTGACTCTGGGAAAGGTAGCTCATTTCTTTGTTTTATTAGTTTAAGTTTAAGATTCCTAGTCCTACGAATCTTACTTATCGATGATCTTTAATTCTTCTATGAGAAGGTGATTGTATTTCTGAGTCACTCTATGATCAAGTCTTGATGACAAGGATATCCTTGAATATCCCCTTCCAAGAATGGATATTTATATGTTCAAACTTCGCCGTTTCATGTACATAAATCACAATCATATCAAATTGTATCTCATATTCATATCGTTCAATAATTCTTTAGCTTTGTAAAATTCATAGAATAATTACAGTACTTTGTACTTACTATTTTCAACTATCATAATCTCGAATTTAAGACTGTATTTTGTAATCTACATGAATAAAGTAAATAATCTAATAATCTATATTGAACAAGGCATGTGTCTACTCTCCAGAAAATGAGAAAGTTCTCCATTACATGTGAATTTGAAAAAAAAATGTTTATCACCTATCAACGAATGTGTCGGGTGAACATATTCTTTAATACCTTCCAACGGGATAAACATTTCAGAGTCCTTGTTTGGAACACTAATGATCAATAACAATTAAAAACATTTTCAATCACTTGTAACATTAAAAAATAATTACGCCAGTGATGAATTACAGATGAGTGGTGTAGGTGAACCATTTCAAGTAGGGGTAAAGGATCCAATACAGAAATCTTTTTTTAATCTTCTCTTAATTAGGATCGATCGATCCAATACATGCAGAACCCTTCTCTTTAATTGACGTTTTCTTATGTACTGTCCAACCTGGAATGAGATGAGATTCCTTTGCTGTATTAGGCCTACTTTCATTACTGTTATATTATTTGTTTACTAGCCTTTTCTGAAGCATTTTTATTGTTATATTAAACTTTATTTAGTAAATCATTTTTTAAATTTTCGTTTTTAACTTCTAATATTTTATATCATTAAAAAAAAATAAAACATTTAAAGGAGTATTAATTTTAAGCTGGAATTGTAGGGGAGGGTTAAGTGGAAAAGAGGGCTGACTGCGTCTTAACTTCGCCCTCCCAGGAAAAATAAAGGAAGCCAATCAAATCAACATTTTGCCGAAACCTATCATCTTAGAGTTTTTTTATACAATAAATCAATGTCATAACGCATAATATCTTGTGGGCATAGAGCTCATTTCCCTGACGTTTTTTTTTTTTTTTTTTTTTTTTTTTTGAGGATGAAGCCCACATAGGTCTGAGACCTGTGCGTGGGTAATGAGTTGGACCTACAGTTTTAGGTGGGTTCCGAACCACCGGGAAGTGATTTTCAGCAGAGAACAGTGCCTTTTTTGCTGGCCAATCTAATCGGTCACCGTTACAAACAGGACCTACGAGAACGCAGCTCAAATTGTTCGCTAGGTGTTTCTGCGCGTGCTCAGAGGGGCTATAGCAACTCGTTATGAATTTTTGTCGAAGTTTTGCATGAATATAGCAGCAGGTAACCAACTTGACAAAGGAAATTGAGCACTTGTACTTGAAAAAGCTTTTTTTATTTAAATTCGAGAAACTAAATTTTGATATTGTCAACTTCAAATAGCCCATAGTGTATACCACGTGTCTTGTGGGTCTGCATTTACCGCATCTTTCCAAGGCACCTAACTTCCTTGATTGACAACCTCTCCAAATAACTAAATAAAAATCTATTTTCATCCATAGTGAGAAATTATTTGGTTCTGCAACAATAATCTCACGAAATGATACGTAGTTAACACTTGAATCTACTGTTGTTTTGGACATTAAAAGAATTGAGAGTGAACAATAGTAAGAGTAATTGAACCAGTTCAGTACTTTGTTGAGTGAGTGCTTGGTTGCTTGCACCCGCTTGTTCGCTTGCTGGAGCATGTAACAGGCTGGTTACGGTATCCGACCGCGTCCGTACAAAGCCCCGGTAGTTGGGCCTTGGTCCGCACCGCACTGCGACCGTACACGGCCTATCTTGTGTCTCCGCATCCTCGCACTCTGGTGACACAGTTCTCAACTTTGAATTCGCTTCCTTTCGGTTGTTGTCTTCTGTCACACAATTCACTCGCCTCCACTAGAAGCATCTGATAACAATGTGCCGACTAAGTACCTTCTCTTGTAGGTTTCTGATTTGCTTTTACCGTTCGATGCTCAGCGGATTAAAGAGGTTTACTTTCTTCTCTGGCATTCAAAATTTCGTGCTAACGGTTAACTTGATAATAGCTACAGAAACAACATGAAGGTGTTTCTTTTATTCAGCTGTTTAGAATTGAGTTCTCAAACTAACTTGTTTGTAACAGGAAACTATGAGACTTAACTATCAAATCAAAGCAATCAAGCTATGGCGATAAAATGGTTTAGAATTTCGGGTGCAGTCGAACTCCGCACGGTCGTTCTCATGCAGAATTCAAGAACCACCCTAATTAGGTGGTCGTGGTTAGGTTAGGGCCAGGGGCCCAGAAATAATCCTTAATTTCTTGACCATATGCGCAATGGACCCTTTCGGGAATTTATCATCCCTTTGTGCGTCCCTTGTAGAGGACCGATATCGCGTATCCTATGCGTTCATCCCTGGTACTTCATGCGTTTTTTCTGCTTATTGCATTCACTTAACCGATTAAACTACGCGGCTGTCTATTTTTCATGGTTCCTTTTCTCCTCAGGTAATTTAAATTTCAAAATGATAATAAATGTTAATGAAATATTTTAGAATATCTGTTTCATTCAATTCGAATAGAATATTCTATTAGAGCAATGTATTTTTTAATTTAAACCTTTTGCCAATAAATTATTTTTAACTTTTTAGGTGAATTCAACGACTTTCAGTCAATTTTCATCAAGAATAAGTAATATTTTACTTTATCTTTAGGCCGAACGTTTTCGGATCGTGGAGATTCATTTTCAAAATTATTTTCATAATCATACAAAGTAGTGCTGTCTTCTAAAAATGTTGACACAAACTGCTGTAGGATGTCATGTATTCTTTGTTTATGTATTCATTTTCCCCCTATTTCACTGATAGTACATTCAATTTCACTTTGCTTTTCCGTAGTTCAGTTTACAGTCAATCAGAAGAGCTAATCGTATTTTCAAGAATTTCTAATGAGACAAGTATTCAGTTTAGTCTGCAGTTTGACTCAACGGAACCTCACTTGTTGAGATAAGATTTCCGTACTAGATAACCTTTACTGCTTTTTATTACTGTGTACATTTCTGTCGATTTTATGTTCAAATTGAGTCATATTAACTATTGAATGTACCAAGAATTGCGTTGCAACGTTCCGTATTCGTAATAAGATTATCAGATATTCTTGTAATGTTTTTTTTTTTTTTTTTGGATTCAGTATGTCTATTTCCCCCCGTTAATTGAACTCTGGGTCTACTGCTGGTTGTTTACTTTCACTTTCATGCATAGAAAAAGTTGTCACCACCTGTTATGTTAGTATGAGCATTATAGATAAAACTGTCAATGTTTTTTATCCTGCTTATTGATGAGACTATAAAAATATTGGTAGCCAGAAAATTATGTTGGATCGCGTAACGGTGAGACTGTCTTGCCTTACTTTTTTAAAACAAATCTTGTGGATTAGCAAAAGACTGCGAAGCACTTATCTATCCATCATGGATAAGTGCTTCGCAGTCTTTTGCTAATCCACAAGATATCATATCTTGTATCTTTATGAGAAATCAGATAATGTAGAACTCTAATACTACATGAGTGTTGAGAACTCCGGCATATGAAGATAAAATAAACGCAATATTTGAGTCTAGTTGTCTAGAATATAGTAATGACATAAGTTTGTCGTTTTAAAAAATATTATACTGTAGTTCAACGTATCTGTTTTTACAATCCCATTTATTTTTTTTATAAAGATAGAATAGCTTTCTTATTTAATTCATTACAGTTGAAGCATTGTGTGGTCTTGATTGGTTTCAGAAAATGCTGTCACCGTATTGGTCGTCAATAATAGTTAACTCAAGCCAAACATCAATAAAATTACTAAACAAGTGATAAACTAATTGTTATTCTAAAACTCATTTTTGTCGAAAAGCAGTGCTGTAATATCATGTAGGTACATTCTTCAAATAGAACGGGAGTTATTGGTCACTCTGAGCGGGGTATCGGAACGATCGTGATGATCAGTCACGAACGCTGGGACTACGCTTGGAAGGGTGATCGGCTGCGATGACATGACATTATCGGTTTCATTATCACTTTTATTCCGGCTCGGAACCCACCTAAAACTGTAGGCCCATCAACAATCATTCATGACACCATTTTGTCATTATTCATCTCTTTTCACACGCACAAGACTGAAACTCATAAGGGCTTCATCAGAAAATAGGTCTACCAATAACCATTCGTAACTCATTGTATCAAGCGCAAGTCTCAAAATACAGCAACAAAATTACTTGTTTGCAAGTGAATTAAAAAAACAGTAAATTAGTCAACTTGTATTTATTTGAGTTTTCGCACGAACTTTTTGTTTTTCTCCAATTTGCACAATTGTTGAAGAATTTTTCAATTCTTCTAAATTCATGTAAATGGATAAATTGTGATCGCGTGTGGTGAGTTTTCATTCTTTGTTCATTGGCCTCATACGCCAAAGTCTTCCGTTTCTTGGAACTCTTGATTGTGTTCAACTAGATCATCATCGTGACTAAATTTGCGGCTTCAAATGGGGGAAAATCAACTCACTGAAACAATTTTGGGTTATTTTATTTAGGTGACGTTAATGTATAATATGCTGTAGCCTATGCATACATTACGTATAATAAAGTTTTTATTCCAGTCCATGTTGTGGTATTCATTAAGTATTTAGTATATTTTAGTCTCTTCTAGTCATCTAATATCTTTCCGCATCTAGCATCCTAAGAGGGAAGAGAGTCATATATTTTATAGACTTGTGTAGTCTATAGTTCCATATAGTCTATGGTCTATAGTTCTATTTTTTAAGTATTACACAGTTATTTATACAATAATTTTTCTATTTGAGTTACATTGAAAGTAGTTCTGGGGTATTGAAAGAAGCAAAAACCGATCCAGAAAAGTTAATAAAGCACTATTTTATATTTATTTATTTGCATAACCTTTTAATAACCTCCTCACCTCACTGTATTCTTAACTGAATTAGGCATAAAATGGAAGTGAAACGGTAACACCTAGTCAAATCGTCGTGATACGGGTATCAGGAGGCTGAATGAAGCAAATTATTGTGTCATGGTTTATTAATAGTCAAGTAGAATGGAGTTCTGTGCTTTAGAAAACAATCTTCCGATTCAGTTATTTATTTGGTCTTAACCTGCTTTTAAAACAAATTTTTGGCGCACCTTTCGTTTCCAGCGTTGTTATTATATTTCTAGACACCGAATGACAAAACACACTGAACGTAAAATTTAAGGTTTCGAGTGACTAATGCAGTTGACCGTCCAATAAGGAATCATCGTGATGATGGTTTAGGAAAGGTCAATGGTCTTTCGTGTTTAAAATGAAAGTCAGAGAGAAAGAACCTACAAAAGTGATATGTCCTTGTTTTCACTCTATATACGCTGTATATGCTTGAGGAAACGATCTTCCTATTTCACTATTATGGATTTTAACAGCTAAAAAGACCGTTTTCTGCTGTGAAATCACTCCGGTGGTTCGGAACCCACCTAAAACTGTAGGTCCAACTCATCAATCACCATCATCCAATTCATTATCCACGCACAGGTCTCAGACCTATATGGGATTTATCCTCCGAAAAAAGTCCACAAATTATGAATATGCTATATTGTCTAAAACATGGAGATTAGTTCACACTAAAAATTCTAAAAAACTACTAGAAAATAATTATTTTTTACTTAAAGACGATTAATTTAAAAGTTTACTCGAAACGAAACACTAAAAATAGTTTAAAAAAATTGTTTATAATTAAATATTGATGGAAACTTTTGAGCCGAAAAATACTAATATATATGAAAGTATACTGCAGATATTATTTTTGTAACATTTTATTTCTTGTACAAGATAGTTAAGTTGAACTAAGTATTTTTTTCTTTGTAACTTCTTGGTTTCTCTCCTAATAATTGATTGTTTTATATCTATTATTGTTTTCTATCATGTATAATTTTTTTTCCTGTGTATTTTTTTTTTGCTTATTTGTATTTGCGGAAATAAAGATTATATTATTATTATTAAGATTATTATAGGCATAATAACCAATAAAATACTTAAATTCTTGAGTTGCTTAATAGTACGGTTTTACCATAGACCAACCATCATCCTTGATTATCCTTATTCTATGGTTTTATGTTCAGAGTTAGGCTGTCGTGGAGGTCACAGTAATCTTATTATATAGTTTGAATGCGTATAATACATACTTGAAGGAAATAATCCTATTATTTATTGGTGATCAAACCATGAAATGCATTACTTGTGGGGTGCGTTCGCATTTTGCCCGCGGTGACTGAACAACTCCTGGAAAATCGGTGCGTACCATTGGCAGGAACCGGTTGGTGAAATGGTGATGCTGTGGACTTCTTGCTGCGTTCGATGATAGATTCCTCCGTTCAGCCTGCGGCAATGGCTTTCCTGTCCAGTTTCATTTATCAGTTAATGCGGACATCGTGACCATGCCGTTCTCACTCTCTATCTCTCTCTCCCCTCGATCATTATCAATCTCTTCCGCCGACCAAGGTGTTCGACCGCAGTGCATTCAGCAAGGAAGCTCAACCTCTTCTATTGTAAATTGTTTGCACGACAATACTTGTGCGGTAGACGTTTTAAAAATAATTTAAATTTGATATTCAAATTTAATATTTTTTATTATTGACTCATTGGTGGACTAACAGTTTACAAAGAGTTGTAAACTGGTCAATTCACAGAAGAAATAACAAAAATTAATTTCAGCCCAACCCTGATAATTTGAAACATTCTCTTCTTGTCTTTTCTGAATCGCACAAGTAGACATCTTTCTATGTTTATTATTAGTTTTTTTTTGGAGGATGAAACCCACATAGGTCTGTGACCTGTGCGTGTGTAATGAATTGGATGATGGTGATTGATGAGTTGCACCTACATTTTTAGGTGGGTTCCGAACCACCGGGCAGTTATTGTACAGCATAGAAAAGATAGATAGATAGATAGATAGATGGTTTTATTGTCATTAAGTACAGGAAGCACAATAGACATAGTCACGTTCATACAAACATAATATAGCACAAAACAAGCAGAATAGTCAGTCATACAAAAAATAGCCCAAAGCATTAAACATTGAGTGAGACAAGTCATTCAAAAGCAAGACCCTCCATGCTCATATCCTGCCATTCCTGAAGTGAATATAGTGGTTTGGATTTCAACCACTCCTGTATTGTAGTTTTGAACCTTCTAAAAGTAACATGTCTAGCATTTAAAGGTAACCTATTGAATAGCTTTACACTCATATAATTAAAATTCATCTGAGTCTTTGTTAATCTAGCATGTGTGACCTGCAATTGGTACCTATTTCTTGTCATATGATTATGAATGCTACTTCTAAGTGTCAATTTGTCAAGGTTACATTTAGCAAATAACAAGCAATGAAGGATAAAAAGACATGGTACAGTAAGTATACCTAATTTTACAAAGTGACCCCTACAAGACTTGAAGGAAATAATCCTATTATTTATTGGTGATCAAACCATGAAATGCATTACTTGTGGGGTGCGTTCGCATTTTGCCCGCGGTGACTGAACAACTCCTGGAAAATCGGTGCGTACCATTGGCAGGAACCGGTTGGTGAAATGGTGATGCTGTGGACTTCTTGCTGCGTTCGATGATAGATTCCTCCGTTCAGCCTGCGGCAATGGCTTTCCTGTCCAGTTTCATTTATCAGTTAATGCGGACATCGTGACCATGCCGTTCTCACTCTCTATCTCTCTCTCCCCTCGATCATTATCAATCTCTTCCGCCGACCAAGGTGTTCGACCGCAGTGCATTCAGCAAGGAAGCTCAACCTCTTCTATTGTAAATTGTTTGCACGACAATACTTGTGCGGTAGACGTTTTAAAAATAATTTAAATTTGATATTCAAATTTAATATTTTTTATTATTGACTCATTGGTGGACTAACAGTTTACAAAGAGTTGTAAACTGGTCAATTCACAGAAGAAATAACAAAAATTAATTTCAGCCCAACCCTGATAATTTGAAACATTCTCTTCTTGTCTTTTCTGAATCGCACAAGTAGACATCTTTCTATGTTTATTATTAGTTTTTTTTTGGAGGATGAAACCCACATAGGTCTGTGACCTGTGCGTGTGTAATGAATTGGATGATGGTGATTGATGAGTTGCACCTACATTTTTAGGTGGGTTCCGAACCACCGGGCAGTTATTGTACAGCATAGAAAAGATAGATAGATAGATAGATAGATGGTTTTATTGTCATTAAGTACAGGAAGCACAATAGACATAGTCACGTTCATACAAACATAATATAGCACAAAACAAGCAGAATAGTCAGTCATACAAAAAATAGCCCAAAGCATTAAACATTGAGTGAGACAAGTCATTCAAAAGCAAGACCCTCCATGCTCATATCCTGCCATTCCTGAAGTGAATATAGTGGTTTGGATTTCAACCACTCCTGTATTGTAGTTTTGAACCTTCTAAAAGTAACATGTCTAGCATTTAAAGGTAACCTATTGAATAGCTTTACACTCATATAATTAAAATTCATCTGAGTCTTTGTTAATCTAGCATGTGTGACCTGCAATTGGTACCTATTTCTTGTCATATGATTATGAATGCTACTTCTAAGTGTCAATTTGTCAAGGTTACATTTAGCAAATAACAAGCAATGAAGGATAAAAAGACATGGTACAGTAAGTATACCTAATTTTACAAAGTGACCCCTACAAGACTCAGTGGATGAGATGCCAACTATTCTTCTTATAGCTTTCTTCTGCCATAACAGTACATCTTTAGCACCAGGAGAATTGCCCCAAAGTAAAATTCCATACAGCAGGTGAACATGGAAAAATGCATAATAGGCATTGGTGACCAACTCTAAGCTGGTACAACACTTCAGCTTGCCCAGTAAATAAGTCACTCTGGATAATCGTTTGCAGAGATCCATAGTATGAGCCTCCCAGCTAAGCTTAGTATCCAAATGTACACCCAAGAACTTGACATTTTCTTTTTTTTTCAAAGAGTCTTTTTTGCTGGCCAATCCAATCGGCCACCCTTTCAAAGAGCGCCCAGGATTTTCGTAGCTTATCTCTGATCGAACAAATACCTGCTACGGCACTCGGCTATCACTTCCCTGTTGTTTTAAAACAGGTTTTATATATTATTATTATTAAAAATATTTATTATTAGTAGTCTAAAAATATACTTATTAGTAAAAATGTTATAATAATCCAAATTTCTATGAATCCCTATCTTAAACTAACTTGAAATCTAGGGCGATAGAATTAATCAACTTTCACTATTGATATTCTATTAGTTAATATATTTTTATAGATATTTTATGTAAATAAGTTATTAGTGTATACATGCAAATTTTAAATTTGCATCCCTTCTAATGAACAGTTATAACTTTTGCTTAGGACTGGAATCTTAGTTACCGGCAATTTTCATGTATAGGCCTACTTATCACTTTTAGATTCTCAATTATTATTGAATTGTCCTTAATTTCCATAATTTTATTTGCAATAATAGTTTTAGGAATCAGGCTTTATTCATTATTATTATGACTTATTCATATCATTTTGTTAGAGGTTCTACGAGGTTCTCATATCTCTAAAATAATCCTGGTAACGTTTGAAGTAACACACAAATATATTATAAAAACTTACGTCTCCAATATATTTCATAATATATTTGTATAATATATTTTTTATAATATATTTAATATTACCAATCCAGGATTGGGGATGGCAGTTGCACTGCTGAATAACACACAAAACTCCATTAACACAATTCAATCAACATCACTTCTACTCGTCCCTATGATATTTTACTGATACATACTTAACACCTATTGCAACTTTCTAGTACAACTTTATGAATACAAATGCCTATAATTTAATTGTTATGAACCCACATTTGAAACTAACCTACAATCTATGGCAATAAATTACAAATACGACTTATATTATTATGCTATTAGAAGCACTTTTTCAAGAAATGTTTTGTTGATAGTTGATATTTGAACAATTTGTTCAAGATAAAAGGCTTGAAATAGAATGCTAGAAATTGTGTGCGTTTCCACAGAACTCTATACTTATTATTGAATGTTTATGCCACTGATTAGCACGAATGTTGAACCTTTTTGCACGTCTTGTGACTGCAACTGTTGTGATGAAGCTTGTGTCTTAACTAATGTTTGTGCATGACGTGTTGTGTGTTGCAGAGATTGCGAAGGTGCGGTCCAGCCTGTTCCAGTTGAATGGCGTGAAGAACGATCCACTGGTGCTGCCCGAAGCGCAGGGACCGCCTATCACGCTCAACGAAAAAGTATTTGTGCCCGTCAAAGAACATCCCGAAGTAAGTAACCCGCAACCTGCTCTGCTTTCAAAACATCTGCTCAATTAATAACTCAATCAAATCATGACTTTTTAATTTCTATCAATTGTATCCATTTCTATCATTGCATTCAATCAATTTCTATCATTGTATGGTTTGTTGTTTTCGTATCCACAATTCTTCTCCACGCAATCAAATCACGAATTTCACCAATTTCAATCATTGTATGGCAAACCCTAGCCTGCACGAATAGGACTACTGTTACAGAAAGCCATTTTTCACATGATAAAATACACAAATACTTATAGTCATAAAGTTAAAAATCGTTCAAAAAAGTAAATAATATAGGTGTGAATGATCAATCTATCAAATTTATAAATTCAGCTGCTGCAACCAGGTCACTGCCGCTGTGAGGCAACTGCAAACTCTCCATTGTTCCCTAAAAAGCTCTTTGCTGTTCAAGTTGCACCATTGTATGGTAAATTAAAAGAATAGGGCTCAATCAAATCATGAATTTCACCAATTTGTACAGTAGCCTGTGTGGTAAATGGTAGCCTGCAAAAATTTTTTTCTTTTTTTTTGGAGGATGAAGCCCGCGTGGGTAATGAATGGTGATTGATGAGCTGGACCTACAGTTTTAGGTCGGCTCTGAACCACGTAAGTGATTTTACAATAGAGAACAGTCTTTTTTGCTGGCCAATCAAATCGGTCACCCTTACAAAGAGCACCCAGGAGTTTCGTAGCTTATCTCTGATTGAACAAATACCTGCTACGGCACTCGGCTATCACTTCCCCAATAATAGGACTAGGTAGCTTCTCCTAGGAAGGGAAAAATTCGGTGATTAACAAATGCTTGAGAAACCCAATTATTCCATTCAAAGTTTCAAAATTTCCCCTGGGGATAGCGACTGTACCCTCCTCTTGACTGTGGGGGAAGGGATCGGTTCATGCTTGAAACCCCCAATTATTTCATGTTCGGACGACCCCCGAACCCTTTTTTTAGCGGTAGGGGGGATTTCCATACCCTAGGCCCCACAAAAGAAACACTCAAAGTCCCTCAAGGCCTGTGCCTTTCCCCCCAGAATAATCTTTTTGGATTCGCCACTGATTGATTGTAATAATGGCTTTAGAGATCTCTAAATTTATATAACTAAAGGCCGAACTGGAATATTATCCATGTGATAAAATTGTTTGGAAATTAGAATAGGGCTAGAATTGAATTTGAATTTATTTTGTTAACATTTTAAGTTTACAAAATGCATAACACATTTCCAGGATAGATAGTAAATTACAAAATACATATTTGAAAAAGTAATTGTTCTTACACTAGAATTAAATCATGTTTTGCCCTGTTTCAATATTTCTTCAATGTATGGTAAGTTATCCAACTTAAATAGCCCATTTCAACTCCAAATTTTGTCTCACACAAGCAAAACTTGCGCTTTTCTACTGAAGGCATAGATTTCTCAGGGGTGGCGTTAAATTTGTTTTTTCATACTAGTTTAAATTTATTTTGTGTTATCTGATTTGAAAAAATTAATTTCGTTCTTTCTACTTTTAACAATAACTATTCACAAACGCATTCACACTTTCTCGAGTTTCTCTACATGTAAAAGAAGGCCATGGTTTACTCCCAAACAGAAATATTTCTATTCCCTCTAATTAATTTTATTTGATAAGTGACAATTTAATCCTCCCTCTGATTAGAAGTATTCTGGAACATCTGTTTAGATGTATGATATATTGATAAAATTTGCTAGCTCTACTTATGTGATTGATCAAATCAGTGTAGTCCATAAATTATGGTGGATATTATTTCTACACTGTAGGAGGTAGTTGTGCCATAGCAAGTGCCGGACACAGTGACAATAACATTTATAATGAGACATTACAAGCTACTATGGAAGAGAATGTTTTTAAAAAATAATTGAAATAATCATAGTAGTTGTAAAATAACAATAGTACCCAATAAAAATAGTGATATTTATAATTTTCAACAGTCTTCTGTAGATTAATAATCTGTGCTTTGTAGCCTACTGTTCTTTAATTCTATAAGTGTGGTACTTGCAAATCTAAAGATTATATGTGCTTACTACCATGAGTACCATAATAGTTGAAGAAATACCATTTAGGATCCAAAACTTGAAAATATTGTCGGATTTGCTCTTCTGCGGACCAAGGAAATTTAACACGTAGACTTGTAACCAATCAAGGACCTACTTATCGCGTTTTCATACATATTAGGTACGCTAATGAGAATGTTGAACCATATTAAATTTATAACTATGTTCGGGTATAAAGCCGTATAAGGGAGCGCTTTTGAAGACCAGATGGATTATTATCTGGCGGTCCACGGCTAGCAATCTACAGTAGCAGTATTCAATATACAACAAAAATATCTCGAATAGGGCTTTTACAGTCCCCATGTTCCTTGTAAGCAGTTCCTTATCATAAGAAAGTTTTGGTTGTACTGTAAAAGCATTAGGTAACAGTAAAACTAACTTGAACTGGTTCCCTACTTTGCAAGTCTGTTGTGAGTCAACATCTGGACTCAAAATACTCCTTTTTTGTTTTTTTGATAAATTACCGGCGACGAATAATACAAATGTAGTCACAACCACTAAATTAACATTCGATGTAGTATAGCATCGACAGTTACGTCATTTTCAATCTCTATCAAACAAAAACTAAAATACAGGTGAGTAGCTTAATTCCTCTTAGACGAATACTATTGGTTCATAGACTGGGAGCCTTTTATTGGACGCACTCCATGTTGAAGGCCTGTCATTGGTTGACAGTAGACCCGCCCATTATTGACAAGAAATAGCCTCCCAATACGGAACAGCCATGAAAGGCAGATGTCCAATTGGCCAGACAAATATTGAATTACTTGAAAAATATTGATGGTAAATATTTCAAATAAGGTAAAATTATATTTTATTGAAACAGCTAGTTATTGAAAATGAACTTTACTAGTGAATTCACAAGTATTTTATTTTTAATGATTATTTATGATTAAATATTAAGATAAATATAATATGGAACTACAAAATCATATATTTTATTGTTGATTTGTGTCTGGTCGATAGGACACCTGTTTTCTACTTGGTTTTCATAGTTGTTCCGTATTGGGAGGAATTTCTTGTTAATAATGGGCGGGAACAGTATCAACCAATGACACGCCTCCAACGTCGAGTGCGACCAATGAGAGGCTCCCATTTTGTAACCAATAGTATTCATCTAAAATGGGTATTCATTGAGCTATTTTGTATTTTAGTTTGTTAGAGATTGACAATTCGACTGTCGATTCTATATCTCGATTGTTAATTAATTAATATAATGGTTGTGACAACATCATCTGTAATATTCGTTATGGATAGCTACCAGGATAGCAACAGCACCAAATAAGAGATTAGCAGTGATCTTTTTCAATTACACTTATTCCTTGAAGATAAAAATATGCAGCACTATTATACACGTGCCAGTTAACGATATTTCATTGTATGTGTGCTTTGGATTTTTAAATATCTTGAAAACCCCGTAATAGGTTGATGAAATTTAAAAAATCTTCCACTTATGCACTATTAGTAGGACTAAGAACAGCATATTTCCTGTTATGTTAACAATTGTTCTTTATGAATTAATATTAATGATGATAATTTCAATTTAAAATTGAATGATTCAGCTAATCACTAATTGGCTGTAAAATACAATTGAACTTCGCTGAAGGAATTATGGGAACAAAATAATTGTAATTATACAAACATTACGTTATTCATTGTTGTCTCTGAATACCGATAATTATGTTTTTCTTCTCTCAACTTGATAAACGCTGTGAGTTTTGGATTACCTCATGCACGTTTATCTATTAACGGAACTGGAAATCAATTTTTGTTTCTTCCGAGACTGTAAAATTACATAGGCAGGTTCAGCAGTGGAGTCGAACAAAATTAGCAGTGACTCAGACGGGTTGGGTCTGCTCAATCGGAATTTCTAATAAGCCTTCTAGCAGATTTATAATGTGGCTTTGCGCTTCATACCAGTCCTGTGCTTAGATTCGTCACCATTGTGAATTATGTTTCATGTAAAAATTCTCCATGATGTAAGCTGTGGTCATTAATATTTGGAGATTTGGACAATTTTTCTATTTTTCAACAATAAGTGTCGAGTAAAATTCTGTAATAGGTCAATCTTTTGATGAAAAAATTTGCCAATTTATTAAACTTCCAAAGGTCATACAGAAATGTGTTAGCATAGCTGATTTTATTAGGGTGAATAGGGTGATTTTATAAGGCCAGAAAGAATAGAATAGTAACTCATAGTTACTATCAGCGGCGCCGACTTCATGGGAATATTGGGGGGACAAAGTCCACCAGAAAGGTCTGTAGGGGGTGTCATCTGAAGAGAGGGGGGCCCCAGAGTAATTATTGGGGGGCAGAAAGTGCCTTGCCCCCCAAAGTCGGCGCCACTGGTAACTATTCTATTATCTCTGGGTTTGACTGATTTTTGTACAGGAAATTATAACATCTGATATGATGAGAGGTGGTGAATATAGGTTCTTACAGCTGATGGTACATGGAAGTTATAGCCGTGAGCCGTAGCAGGTATCTGTTCAATCAGATAGAGGTAAGCTGCGTTCTCCTGGGCTCTCTTTATAAGGGTGACCGATTAGATTGGCCAGCAAAAAAGACACTGTTCTCTGCTGTAAAATCACTTCCCGGTGGTTCGGAACCCACCTAAAACTCTAGGTCCAGCTCATCAATCACCATCATTCAACTCATTACCCACGCACAGGTCTCAGATCTATGTGGGCTTCATCCTCATAGGTAGAATCAGGAATCATAGAATCTTCATCCTCAAGTGTAGAATCAGTGGAAAAGAAACGTTAAAAGACTACGTATATCTTGGCTTTAAAATTTGAGGATTGGTTTAGAAGCAGTAGTAATTGATTGTCTCGGGAGCAGTCAATAGGATAAGGATATCTGTAACGATAGCGAACCTCCGAAAGGAGATGCAACCCAAGAGGAAAAATGTTTCTGTGGAAGTCACCTCCGATTCACCACAATGAAACATATTTATTGTTTCATAATAATATGCCTTACTATCTATTGATTATTCTTAAATATGATTATAGATTCATGTTATTAAAGAAATTGATTGATTGATTAAATGACTTTATTAGGGCGGAGTTAGGACTCCTGGTCCTCTCTTCCCCTCTACCTCAAGAGAGGTACAATCTCGGAGAGAAGGAAAGGAGACATTTTTGTTGGTTTGGTGGTAAGATAATTTAAGGTGGTGGGACAGTTCATCAGTAATTTCCCCCAAGTAGGTTTCACCTTTGGGCTTTATTGCTTCTAAAAATAGGTTTATTTCAGTGACTAAGAATTTTTATTTTTCTCTTGTTTATGCTTTCTCTACATGCTTTTATACGTATCAATAAAGAAGTTTAAAATTCAATTCAATTTTTGAAAAAAGCTTGAGTGTCAAAAGAACATTAATAAATGCGCTGTACAAAAATTATAATTGAACTTTGAAGATCTGTAGGATCAATTTATGATTAATAAATTGAAAGGGATTAATCAATAATTTGTTATTGTTAGTAGTATTACTTAATAATATTGATTACTTGAAATGATAATCTTAATGATTACTTGAAATGTCAATAATCATTGACAAATTAATATCTTGTAAAATATTTTCATAATATTCAGAGTCTGTTTCCTATCTTTGTCCCACATTCAAAATCGAACAGAAATAAGTATCTCAAAATAGATTATAATGAACTCATAAATCCTTTCTCCTTTACACAAGAATCTTCTGAAATATGTTACGTGTCACTGATTTCATTCGCTTGTGTGGGAGTTTTCACACATCGCTGCTCTTTATAATACTCAAATTTCTCGTATTTCTTCGATATTTTAAAATTTCATTAGTGGTTTATTTTTATCAACTGATAACACCATTTCACTGGTGTCGATTTCCTTAGTTTTTGTGTTTTTCTTATATCAGAATTTTGATTTCAAAATAAAAGATATTGGGCTGATTTCGGAAAGTAATGTCTGCTATGTTTACTTCTGAATTCTATAATCAGAGAAACATTTTGATTAATTTCTGTTTTTGGGTTTCCTAGGTTATCTCGTATAATATATTATACAGCCCACTTGTCATAACTATAATGTCAGTACAAAGCCAATAAAAGCTATTATGAATTTCAGATCTGTATTAAATCAGGATGAGCTATCAGTATTCTAAAGTAGTGATTAGTGGGCAATAAAAAGCGGCCATTACTGTTTATATATCAGTTTCTAGTGAGCTATAATAAGCCATTCTGACAATAAAAAGCCAAATTTCATTGATTGAATCATTTAAGCATATCTGTTCATAATTGATGTCGTTTTAATCGACTGATGTGATTCATTTTAAGATATCTGTCAGACAACACAAAAACATAATTTTGTACAAAGAATAATTATTAAATTCTGGAAAAACAATAATCGAGCAATTAAACACAAGAAAATTTATTTTTCATGTATCTTCAAGGGAAGTTGATTCCGACATTTTTCGTTTGTACGTAATTAATTTTTTGTACAATCATGTCATGAGTTGATCACAAAATCTATTGTCATTACCTATATTAGCCAACATTGAACATTTTTAATAGCACAACTTTTAAAATTCCAATTTCATCCCTTATAGATAATCATTTAATAATACACAGTACTCATAAAGACATTATAGCATACATTTTTTAAATTCAATTTTTTTTCTCCTAGATAATATTATTTCTCCTAGATAATAATATAAAGACATTATAGCATACATTTTTTAAATTCAAAGTGTATTCCTTTTAGATAATATTGACACAGTACTCATAATATTTTTCAATCAGCAATTTATTATTACATACATCACAGCAATATCGTACTACAGAAATATTTTTTTCATGTTAACTGCCTTTTTGAAACCCCCCCAGAGGAATCCCTGAAGGGGGTTCCATCAAATGAAAAGTTACTTCAAAACTGAAGTACAATTAATTCTGTACTCGTCAGAATATTATTATGCTGCTACAAAATGAACAAACTACAGTACAATTAATTCTGTACTTACGCCAGAATATTAAAGTACAATTAATTCTGTACTGTTAATTAATTAATTAATAATTAACTAATTCTGTACTCAATACTGTACAATTAGTTCTGTACTTACGCCAGAATATTAAGGTCATTAAGGAATATTATTAGGCTGATACAAACTAAACAACAAACTATGAACTAAGTTAATATTAATTGAAAAACATTGTAATGTAAGTACTATTTGTCGAACCAAAATTAATTTTAAAACTATTTCTCAAAAAATACTGTTGTAAAATGTTGAATTGCAACAGTCTTGTAATTTATCATTGTTGAGAGCAAGGTCAAATATCACTTGGAAATGTTGCAATAGGAAATCCAATTGAACCAATTTCCAGCTATAAATTCCGTGGTCGAATGATGACTCCTTGCACTCAACACCCACTGCACCGTACGGATGAGTTTGATGGATTTTTACGAGCGTGTGACAGCAACAATTGGCCAGAGATCAGTAACGACAATGTGGGTAACTTGGGGAAATTGGTCGAGTGGGAAGCTGGTGTGGCCATCGATAAAAAACACATATCCAATTAACTCATTAACTTGAAACAAGCTCGGCGCTAGAGCAAGCAAAGGATGCAGCAGGACAAAGAGATTGGAAGCAGCGGCGGCTAGTGGAGTGGCGACTCGCAGTTTGAGTTGACGAGTAAAAATAGCTGGCGAAGAGAGCCGCCAGCCCAAGCCACGACGCCATGCTTTCTTTCATCCAAAATCAACAAGCCAAAGTCTGCTTACTGCAACAAACCCCAACCGACTCAGCAAGAAATGATCGACTAAAACTTGGTGCATTGTTGATGAGAAGTCTGGGTAGCGTGAAATCACAGGCCAAATAGAAGATGGTGGGATATTTTTATTTTAATATTTATTATTTATTTAATTTATTTTTGACATCTGATTGTTGTGAATATTATGTCATATTATCATTATCAATTCAATTGGTTCATGAATTTCCCTTACAAAATGTTGTAAACCAATTTATAAACGATTAGAACCAATGAAGGTTCTCGTTGGAGGACCAATTCATGGGATAGTTTTATTTTTGACATACTGATTGTTGTGAATATTATGTCATATTATCATTATCAATTTAATTGATTCATGAATTTCCCTTACAAAATATTGTAAACCAATTTATAAACGATTAGAACCAATGAAGGTTCTCGTTGGAGAACCAATTCATGGGATAGTTTTATTTTTGACATACTGATTGTTGTGAATATTATGTAATATTTTCATTATCAATTTAATTGGTTCATGAATTTCCCTTACAAAATATTGTAAACCAATTAACGATTAGAACCATTGAAGGTTCTCGTTTTAGGACCAATTCATAAGGTTCTCGTTGGAGGACCAATTCATGGGATAGTTTTATTTTTGACATACTGCTTGTTGTGAATATTATGTCATATTATCATTGTCAATTTAATTGAATCATGAATTTCCCTTACAAAATATTGTAAACCAATTTATAAACGATTAGAACCAATGAAGGTTCACGTTGGAGGGCCAATTCATGGGATAGTTTTATTTTTGACATGTTTTGTTATGAATCTTATATCATATTTTCATTATCATGATCAATTTAACTGGTTCATGAATTTTCCTTTGAAGCGCTTATAAAGCGAACCAATGAGTGTTCTCATTGGAGAACCAATTCATGAGATAGTTTTGATAGTTTATTTTTGACATGACGATTTTCATAAATATTATATTGTCATTATCATAATAAATTTAACTGGTTAATGTATTTTCATTTATAGTGCCATATACAGTACATTTTGCTAATAGTGGGTTTTCTAAATATCGCATATTATAGCCTATGTTTCAAGATTAGATTCCAGTTATTGTAGATAACATATTGATAACATAGATAACGAACTCCAATCATGTCTTAATAAAATTGTGTAACATATGTTGTGTATTTCACAAGTTTCAGATACATATAAAGCCGCCTTTTATAGCAGCCATTTATCCATTACCAGAATATCATGATGATATCGATATTCTGGTAAGAAAAAAAATGACTGCTATAAAAGGCCATGTAACTGAAACTTGTGATATACACAACTAATTTTACACTATTCGTCAACGATGCGGGATCTATGTTATTAATATATCGGTCCTGGTAAACTTTATGCTCTATTTCAATTTGATTGCAGTGGACTTAGTTGAAAAAAATAAATTGTGTGCCGGAATAGCATATTGTATCAAAATGTAGATCTGTTTCATTCACTTGATACAATTTTTCTCATTTCTTGTTCATTCAAAAACAGATTACAATACAATAACATAACATAAAAACACAAAACACAAAAACATAATACAATAGTGCATTAATACTGTAATACAATAGTAATATCGTAATACAATACAATAGTATTTAAGTACAGATTTTTCAGTTTTTGGTGTCAATCGAAGGCGGGCCGCTTAGCGCAGTTGGTTGGGGCGTCACAACTTCAACTTGCTGTTGTTTCAGCGGCCGTGAGTTCGAATCCCGCGTCTGGCATCTAAAATAAAATAAAAAATTCAAACTTTTATGATATTTTTATAACTTAAACACACATTAGGGAATAAAATGACATAGTTCAATCTACCGTTTTGTTTTTCAAAACGAATTTTTGAAAGTCCTGTCTTAGTAATACATTTTTACTGTAGGGTAGCTGCTTGTCCTTCAGCTTTTCAAGTATATCGATGCCTTTGGATGCTTTGCGTTGTACAGTATCATTCATTTTTAGAGTCATCATACTTTTCAAATGTTGCTTAAATCTTGGTCGTTAGCTTCCAGGACACTTTCAATCAATTGTTTATTCAGAACATACATAAAATGTACGATCAAAGTACTTACATCCAAATGTACTTTGGACATTTACTTGCCCTTGTGTTGTAAATAAAGGAGGGAAATTCCTTTGTATCCTCGTCTTCTTGATAGATTTTCAGATTTTAGCTACTGTATTATCAATTATTCATCTACCCAAAGAGATTATTGATTGAGATAATCAAGGTCCATTGTCCAATGTCACACCTCATAGGTTGCTGGTCTACAGATCTGATTGCTAGTGAAATACAATACCGATGCTTTGTTTGCGTGTGCCATGCCATCCAATCTCCAGATGCAGAGTCGCAGCAGCGTTTGACGTCTGTGGTAGATTTTGAGAGGATTATCGCCTTTGTGGGGGGGGGGGGTGGTTGATACGGGGAGGGGTCGTTGCTATTTTCGAATCTGTTCAGAAATAGAAAGACTTGGTTCAAAATGCCTCCACCCCCTCAGAGAGTGTTAGGCCTAATCTTGATGCGGCTTCACTTGAGTTTGCCACTCTACACACCGCCTCTCTCACTTGCAATGATGAAACAACAACTCCACCAACAAAGCCAGAGTAGAAATCTGACGAACAATCTTATACTCTGTATATTGTAATGCAATTTTAAAAAGTATGTGGTGTTTAATCAGCTGGTTGTAGTGTGTTTTATAGACAACTATGAAAAAATCAATAAAAACTTACAAAAAACAAGATGGATCTTTAACATCATAAAAAATCGAATTTTAATATTGTTGCAGATAATAATTATTTTATTATTTTGAACAGCTAGGTAGGGAAAAATCTGACGAATAATTTGGTACTCTGTATATTGTAATGCATTTTTAAAAAGTATGTGGTGTTTAATCAGCTGGTTATAGTGTGTTTTATAGACAACTATGAAAAAATCAATAAAAACTTACAAAAAACAAGATGGATCTTTAACATCATGAAAAATCGAATTTTAATATTGTTGCAGATAATAATTATTTTATTATTTTGAACAGCTAGGTAGGGAAAAATCTGACGAATAATTTGGTACTCTGAATATAATTGTAATGCAATTTTAAAAAGTATGTGGTGTTTAATCAGCTGGTTATAGAGTGTTTTATAGGTAACGATGAAAAAATCAATAAAAACTTACAAAAAACAAGATGGATTTTCAACATCATAAAAAATTGAATTTTAATATTGTTTCAAATATTAATTATTTTTAATATTTAAAACAGCTAGTTAGGTTAATATCTGACGAATAATCTGGTACTTTGAATAATCTAATCTAATTTTAAAAATTATTTGGTGCTTAATTAGCTGGTTTCAGAGTGTTTTATAGGTAACTATGAAAAATTCAAATTTCAATATTGTTTTAGATATAAGATTTATTTTATTTTTTAGAACAGATATCTGATTATATAAGTAATCTCTAATTACTCATTTCTCATCAGGGATAAAGGAAAAATTTTAGCCAAATTTTGTTAATTGTACTTTTAAATACTTGTATTGTACTTGTAATTTTGTAATAGTACTTAATAACCGCCAAATACCAAACACCAATAAAAAACAAGTAGTGAACAGGTAATCCAGTACAAATATTATAATAAATGCAACAAGCCTATAATAATTTTTATCTACGACCATGTCATAATGTATACATTACAGTTTCACAATTCATGCCAAAACAGCTGTCTTTTCGAAATGCTTTTTGAAACCCGTTGCATAAAGAGCTCATTATAGTACAGGTTCTACATTATAACACGGGTTCTGGACCAATCAGAAGCATTTTTGATGGAATCAATATCGTAATTCAATATTGTGAAACTATCAGCTGATTTGATCAAACTGCTACACCAGCTGCTTTAACCTAACAATCTACTATAACTTCTCGTATTTGAGATAGAGGTTAGGTATCTCTGACAGTCACAGGTAAAATGAAATTGTTTTAATTAAATGTATACTAGTGGTCGTAGATAAAATAGTGTATGCAACGATTTTATTTGGCCATTAAAGCACTCGTGAGATATTTATAACACTCCCATTCGCTCGTGTTATAACTTACATCTAACTCGTGCCTTAATAAGGGTCAAAGTAAAATCGTTGCATAAACTACTATTTTGAAAGACACTTCTTTCGATTGTGTGTTGTAAATAACTATACATGAAATGTGTGCCTTTTATGTACTTCATCCTTACATAAATTCTCCCAAGATACTATACTAAGTAAATAACCTGTTGTTTAACTACTGTCCAATAAATGACTTCGGGTCAAAGGGTCTAAGAGTCAAAATAAAATCGTTGCATAAACTACTAATATTTTTATTTCTCGTTTATTATAATTTACATTTTTTAAGATTAACCTTCAATTAGGCCTCAAATTCTCTAATTAAAATAATGTTTGCATTGACGCCATTTAATTGGCTAATTTAGTGACTCGTCCTTGAAGAAATATCAAAATAATGCATAGTTACATCATTAATTATTCTACATACATAGCCTTATTGGAGTTTGTGTCATCCCTACTTACTAAAATTAGATTTATGATGCTTACTTTCAAAAGAAAAACCTTAAAAAGTTTTGAAATTGAATTTAAATTTGTGATTAGTTTATTTATAGAAGTCGTCATGAAAAACAGCTTTCGAAATTGTGTTTTTAGCCTTAAATAGAAATAAGGAAAACGAACATATTGTTTCTTTATTGGTTACGCGCGTTGTGTTATAAACTATATCGGCTGCCATTTATATTCTCAACTGGACATGTGGCCGGCTCTATTTCAAATCTCATTTGGATTGTGTGCGATTTTTCAACTCAGTTGACGTTTCCTTTAATTGTTTTTCATCGGCAAATGTCAAACGATTTCGAGAGTGGTCTATCTTGGTAGGTCACTAGTGACTCATTTTAAAAGAAGCATGTTAGTATGGGATTGACCCACTTGCATTTTAAACATATGGAATACACAAGCGTTTATATTTGTGTGTTGAGCTTCGTATTTGTAAGAGCTAGAGAGAAAATGAAGAAGTAAAACTTATAAGATTTATAATTTTTATCTTGAAGAGTCCATCTTCATCTTCATAAAAATATTTATATTATTTATTTATTTACAAGTTGATGATTTCCACTGGATCTGATGAGACCCGTAGTGGTACATAACAAATTAAATAATACAATACTAGTCTACAGAATATATACGTTTTTTTGGCTTCGGGATCTGTGATACCTGAAGTTAGACGAAGCAACAGGTTGATGGGATCGGAAAGGGTTGTCCTATTGTTTGTAAAGATGGAAATATTCCTTCCTTCATCCTTTTTCTATTGTTCTATAATAGCTTGAAAGTTTGACGAATTTGTTGATTTTGAGCCTTCCTTGTTGGTGTTGACTATAGAGCGCACTTTTTGGAGTAGATATTTTGTGGAGTTGTTTGAGACAAAAACTGTTGTGTAATCAATGTAACTTGTAACAGTATGGTGCAATTAGACCAAAAAACGGCCTAGCCTCAACATCCAAAGTAAAAGTTCCAAAGTTACAGAGAGTGTAAAAGTAGGCAATTTTCGTCCTAGATTGAAATCTATAATTTTCTATCACTCGCTTTGTTCGCCTTAACCGTCCAGCTGGACCCAGTGATGGGAGAGGGGATTTTTTACAACAATTAATAAGTACAGTACTTATTGATGTTTGCGCCTTCTATGGGAATATTTCTAAAAATTTACTTGGAACTCATACTCCTCATAAGGGAGGAGTTACCACCCTTGAGGTAAATACATCTATAGGAAATAGGTAATATCAACATCTAATATTAAAATTGTATTTTACATAAAATCTTTCATATTTTGTTCCAATTCAGTTACAGAGATACTCTGTGTAAATTCCTGAAGTAGGGTAGGCTATATAAAGACAAAATAATCTACACATATTCAATACCCAAATCTCGGCACTTCTTTGTTGATTTGAAAGCAAATCATGAATCGCTTACAATCTTCACGAATAGAGAATCAACTCTCAAGCATTGTCACTTTATTGAGATTTTGTCACTCTGCATGTTTCTGTACTCCAAATTACTCTAAATCGTGCTCTCTTCAGATGGCAAATCACCTTTGGGTCCAGTTCTCATACTAGTCATTAACAATGGGCATTCATAGATCTAAGAACAATAGCTGTACTCTTCCACAACCCAACAACCTGTTGCCCAGTACACTACAGGTATAAAATAAATGTGGACCCATCAGAGATCCCCAAGCCTTTTTTTTTTTTTTTTTTTTTTTTTTGAGGATGAAGCCCACATGGGTCTCTCTGAGTCCTGTGCGTGGGTAATGAGTTGGATGCTGGTGATTGATGAGTTGGACCTACATTTTTAGGTGGGTTCCGAACCACCGGGAAGTGATTTTACAGCAGAGAACAGTGTCTTTTTTGCTGGCCAATCTAATCGGTCACCGTTACGAACCTACGAGAACGCAGTTTATCTCTATCTGATTGAACAGATACCTGCTACGGCTCGCGGCTATCACTTCATGTAAGAGTAAACTATATAATTAATATATCAATATTAGAGAATAAAGAAAAAAAATAATCTAGAGAAAAAGAACCATGCAATTAATAAATGAGGTATAGGTAAATCATTATCCTTATTGTAAAAGAGACAGAAATAAAATAAAATTATGAAGAAAAAATATGAAGAAAGACAACTCCTCCTTTTTTCTTTTAGCATGAATAAAAATATGTACTGTGAAAAATATATAAAAAATATGAAATGTATCTTGATTTGTAGAACAGTAGTAAATTATTCTCGACATAGGAGGTAGCTACCCATTTGTTCCGAACAAAAATTAATCTTAATCCAAAACAATATAATTAAATAATATTAGAATTTCAGTATAGACTTACTCCAATGATTTGGAATAGTCAAGACTAATGTTTTTCACATACTAAAAATAATTTTAATCTAATAATTTTGATAATAGTAATTATTAGTTAATTTTAATATTAATAATCATGTAATGATTTTAATGTAAAACAATGTAGTAAATTAATATCTGAATTTGAGTATCATCTTACTCCAGTGGTACAAAAAAAGTGACTGTAACTTGTAAGTGTAAGTCCACCATCCATATCATCATCCTCCTCTCACCCACGCACAAGTATCGGACTCATGTAATGGAATGGTCAAGTCTTATTTTATGTTGTTTTTTCAACAGATATGTTCTATTTTATATTTTGGTAAATAATGGGTTGAGAAATCCCATCTACAGTTACATTGGTATGTTACAATTTATGAAATTACTAGATATTCGCAATATTATTTTTTAAATTAATATTCAGTCATTAAAAAAATTCGTAATCAATTAACTTTGTGAAATTCTATCTCTTCTGTACGTTTCCCATTCTTTTTTTTTTTTTTTTTTTTTGTAGATTACGTCTTGGAGACTCCAGTTAAGGAGTATAAGACAAGTCAGATCAACAATATTATACACTAGATACCATAATTACTTCAATTAGTTGAGGTGAGGCTTAATTTTGATGTGAAAGGAACTCTTGTACACTATAAAAAGCTTTATCAACTAAATATTTCTTCAATTGATTTTTAAATATTTCTATATTTTCAAGACTCTTCAAAAACTGCGGTAGCTTGTTGTAGAATTTCCTACCAATATAACTAGGTTTTTGTTTGAATAGGCTACTATTGTGACTCACCAAGTGATAATCTCCTCGGCTTCTTGTATTATAATCATGTACATCAAGATTTTGGTTAATATCATTCGTTTTTACATATAAAGTAGCTTCATACACATATAAGCAGGGTACAGTTAGGAGACCAAGTCTCTTGAACAACGGCCTACATGAATCTAATCTATTTACTCTTTCTATACACCTATACACCATTCTGGAATGTGTTGTTCATTTTCAAATGAATTTACACACTGACATTTTTAATTTTTCAACAAAATGGCGGCCTTATTGAGTTAAGGGTTGATTACATTGGGATAGTTACTCGCTAAGCGAGTAGCGAGTAGGACGTTACTAACCGACTGTGCTACAGCAGCTCAGCATACAAAAACAAATTATATTGAAAAAATTATTTCTAGAATCACCCCCATACTATGGAATTTCTAAGATAATAAATAATATCGCAACACAAAATTAAAAGATGAAGTTTCCTAACAATTATTCAATAAAATTTCATCAAAACAATATACAATATATCTCATCTGAAGTGTTATGCTGGCAGCCTGCGTGATTAACGGAGGCTTTGGCCACAATAATATTGTATTTTGGTGTTGGCTACTCTGCCAGAGAGTACAAATGTGACCAAATTCAAAGTAGACAGGCTCTCAACTTTGAATTTGGTCACATTTGTACTCGCTGGCAGAGTAGCCAACACCAAAATACAATATTATTGTGACCAAAGCCGATACTTAATCACGCAGGCTGCCAGCATAACACTTCAGATGAGATATATTGTGTATTGTTTTGATGAAATTTTATTGAATAATTGTTGGTAAACTTCATATTTTAATTTTGTGTTGCAATATTATTTATTGTCTTAGAAATTCCATAGTATGGGGGTGATTCTAGAAATAATTTTTTTAATATAATTTGGCTTGGTATGCTGAGCTGCTGTAGCACGGTCGGTCAGTAACGTCCTACTCGCTACTCGCTTAGCGAGTAACTATCCCAATGTAATCAACCCATTATAAAGTGATGGAATTCTAGAAATCTCCACCATGTGGACCTAGTGGACCTTAGAGAGTCTGCTCCATGGTTATTAGATTCAAAAATAGTTTTCATCGCAGCTGTCAACGTGACACCCTCAACTTATAAGTTCATGACAATCTATAAATAGGCACCCTCTATGTAGACTGAACGTATTTGTATTTTTTTTTCAAGTACAATATTATCAATTTATTTTTGCTTCACCTTAGGGGTTGAAACATCTGGCTTTTCAAGCATCATATCTACTATGGAAGGACGTTATTCAACTCTTCTTTAATATCACAAAAAAGTAAAAACAAATTGTCCAAAAAGATATTATAGAAATTTTTGATTCAATATTTAATAGTTTATTCAAGAGTATGTATGGACTCTGTACTTTTGTTTTAGTTTGTTTGAGATTGATAATGGTGTAACAACCGAAACTATTTTCTTACAGTTTTCAATGAATGTGGTTGTGATAACTTGTAATAACTAAGTCTTTTTATTAAACTAATTTTTTTCATTAAACTAATTTTCAACTTCATACTCTGTGTTATTTGTTCAACACTTGAACGAAACTGATTTCACTGAAACTATTCTTGCATCTACAATAATGTAAATGATGAGCAAATGCTACAAATATGGAACCGAATTTATTGTCGCAATTTTACGATAATCAATAGTGTTGGATCAAGCCTCGGTTGGAGAAGAAAGCATAAAATGGCGATTTGATTCCATTTAACGTTCTGCACAGCAATAGTTGTTTATAGTTTGACGCTCCCATATAAGAGAGGTCATGATTGTTCTAACTTCGATTGTCGATAACCTTTGGTGAGAAGTCTATCTACACATGGTGTGGTATTGAGACACACAAAGCTCTACTTTTATAGGCAAGGAGTGAAGAATGAACTGTTCTGTTGGGCAATTGTTTCTTCATTACAATCTTTAAGCCAGTGGCTATCTCATTTGAATGAACGAAATCGTATTGTTGAATCGCAGCCTTTCAACTTCCTCTTTTGGCTCACATTAGGGCCGGTAACACTTTAGCAATTCACCAATTACCGCTGGAAGGGACTTCAGGTTAGCGTGGTGGTCCACAACTCCAGGAGGCGAATCACGACTACTTGTGAATTGCTTGGTTGTGTTATCAAACGTGGCTTGATGTACGACTCACTTCACTGAGATCTTTCGTGTCAGTCAGCACTCTAGGCTTGGTGCATATGTGTGGCAGTGGCAGGGTGACTTTTGTGAAACACAGAAATTAATTAGACTACGCAAATAGAATTGAGGTTGTGGTCCAATTCAGTATCTTCGTGTGGCAGTGGCAGGGTGATTTTTTGTGAAACATAGAAATGAATTAGACTGCGCAAGTAGAATTAATTGTTCCATGTCATCGTTGGTCAATTGCAATTCCCAGTAGGGATGGGATATCGAAGATAAATATCGATATTAATATCAAATGATATATCGCTTGACAATATCGATATCAACGATATATCGGATTCAAAATATCGATATTCGATATTATCGAATATTGATATCGAAAGCCTTGTCACGTGTTTATTCATGGCCTCCTCTAACAGAGTTATGAGTTAGAGGAGGCCATGGTTTATTAGTTCTTCTTGTTTACATTCTCCCAGTCAGAAAGAAACAGAAAGATTGATCAACATTGGATATTGGATTGTGCTCTCCACTCACGGATTTTATTGAAAAAAATTTGTTACAGAACGTGATAAAATCAGCACTAGTATTTCTAGTCCCCAGACTAGCATGTTAGTAAAATATTTTGAAAGTTCATGCAACAGAACTTTTCAAGTTACCAGTTTGGGACTAATATTACTAGCTAGTATTTTCTCATGCAATAGGCCCCTACTCACCAAAATAACCGTACGGTATGTACGAACAGTATTTTCAAGTGTATGAATGATTATACGGGTGCAGTTTCATATCTGTGCCACCCTACTATCGATCTTTAAACTAACAAAACAAAAGCAGTAATAAAAACAGTTGAAAGTTAGATATTTTCATTACATTATTCTAGTGTTTTCAATAATTTCTGCAATCCCGATATTATCGAAAAGAAAATATCGATATCACGATATTATTGAAAGTACAATATCGATAATATCGGACCCAAAATATCGATATTCGATAATATCGATATCGGAAGCCCATCCCTAATTCCCACTTCTTTCAAAATTATGAGAATTTTTACATGTCATCGTTGGTCAGTTGCAAGTCCCACTTCTGTCATAATTATGAGAGTTTTAATGTCTTAAGTTAGATGTAATAAATAAATATATCAAATATATTCCATCATTGTTACTTATTTTACAGTACTTATTTTAGTTGTTTACTTCTTTTTTGCCCACTTCATTTTACTAATTTAAATTACAATTATCACCATCTGAATAGAACCGTTCTTATAGGCTAATGAATACAACAGCTATAATTTGAAATCTTCCCTACTATCCTGAATATTTGTTTCTTCTGAGAAGAGGCTTACAGACTTCCAGTCTATGACCTGTAAATGAAGTACTGAGTCTTGTTTTTAGCCTCTCTTGATAAAAGGCCTACAGACTACTGGACCACAATCTGTAAATGAGTACTGAGTCTTGTTGCCAGCTCCTAGTAACTCTGTTAACAAGCAAAGTGCGTGGACATAGGACAAGTGGTGACCGGCGTAGTCTGGCGCCTACTAAACCCTCCATCAACAGCTTCCTGCACACTTGATTGGACAAGCATCTCGACTAGTCTAGTTTGCATTCAACATTCTTAACTGACTGGCTTGATTTTCATTGTCAGGTCACTCACTGTTTTAAACGAGATTTTAATCTGTGGCTAATTCAGTAGTACCAACAACCATCATACATCAGTGCAGTCTTTATAGCAAGGAATGTCTGAAGTTCTGGTTTGATAAGTATTGTTACGGGTTCTATGTCTAAAATAACGCTGGCAACACTTAAATTTATCACTCGCACTTTATTTACACAAATAATCACAACACTCACTGTTCAGTAATGTCTTACAGAAAACTAAGCAATTAAAAACAGATAAATCGATATTTTTCAACTAATAAAGAGATTTCAATAAACTGTACAAAAATCAATCACTAAAAGTTGAAAGGCCGATCTAATATCAAATAATAACTGTCCAATAATATTCAAAAGGAAACGTCGAAAAAGAACAATTAACTTACGTAGCACTAGTCCGTAGAATAAAAACTATTTAGCAGCTCACTGGTATGAATTAAACAGGAAAAATAATTATATCTATAGTCACTGAGAATGAATTATCACTATATAGAACATATATAACATATAATTATCACTATTATCACTATATACACAATATAGAACTGACACAACTTGTTTATCACGATGAATTTCAAAGACAACTGAACTCATTTACAAGAGACTTCCTCCATTTATATACTTTATCATAATTGAGATATCTCTAGATTTTTCTACCAACTTCTAAATAAATAAATAAAGAAACTAGCACTTTCTACAATATTCAAAAAGATTCCATTAATGTCTAATCAAATAACTAGAACATTCTACTAATTACCAAGTAAACACAATAAAAGTGTCAAAAGCAGAGTAATTAATTACTTGAAAGTAAACATTTACATAGCAGATAACACCGAGAACCACTGTTTCTTCTTTCTCTCTATTCCCTCCAAATTCATATTCGCTACAGTATGTAAAACAGGTGAAGTGAGGATTTGTCAAAATAACTAATACCGTACATTTAGAATAAGTATTTCCCGCTATTTGAATTTCTTCTAGCATTATCATCATACTTTTCATTGTATTAAATGAACAACTTTTTAAGTGGTTTTCCAATAGTTTGTGAGTTTGTAGAATATGTCCTCATATCCTACGAGTAACAAATATTATGAATAGTCACTTTTCAATACTCAGGCTTTATGATGTAATGAGTTTGTTATGATATGATGTAAGTTTGCCAAAAACGTTTCATTTTCCAAAAAGGTGAGAAAAAATGTATAATGTTAATTAAAACATACAAATTATTTCATCACTTAAATTTATTAAAAATAAGATGCAGGAAATTTAGGCAGGCAATAATTGAGCACTGTTTCGTTGAAATTGTAAATCATGATATCTAATATTCTCCAATTGAGTGAAAAGCATTATCCAGAAGAATTATTTTCCATCTGAGCTTTTATTCGTGTTAGAGGCTTTTCAATACGACAGCTTATTAAGAAACTGGACTACTCTGGAAGAAGTAGTACTCTGGACTAGCTAAGAAGTGATAGCCGAGTGCCGTAATAGGTATCTGTTCAATCAGAGATAAGCTACAAAACTCCTGGGCGCTGTTTGTAAGGGTGACCGATTGGATTGGCCAGCAAAAAAGACTCTTCTCTGCTGTAAAATCACTTCCCGGTGGTTCGGAACCCACCTAAAACTGTAGGTCCAGCTCATCAATCACCATCATCCAACTCATTACCCACGCACAGGTCTCAGACCTATGTGGGCTTCATCCTCCGAAAAGAAATAAAAAAAAAGGGGGGAAAGCTTCACTATCATTTTTGCGGTTTTGGAGCAAGGGAGGTCCCACGGTTAGGGGTAATGGGACTCATAACCCCTCCTAAATCGGAAATTTACTGTAGAAGGGTTAGGAAGGACGGGAAATCTTGCACAATAGGTCAACAAAATCCCATTTTCGACCCTCCTCCCCCCACCAAATACCCGAGCTGGGAAACCTCATTTAGCTAGAACATTATGATCTTTTAGATTGTGCTTTATGATTAATTTTCTTCGCTCCACTTCAAACATCAAATAGAATATCAGCTTTTTTGTTGAATTATAATAAGTAAATTCTATTAGATGTATATGAAAGTGATAGATTTTTTACCTATAGTTGAGTTTGTTGAAGGCTGCCAGAGTCACTAGTACCAGTCACTTGATTTCATCCCATTGGTTACTCTAATCAGTTGTCATTGTATTTTTTCTCTTATTCTCTCTTTCTTTTGTCATGTGTTAAACGTTGTGACGTGGTCAGCTATTTTAATTCGCCGTCTTTGTTGGCCGATCTTCTAATAGCATCAAAGGACACTCAAGTTCAGGGAGACATCTCTGGCTCCGAGTGAGAACGTATAAGTATAACTAGTATAAGGTATTTGTGACGCATTTCAGATATTTATTCATCATCCATTTATTAGTGAACTTCAATAAACTGCAAAGTACTTAATTTGTATACTTACTGGTCAAGTTACAATACTCAAGCCAAAGAATAGTCTTGATTTTAAACTTTTTTCAACGCGGTAAATAGTTTCGAGAAAAGAGGGAAAACTGGTTTTTGACCGCCATTTTCCAAGGTGGCCGCAAGGTGTATAGATGGAGACTTTTGATATATAATTCAGCAAGCCAAGTAGGACGTGTGACAAATATCTTGATTTGCAATTTTTCTTAATTTCCTAAATGACTGGAGGACTATACCGAATATTTTAGAACTTGTAATTAAATGTTAATTTCAAAGCTATAAATTATTGTAGTGTTTTCTTGTCAAAATCAGGTATTTTATAAGAGCCCAATAACCAATAATAGTAGATCAATATTGCTTTCCTTATCTTCTCTATATATAAAAATGAATGTCTGTATGTATGTATGTATGTGTGTTCCCTATAGACTCCAAAACTACTTGACAGATCGGCATGAAACTTTGGGAATATGTTGTGTGAATATTGGGGATGGTTTCTGACCATAAATTTCAATAGGGGAGCTAATAATTATTAATTAAACCATTTTATAGACCTAACCTACTGAACATGCCAGCTAAACAGCTTAAAGGAACAGCTGATATAAGTCAACAGTTTTTAATCATCTGGCAGGCCCCTTAGTGGCGTTATTTACGCTGTCTTTGAACAGCAAAAGACTTTGCACTTTGCTTGTAGGCTACCGTGCAGTTGGAGCCTTGCAATATGTAGGAAACATACGACTGGGTAAATGATGAAATGTACATAATTATGTCAGGTTGATGAAATCTGTTAACCAATGCAGCTAGAAATTTGAAATGCAGCCTCAGCGGGAGGTGGCGAATAATAAAATAAAAAACCTAGCTTCTACCCTTATAGTCATAGGAGGTTTAAATTTGAAATGCTTCTTCATTCAGAGGTGGTGATTAAGAAATGGTGATTTTGTCTGTACATTTATAAGAATTATATATTTTTTGTTTAGTTTTACGTTTTATACATTAAAGAAGCCGAAACAAGTCTTATCTCAATTTCTGTCTGTCTGTCACGGCCCCGAAAGCATTTTACGCGGCCTTCTCCTGAAAAACGAGAGCATCGATCGGGATTTAAGTTATTGAACAGTATTGAAAACTTTTTTGACAATGTTTTTAGCTATAAAAAACTAAATTAACTCTTTTTAACAGAATAATAAACGTTTAAAAACCAAGTATTGTGCGATTTTGGATACATTTCTTTCAAGTTTTATTACCACATAAAACAAATCACGTGGTTTATCATGTAGGAAAAGCTCATATGCTGAACTGAACATAATGACATATGTGAACTCAACATAATTATCACATGTTGAATCAGAATATTTAGAAAATAACAAACTCAGAAAGTTAGTCTATGAAATAGTCTCGTTGTAAGTAGGACAAATAAAAATATTATTTGTTGATTCATGAAGTTAAATAATTTCTACGAATAATTCCTACAATTTTGGGGGCTCGTCCGGGATGAATTGAGTTATTTCATCCAGAGAGTTGTTTTTGGGATTGAAGAATTATTTCATCCAAGGAAAGTTGTTCCGATATTGATGAACGGGATGAATTGAGCTATTTCATCCAGAGAGTTGTTTTTGGGATTGAAGAATTATTTCATCCAAGGAAAGTTGTTCCGATATTGATGAACGGGATGAATTGAGTTATTTCATCCAGAGAGTTTTCAGGATTGAAGAAAATACATTGGATACAGTATTTCGGTGAGTATTATTATTAATACTTGAACACATACTTATTATGGCATTTTTGGCAAGAACTAGGAAGGCTGATCTGTTAGTATTGGCACAGGAGTTGGATGTTACTTTACCTAGCAACCCTAGAGTGCCACAGATATGTTCACTTATAAAAGATTCTGAAAACTATGATGAGGAATTCATTGAAAATTTGTTAATAAACATAACAGAAGAAAGGGTTGAAAGAGAAAAAAAAGAAAGAGAAGAAAGAGTAGAAAGAGAAAAAAGAGAAAGAGAAAGAGAAGAAAGAGAAAGAGAAGAAAGAATTGAGAAAGAAAGGTTAGAAAAGGAATATCTTTTAGAACTCAAGAAATTAGAAATTGAGGCTAATAAAAATAATGGTACAGTTTATGACAATGATGAAAGGAAAAACCTTATGAAAATGATCGTTCGTTATGATTCAAGTGTGGATATTAGCACATATTTAATCATGTTTGAAAGACAAATAAGTAAAGTGAATGTGCCTAGGGAGAAATGGGTTACCTACTTATTAGGGCTTCTCCCTTTAGAGATTGGAAACTTAATTACTCGAGAGCCTAATGATTTGGCAGACAACTACGACCATATTAAGGCATTATTACTTAAAAGATTCAAGCTAAGTCCAGAACAGTTCCGCCAAAACTTCTGTTCTTTGAGAAAAAATGAATCTGAGACATGGCGAGATTTTGCATTGAACTTGAATGACTTGTTAAGTGAGTGGATTAAGGGAATGGATGTGTTAGATTATGAAGATCTTAAAGAGCTTATGGTTGTTGATCAGGTTAGACGAAAGATACCAAAGGAATTAAAAGAACATTTTATTGATGATCTTCCAAAGTTTAAAAAAATTGACAATTTTGTCAACAAACTGGATGAATATGAAGCAGTACGGCACAATTTGAGGAATGATGTTAATCAACAAAATAAAGCTGAACAACTGAACACAAATACATTCAAAGAGGTCAACAAACAAACTAAATCTTTCCCTGAAAGAAAACAAAATTATCCAAAATCAAACCTGAAATGTTTTAAGTGCAACGAAGTCGGTCACAAGTCAATAAATTGTGGAAAAAAAGAGAATTAACAAGTTTTGGAAATAGGTCGCATGAAAGTAGTGGCAATCAGAAAGAGGTTAATGAAATTGAGGTTAATCATTACACAAACAATGAAAAGGTTTACTCTAATGTCAAAATATTTGGAAAGAATACAAGTGCTCTTGTGGACACTGGAAGTGCAATTACTGTAATGAGTAAGAAATTCTATGAAAAACTTGGTTCTCCAGTTTTGGCCTCAGACAGTACAATTCTACTGGGTATTGGCAATGAAGAACTTTTCACTCTTGGTTACTTTGTTACTGAAATATTGATTGGAAGCGACTACCCCAGTAATGGAGGCAACACAAATATAATTCCCACTAAAATTTATGTTCCTGAAGGTCTACGTGAAGATATGATTATTGGCATGAACGTTATCAGACAATTAGGTTTAAATCTGGTTGGATGTCCTAGTGAAAGTAAAAATTGTTATAAAATGCGATATATTAAAGCAATCCAGAAGAATTTGATTAAATCAGACATTGTTATAGAAGAAAAAATCAAATCCAATGAGGAGACACAATTACCATATCTTTACCAAATTGATGTTCTTGAACCAGTAGAGGTACTTGATCTTGATCACATAGAGAACCCAATCATTCAAAAAGATGTAAGAAATTGTGTAAAGAATTATAAACCAGAAAAGTCAAAAACAACAGGCATAAAGATGACTATAGTATTGAAAGAAGAATATCCCATTTTTCATAGACCACGTCGACTTCCATTTGTACAGCAAAAGATTGTTGAAGATCAAGTTGAAAAGTGGCTACAAGAAGGCATTATTGAGCCAAGCTCATCAGAATATTCTAGTCCAGTTGTTGTAACAAAGAAAAAAGATGGATCAGCCAGAGTTTGTATCGATTACAGGAAAATCAATTCCATGATTGTGAAGGATAGGTATCCAATACCATTAATCGAAGATCAAATAGATAGACTCAGTAATGCCAAGTTATTCAGTACACTGGATTTGAAGAATGGTTTTTTTCATGTAGCAGTAGATGAGGACAGTAAAAAGTATACATCATTTGTTGTACATAATGGACAGTATCAATTTTGTAAAGTACCTTTTGGCCTGTGTAATTCCCCATCAGTGTTCCAACGTTTTATCAATTTTATATTTCGAGATCTAGTAAAAGATGGCATAGTCCTGCTGTACCTAGATGACTTGATTATACCAGCTTCAAATCCACAAGAAGCCTTGGGTCGACTCCAGTTAGTGTTGAAAACAGCAAGTGAATATGGTTTAGAACTGAATATGAATTCCTACAATCATGATATATCAATCAGCTGTTCTCAAATATTCTCACTGATAACTGTCACTGAATTGTTTACGTTCTAAGTTGTTTACTAAGCTGCTAACAACTTTCATACATATCTGTTTTGTTAAATGATTATTTCTAAACATAATCCGTACGAAAGACGGGTACAATAGCTAGTTCAAAATATAAAACTGACTGAAAGTCGTTGAATTTGCCACAAAAAGTTGATCAAAAATTGTATTAAGTTTATAATTTTGTTAGTAATAATGTTATTTATGTCAAACATTTTCTCAAGTTTATAATCATGTAATTAGAAAAACCTAAGGCTGTGTTTTCATGTCTGTCGTGTAGTTACTTGAAGAATAAATTTTCATCCGGGAAATTAGATTTTAATGTTAAAAGTCACGTTAGAGGAATTATCCTTATTATATTAAAGTGCTAATAAAAAATATTTAAATTATTACCATTGATTCCAACCATATCTTTTATAAAATAATGTAAGACTACACTATAAAATAGTGTAATTGGCTTACGTTAGAGGAATTATCCTTATTATATTGAAGTGCTAATCAAAAATATTTAAATTATTACCATTGATTCCAACCATATCTTTTATAAAATAATGTAAGACTACACTATAAAATAGTGTAATTGGCTTACGTTAGAGGAATTATCCTTATTATATTGAAGTGCTAATCAAAAATATTTAAATTATTACCATTGATTCCAACCATATCTTTTATAAAATAATGTAAGACTACACTATAAAATAGTGTAATTGGCTTACGTTAGAGGAATTATCCTTATTATATTAAAGTGCTAATAAAAAATATTTAAATTATTACCATTGATTCCAACCATATCTTTTATAAAATAATGTAAGACTACACTATAAAATAGTGTAATTGGCTTATTTATAGAAACAATGTATTAGGCCCAATTAGATCTTGAAATGACAGTTGTGACTGACAGTAAAAGATACAACGACCTCAAATTTTTGGCAGACTTTGACCAACATTTGGGGAGCATCTTATTTGATTTATCCACTAACTAGAAATTTGACTGTGTTGGCAAAGTTCGAGACGAATGAAATTTTCAGTTGTTGATTTCCTGATGCCGATTGGCTGGCTCATTTCATCAATGAAAACAGCTTTGATTGATTAGAGTCCATTACAATTACTGTAGATTGACGGTCCAAGCAAGATGAGGAATAAAGTAACTCAAAAGTAATGTAATCATTCTAGTGGTTTGATTTTTTTTTTATTTCACTCAAAATTGTAGGTCTTGTTTTCTATAGAATGAAACTCCAACTATTACTTTGGATAACTGTACTTTATAGAATTAGAGTTGATAAATGGAGACCTGTGCGCGGTTAATGAATTGGATGAAGGTGACTGATGAGTTGGGCCTACAGTTTTAGGTGGGTTCCGAACCACCGGAAAGTTATTTTACAGCAGAGAACAGAGTTTTTCGCTGGCCAATCCAATCGGTCACCCTTACAAAGAGCGCCCGGGAGTTTCGAAGCTTATCTCTGATTGAACAGATACTTGTTACGACACTCGGCTATCAATTGACATATCTGCATGAATAGGCGCTATAGTACAGTTTAATCCAAATTATCTGAACCCCAATCATCCGAATCACTTTAAGAAAAAATGTAAGCCATAAATTTAAGCTATACAAAATACAAATTATTTACGTTCTTGTACGCTTAATTAACTTGTACAAGTGTTGCCTTTTTATTTCATTAATAAGAAATGCATTGCAATACGTTCTTTCCCCTTGAAATACACCCTTTTTTCTAAAAAATCCAATTATTCGATCGGTGTCTGGTCCCAGGAAATTGATTTGGGTAATTATATGAGTCTTACTATTATGAAGTTTATGTAGCTTAGATTCAGATCCATTTATAAAAATCAGCTATAATTATTTTTATTTTTTCTTGTTTATCTGAGCTTATAGCCTCGTATCAAATCCTATTATGGATAGTTTTTATTAATTTAATTAGTTTTAGTAATTTGTATTGTATTATATTTCTACTTCTGCTGTTTTCCCTCAGATTCCTTCTCCTCCTTCGCCTCTTCCTCTTTCTTCACACACTCGTGTTCTACGAGTTCAGAATCACAATGCTGGATTGCAACTCATTAATAATGAGAAGGATGATGCTTCCTGAAAGCGACGTGTCCTGCAAACGTTTTCTTCTTTTGGAAACAGCGACAAGTTTCACTTCTTTCAAGCTTCTGCTTACTATTTCTTGCACCTGGCACAGCTGATCTCTGAAGTATATTGACAAACCATAGTAATTATTCAACTTTTACCATTTTTACCGAACACAGTATAAAAATCATCGGTACTTAACATTTTTTATGGAAATCGTCAAAATATACTTTTTTGTAAAAATATGGTATCACTATTACCCTGGAAACATTTAGTTCTATTAAAAACGGGTGCAGTAGGGTCAGGTCAGGTTATAGGTGGAATCCTTAACAGGACAATAATTAATTATTAACTGTCAATCAATCACTATTACGATATCGTATCTCATGCTGAAGACTGTTGTTTCTAATAAATTATTTTTCTTCTGACAATATCACTGTAATTCTTTCAATTTCTCCCAGAGCCGTACTAGACCATTCTCCTTTGGGGGCTCAATTTAAAAAAAAGTCATTTAAAAAAAGTAGCCCGATTATACTTCTTCCCTCAAATAAACTTACACGAAGGGTCATGCAGGGGGCCCAGAATGGGCTATAATTATTTTCCTCGGGCCCCCAGATAAACTTGCAGAAAAGGTCATACACTTTTTATATGCCAAAAAGGCCCCCTATTATTTTTCCTGCCTCAGGGCCACCAGAGGTGTTTCCTCTTATTTTCAAATTCAATTTTTTTCTTGCTGATGATGCCCACATGAGCCCGAGACTTGTGCGTGGGCAATGAGGTGAATGATTACACTTAGATGCCAGACGGAGGAGCAGGATTCGAACCCACGACCACTTGAACGACAGCAAGCTGAAGTTGCGACGCCCCAACCAACTGCGCTAAGCGGCCCGCTTAGTTTACGCAGTTCACCCCAAAACAAAAATAATGCCACTTAATAACTTCATACAGTTTGAAGCTAAAATATCAATAAAACAAATGCCACTAAATAACATGCGGGTTGAAGTACAATATCAATAAAACCATCCGAAATCGCAACTTACACAAACTATTAGTGGAAACTGGAGGGTGAAATAAAATGTCATTTTAGGTGCACCGAAAAACCTGTATGGGATAGATAGAGTGCAGTTTTTGCCTTCGGACATTAACGGTCATTGACAATGTCAAAAAATGAAAATTACACAAAAAACAACATCAATTACTAAAATTTAGAGAAAAGCTTTTGCTAAGTATAGAGGGGCCGGTCTAGTAGAATTAAAAAATAGCATTTCTGATTGTGCTGGAGGAAGAGTACTCACCGATTTAGTCTACGTAAATTAACAATCTTAATTCCCAACACCAAATGGGAATTCTGGACTCTAGACAACCTTACCCTGCGGACATCTTCTTAACAATGTGGAGCAATTCTGTTTCTTCGTACTTTCTGAGCACTCCATATTTGCTACTGTTGAAATTTTTGCCACATATTCAACATACATAACATAACCAGATGTTATGAGTATGTAATAAGTTGCCGTCCCTGGATGATAATCCATTATGAGAGGGCAACCATAATAACATTGTGGTGGAAGAGAAAGTCGGATGTTGGCAAAGTACAAAGGCCAAGCAAAGCAGCGGTCAGCAGTCAGTCGTCACTCCTCTATTGGGAGGAGAAAAATGGTTTTGTGCCTCCTAACAAGGAGCCGATGCTAATGAGGTGACAATAGATGTGTGTGTGTGCCGTGCTTAGTACATTACTGGAATGTGCCGTATCACAGTGGTATGGCGGAACCGGCAACAAGAATGTGACCGCTGCGGCAATCAGCGCCCTTTAAAAGTAATTGTTGCCTTTTAAAGGAGAGACATTAGCTCCACTCCGCGACTTGGACATCGCCATCCCTGCAGATAATGCGAATGTCGCACCGAACAACTGATGAAATAGGTCGCCAAGGCGACACCGACTCTCAACAGCTGTGACAATGTTCTCTGTCAATGTTGTTCACATAGAATTAGACAGAGAGAAATTTCTTCCCCATCTATAGTTGTTCACCCTTGTGAACTAACCGATCGATCTTCTCCATTAATAACTATTATCCACATCCTTTGTTTTTCTCGATTGTAACCGGCGAAAGGTCAGCTGTTCCTTATGAATCTCTTTTTAATTGTTTTTCTATTTCGTTTTAGTTAGAGTAATTGGCCTTTAACCTAGATTTGATACTGGCACATTCAGTTGCCTTACAACCAAAACTTCATCACCTTTTGAGTTGGCCTATAACCTATATTTGTTACCTGTTGTCTAAAATGTGGGCTTGAGCAGGGATGTATGCTGGTCAGCTGGTGGGAAAGCATTGCATCTATAATATTGAATGAGTTAGTGCAATTGTAATCGGGAAAATAATATTGGGCTGAGAGGTTTCTTCCATCGTTGTACAGAAAAAAAATGTTCATCAATCCAAAATACTTATAATATTATCTTATTAATATATAATTAATATTAATATAATGTTATTATAATATTATCTTATAATATTTATAATGTAAGATCTTACTGAAATGCATTTTTTGAGAGAAAGGACAAATCCCACATTTAAACTTGAAAACACTAAAATAGTTGGGGGCTACGGGTCTTATTTTCTGATACTTATTTTATACTAAGGATGAAGTCCATATAGGTCTGAGACCTGTACTTAGTAATGAGTTGGATTATTGTGAATGAGTTGGACCTACATATTTAGGTGGGCCCCGAACTACTCTTTTGTGTAGAAATATTTCTGAGAAATAGTTGTGGAATAAATAGAAAACATTTTTCGGTAACTAGAAGAGTATTTACAGAAACTGGAAAATCGTCGAAATTGATGTTCATTAAAGTTCGAATTATCTATTATCTAAATCCATTATTGAAATGTTCTTATACTGTAATTGAAATTTCGATTGAATTAATCATTGAAAAATATTTTGAATTATTTATAAACTTTTCTAAATACATCATTGAAATATTCATATACCGGTACTGTAATTGTAATTTCGATTAAATTATTGCAAAATATTTTGTAATTCTATCTTATACAGTTCAAGCTAATTTTTTGTTTTTCTTTTTTCCACAGTTCAATTTTGTTGGAAGAATATTGGGCCCAAGAGGAATGACAGCAAAACAGTTGGAACAAGAAACTGGTTGTAAAATAATGGTTCGGGGTAAAGGTTCCATGAGAGATAAAAAGAAAGTGAGTATCCGTTAATGTGATCATTAAAACATTCAATAATATTATAAAAATTCATCTTTAATTTTAATAACAGTTTTGTAAAAGTTTTTCAATTATTTCCATACACTGTAATCGAATAATATTAATTAGACTATACATTTTGTCTTGCGTGTTCTGGCGGAAAAATCATTACGAACCATCCATTTTCATGTATATTATCATACTCACCTTCCTTAATTTCTCATCATCAACTGCTTATTTTATTTAGATAAACTCTACTTAACCTTCCTGTTAATTTGCAATTGGAATTGAAAAAATATTTTTTTAAACCTTATTTCATAACTAGAGGAAATTCATCCTCAGAATTCAATCATTTTCTTTACAGTCTTCCAATTCTCCTTCAGACTCTCCAACCATATCTTTCTTGCCAATTTTATTTTGTAGTTGTGCCTAATATCTATCGATCTGCGTTAATGGTTACACTATCCAATGTTATTCTGGTCTTATCTCTTATTCAATTTACTTTGGACAGGTCTTCAAAAGTTTTCATTCAATCTGCAAATTCAACGTTACAAATTTAACTTCCAATCTGAAGTAGCGGCACAATCAAAAAATTTAGTTTATTGAAATAGCCCGATTTAATTGATGGTTTACAACCAAATAATATCTTCCTCCCATTTTCTCAAACATTTAAAAAAATCCATAAGTATTTAATATTCTGCTTTAGAGATGAAATTGATCACCCCCGATAAAGAAAAATAAACAAATGTATAATAACAGTTTGTTGAAAGACGTTTTCAATGGTGTATGTGCATAGTTTCCATTTGAAAAAATGCTTTTTAAATTAATGTTAGTCATGTGGATTGGTACGAAATTATTTCTCAAATAATACACCCTCTAATGGTTTTAGCTGACGCATTTTACAAATGAATCTTTGAAAATGTAATAACTCAGTAATGCTTATCATCAACATTCACAATGTATAAGCTAGAAAATAAATTCATGCGATTTGTGATGATTTTATAGCTTTTATGTATGTATTTTGTAATATGTAGGCTTAGCATATCATTGAATATAAGTTTCATCCTACACAAAAACATACTAAAACTCTTTCGGCCCGAGTGAGAAGAACTGGAGAATTTTGTACTCAGAATTGTTGCCTTATCATCCTCCCCCTCTCCCCCCAATTCCCCATCACTCCCCCCGTTCTATTCTGGGCTTCTAATAAACTCCCTTATTTTGTTGTAGGATGCAAAGAGGTTCGCCGACCTCTCTTCTTGCGTCTCACGTCTTGTCTGTTGCATTTATCGGCTTGTTTATTTGGGTCGTGCTCAATCCTTGCTTCTCTCCTATCATCTGCTGTAATTTGCCTCTGAATTCCTGTATCCCACTCAATTCTTAGACTGTAACTCTGGAGAATACTTCAAATTCTGAATTTAACACTTGTCATATTAGTTGAATAAACTTGTAAGTGTTTAAGAATTGAACAAGAAGTGTATCAGAATATTAGTTGATTTTTAGTGAATGACTTGAATATAGTTCTTATAAATATCAATTGATCATCATTTAGTTACTTTCATTTGATATTATTGAAGAAAGTTAGTCAATCATTTATTTTCAAAAATTCAATAGTCCTGCTAAACCATACTAGGTTTTTCAGCATGTGCCTGTACCAGTGACGTAACCAGGGGGTGGGTCCGGGGGGTCCGGACCCCCCTTCCGGTCCTAAAATTTATATAATTTTCATTAAATTAATCGTAAAATATTATATAACTATACTCTTCCTTATTTCTTATTATTAAAATTACAAGTTACGTTGGTAATGCCAGGAGAGCTAAAGAAGACCATTCTAGGGCCTCTATTTTTCAAAAAATTTCCGGTGAAGTACCCCCGGACCCCCCGGTCAATTGACCCCCCCCCCCCCCATTTCAAAATCTTGGCTACGTCACTGCCTGTACTATAAGACATTACAAAATTAAATGAAATAATAGCTATTGATCAATAAAATTATTTTACAAAAATTAAAGATGAAAGAGGAATTCATAATTCAGGTACCTAGTTGAGAAAGAGATATGTTGATAGGAAAAGGTTGGAGTTAGAACGGGATAGGAAAAAAGCAGTGTAATCTATTCTACATTATAGAAATTAGTCGGCGATGTATCAGGGTAAAATAAAAAATATACATTTATGCGTTTACCAGCAGTGGGAGAGAAAAGAAAACAATAAAAGAGTTCCCAATGTATATGATTTGACAACTTTGTTAGAAAAATCAAGAAGATTAGATTATTAGATGGGAGTTAAAATAATATAAAGCAAATACTAAAAAAAAAAAAAAAAAAAACTAAAATAATATAAAGCAAATACTAAAAAATAATACTAAAAACTAAAATAATATAAAGCAAATACTAAAAAAGGCTCTCTGTCAAAGACATCACAATTATTTAGCTCCAAAAATTTATAACGCATGTCCTGAAAACTCCAAAACAATGGTATTTATCAGAGAATTGTCACAACCACATATATTAAAACTTTGAGAAACTAGTTTCGGTTGTTACACCATTATCAATCTCAATCAAACTAAAACTAAGTACAGAGAAGCTTAATATATACTGAACATGGAATGATACTATTGGCTAAGCGAGAAAGAGGCTGACCTTCATCGGAGGTTGTGATTGGCTGACAAGTCACGCCCCCTGGTGGGAGGACTAACAAGCAAAAATACGAGTCAAATCAATAACTAAAAACTGTGAACATCTAGAGAGTGTCATTCCATGTTCAGTATATATTAAGCTTCTCTGTACTTTAGTTTTAGTTTGATTGAGATTAATAATGGTGTAACAACCGAAACTAGTTTCTCAAAGTTTTAATAAATGTGGTTGTGACAATTTCGTCTTATTATTCATTATGGATACCTTCCACAATATCACCTTCGCCCCACTACAAAGAAAGAAAATTGAAACAAAACATTCACAACTATCTACTGGCAGTCTTTTTTAAAACAATGATTATGAGGGATACTTGTATCAATGTAAAGTCTAAACTATATCCTTTCTACATTTTATATCCTATCAAACTAACACTTCTGCAGAACATGGCATGTCATTGTGTGGCAGGGTAATTTCCTGAACACCATATTATGCAGATATAACTTTAAAATTTAAAATATATAATATTATAGTTAAATTTTTGTAGTATTATGTTGTTTTGGTAACTTGATAATGGAAATAAATTATTTATTTATCTATTTGTTTGCTTACTAATCTAGCTGTTTTGCACTACTAGTCTTATGAAGCTTTTTTTGACTATAAACTTAATAAAACAACTTTTGAATGGAAATTAACTCACGTTATGGCGTGACGGCCGTTTCGCTCTGTTGTCTAGAGCATCGTCAGACGACCCACAGTACACTCCACAGTGACGATGCTCTAGACAACAGAGCGAAACGGCCGTCACGCCATAACGTGAGTTAATTTCCATTCAAAAGTTGTTTTATTAAGTTTATATTACATATTAGTGGAAACAAGATGGATCTTCAACATCACACTTTTTTTACGTTTTTTTTTTCATTAATAAATTAAAAAGGGTGCAAAATTTATTGAAATATGAAGTAAACGTTTGTTCATCATTTGCTTTCACTGATTGCATGTCTTGCATTATTAAATACATGAATCCTTGAAAATTTAATATTTCAATAATGTGTATCATCGTCTACAATTTAAAAGTTAGAAAATGAATTCATGTGGTTTGTAATAACTTTGTATTTTGATCATCAGATAACAATGGCCGAACTAAATTCAAGTTTAAAAGCAATTTATATTCAATTAGGAAATGATATGAATTGATAAAACGCCATTTACACAAAATAGGCCAACACTTGACCATTAAAAATCATGATACAATTCTATTACCTTAACTTTATTTTATTAGATATTTTTAGACTTTATATCATTGATAAATAACAAAAAATCATTGTACACGATATTATCTATCATTAGTAAACCGATTGTTATTTTTAATGCTTCTTGGACGCTAGCGCAAGGATTGTGAGTTATTTGAATGATTGAAACTCCACAATTTGTAAGTTTTTTGGACTAATATCTTGATTATTAATTATTACTCATCCATTTTCATTGAGAATTGGAGCTCTTCGTGTGCATGCTTTATTGATAAAGTATTCAAATTCTCTTGTTTTGGAAGAAATGTTTCTCTGTTATTCAATAGTTCACTTATCCCCATATTTATGCTATTTTTTTGTAAGAAATACCTTTACTGTAGCTCTATTTTCTTTGAAATTTATTTGTTTTACTGTAGCTGACCACAGAGGATTTTCAGAGGATGAAGCCCACATAGGTCTGAGACCTGTGCGTGGGTAATGAAATGGATGATGTTGATTGATGAGTTGGACCTACAGTTTTAGGTGGGTTCCGAACCACCGGGAAGTGATTTTACAGCAGAGAACAGAGTCTTTTTTGCTGGCCAATCCAATCGGTGACCCTTACAAAGAGCGCCTAGGAGTTTCGTAGCTTATCTCTGATTGAACAGATACCTGCTACGGCACTCGGCTAGTAACAAGCAACACTTCCCACAGTTTTCATTGTCTTGATATTGTCTTACTTGAGTGTTGAGAGCCAAGTATCTATGATGAGTTATTGTAAACAGATTCACAACTGTTACCAGCATTGACAAAGAGTCACTTTCTTTAATTGCCATTGAACCTCTAAACTTTTATTGAGTTGCCTTTGAACTAACCTCTGCATAACAAAATCGATTATCCAGGCGAAAAATTCGTTCTGGAGAGGTATTCGTTCATTACCATATGAGTCAACACATGTGCGACATTTCGCGCATGCGCAGAAGCGTAGTCTGCGTGATTGGACCGAAGTGGAATAGAAACTGGAATGGAACTTTGGAGCCGATTCCACTTGCTGGAGCAGGTTAGGTTAGGTTAGGTTAGGTAAGGTTTACACCATTTATGTTGTAGGTTATGCTATAAAAAAATTGTATTTAAAGAAAGAGGTTATGCTATTATGCAAGGTTAGTATGGTAGTTATTCTTATTCTTCAACAGCAACCGTTCTTCTTGGAACGGTTACTAGTAGCTAGTAGCTAGTAGCTATACACATGTGTATATTCACAGTTCCTGTTTCAGTTTCCGTTTCAAACAAATTTTGTTTCTGCGCATGCGCGAAAATGTTTACACATGTGTTGACTCATATGGTCGTATTCGTTCTAGAGAGGTCTTCTTGCCAAGATTGCAGTGTTAAGTGATTAAGATTCTTCATGGAGTGTATCTCGTGACGTAGCTGCATTGTAGCATACAGATGAGCATCCAACTTGGAACTGCATATAGGCTGATTTGTACTGATTTGAATGTGACATTGGTAACAAATTTAAACCTGAAAAAGCATGAGATTTATTTCATTTTAAGCAATAATTATCTACGAATTCAATGTTACTTTATTCAAAATCAGCACTGAGTTTCCAAACGATTTTTGTTGACATTTCAAGTCAAATCAAATTTATTCCATTCAGAAATTGTACGTGATACATACATAATTCAGATGTTATATAAAGATTCATTTGAACCACTTGATTATAACATGAAATTTACCTCTATAAATTTATATAACGGTCCTATGGAATCAAGCAAACATAGGCTATATATGCCTGTGCGTTCGCTGGGTTGCCATCTAAAATACATTTGTGGACCAAAGTCATTGATGGATTTTTCAGGAAGAATGAATTGAAAAAAAGTGAATAAATACAACAAACATACAACACCACTAGTGGTGATATTCCAGGACACAATAGCGCTTTATCACGTGCTTTGATATTTTTATGTCGAGATGGCCGGTTCTACAGAGTGGGGGGTGAACAGTTCTGGAGTTTCTGTAAATAATACCCGTTATGCCATTCTATAATGTCTTACTCTTCCACTACTCTGTTATATTGTTCTTGTTCCTTATGTTTGTATCGTATCTTGTCACGTTGACGATACATTGTGAAGTGATGTTTTATGTCAATAAAGGAATTCCCTTTTCTCTATTTATTTGATGAATTCTTGTAAAAATGATCAACACCATTATGAATACATGTTACATCAATTTGATATGATCTACAGGAGGAGCTAAACAGAGGAAAGCCAAACTGGGAGCACCTTAGCGAGGAGCTACATGTACTAATATCGGTTGATGACACAGAAAACCGAGCAAAACTGAAATTACAACGAGCTGTCGATGAAGTCAAGAAACTACTTGTCCCTGTAAGTTCCCACAAACTCTTATTCATAAAATACATTCATAGCTAATAAATGGAGTTATTGAAAAACTGAATGCAAAATATAAAATGTAATATATATAGTGACGCACAGTATGATCCCACATTTACCTTGTTATTGTTTTTTTAGTTTGTCAAGTCTTGGTGTGTTTTTAATATTGAACGCAGGTATTTAAACAGGTATTGATGGCAGTAGTTCATTGAAATTAGTTCCTCAGTGACCGAATGATTCCTTCGTTCAAACATTTGTTCCAAGATGGCCAACAAATGAAACCCATTCGTTAGTGTTTTTACAATAGTTAATTCGGGTAACACTGCGATTTTGTACAGACAGAAAGTTGTTTACATTCAAATTGTTGGACAGATCGCCTAGAATTGTGAAATTCTGCTATCGCGTTTCTTGACGACTTAAGCTTGTCTCGTCTTGACCTCCTCACCAAACTTTATTCATTAGAAACATCACAATTTTTAGTCGCTGATCAACAGATAGTCTTACTTTGTCAGCCATCTTAGAGTGAATGTTTGGTTGAAGGAATCATTTGATCATTGAAAAATTACTTTCCATTAAGTGCTGTCACGTATGTCTAAAAAACAAACATGAATAATTACCAACCTAAAGAATCAAGAACAAAATAAATGTTGGATTATATCGTGTATTCCCCAAATTATAATTTGTTACCGTATACATTGATTCAGCAATTGTTAATAATTTCTATATCTAAGGATTATTCCACCTTTAGAATAATACAGTAAAATGAAGTATTCGTTAAGTGAGATATAGTGTTTTATTCAATAATTATTGTTCACATACGTTTGTTATGCTTTCTCTCGTCTGAAGAGTATCAATGTAGGAATTGACCAGGTGAATGAATAGTTTATCATCTTTAAATATCAAAATTCATTGCTATTTCTAGAAAATAAATGATTTTCTATTTCATATTTTTGTTTGGAATTTTTGTATATATATTGGCCTCATTACTTGAACGTACAGGGTCATTTGGAAAATCATCCGCAAAAAAATAGAATTTAAGAGTCACGTATTTACTTCTCCTTTTATACTATTTGAGGCTCAATCTACATTTTATGATATAATAGCTCTAATGCTTCATATAGCTCTAATGCACTGTGTTATCACATTATTATGTTCATTGAATACCGTACATTTTCATTTTTCGAAATCCATCATTTTCAAGTGGCTGAGTCTCTTCACATGGTGTCTCAGGTATTAGAGTCTTCCATTCTTCTATTCACAATTGAATGAATTCAATATTTCAAATTATGTTTGATGCTTTCCACATAAAATACCTTTTTGGAGCGTCACCCCTAATGGTTTTTATCCATGGGTGAAATGGCCGGTAATTGATTTTCATGGTTCAGTAGTTGTTGTTTAGTAAATACTTTATTTATTTATTATTAATAACGAAAATGCTTTCCTGATGCTAGTGAGTAAAATTAACTAATTTCAAGAAATACAGTCAGTTCTCATAGCAGATTTGAAATATACTGTGTTGTGTTTCGGATGAATCTTATTATTTACCTATCTATTTATTTATTAATTTATACCAAAAAGCTCACTGAATAATCCATTAAGAGCCTTAATGTCATACAATTAAAAAAATAATTACAAAACTGTCAAAACGAATAGAGTAAAATAGAGTAAATGACTTTTTATTTGTTGACGTTGCGAAGTTTGGGCAGTAATGTCCACTTTGTCTTAACCACGTCCAGAACAAAACAATACAAACAGAACAAAATATATATTTTCTTTTTCTGTGGCGGGGGGGGGGGGGGGGATGTCCGCTTATTATTTAATCAAATAAATACATTTCATCATTGAACAAAATAAAAATATATGCGTCCTGTAGACTCATTCCCGCGCACAGGCAACAATGCCTATGCGGGAATTTATATTTCATATATTATATATATATAGAAGAGAAAGGATTTAATGTATGCTTATGATTTTTTCTTATGTTCTGGTACTATATTGATTATTTTCTTTCCGCATATTGTACTGTATATTTCATGGAAATGAAGATGATTTGAGATTTGAAAAAAAAAAATATTTAGATAAGTTACCAAACAAAAATGAATCCAATCAACCATATATAAAATAAAAGTCCAATATAGAGAAAAAAAATGAAAATAAAATGTCTTTTAGTAATTGTATTTACTTTACTAAACCTGTAAGAGACAAAAAAAATGTAAAGAAAGGATGATATGAAGAAATCGATGAATCTTTTCAGTAAAAGATTTTTTGAGTTGTAAAGATAAACTGGTTGAAATTATCTGAACAGTGAACTTACGAGATGAAATAATAATTTTTTTTGAGAAATCAATATTTATTAAAAGAAGCACTCGTTCTTGCTTCTTTTCTTACTCTCTATATTAAGCATTTATTGGTGCTGAAAACATTGAATTGCTTTTCATTAATTACACTCTAATTGATTTGAATCATTTAGCTATCTATCTATTTATTTATTAATTTATTTATACAAAAGCTCACAGAATAATCCATTAAGAAAGAGCCTTAATGACATACATTTGAAAAAATAATAACAAAACTGTGAAAACGAATAGAATAGGATGATAGTCCTATTTTTTTTTATTTGTTGCTTTAGTGTTTCAATCGTGAGATCACTGTTTTGAATCTCTTTCAGCAACTCGAGAAACTCAACAGTGTTAAGTTGTTTTTTAATTTAAACTCATCACCAATATGCGTATCCATTGGTATTTCAAGAAGCATGATAATTATGTTATCAATAAATGTTTACATTACCCACACTTTCATATTTATATTTCTTACACCAAAGCTATTTTGAAATACATGTGTTTTTGCTTTATCAAAACTGAAATATGAATATTTTTTACATTTCTTGCTTCAGTGTATCAATTGTGATTAATAATTAAATAAATACTGTTTATAAATTGCAATAATAATTTTTTTTCTGTGTGACAAACTAGCAGGCAGACGGAGAGGACGAGCTGAAGAAGAGGCAGCTGATGGAACTAGCGATAATTAATGGTACATATCGCGATTCAAATGCTAAGGCACTAGCTGCTGCAGGTACACAATGCATGTTCCTCATTATATGTTCATTAATAAATTAACTTTGTGCCGGTAGACACCTTGACATTGATCGACCAATAACTTTTCAGTAGGTGATTTATCATTTATAATAATACGCTTTATATGTGCTTAAATGCTAGACAAGAAATGATTTGTTGAAACGGTGACTTACGAACTAATTGTCTTGAGAATTGTGATGTAAAATGGGTTTCGATAACATTATATTAAAAGTCTTGAGCTTCCAAAATTAATTGAATTTTAAAATCACTGTCTTGAATCTCCTTAACAGCAACCCGACAAACTCAACAGTATTAGGTTGTTTTTTAAATTTAAATTCATCACCAATGATTGAATAATATTTTTGGAAAAAGTATGTTATGATTCATAAGACAGAGGTTATGACTCTATATAGAGATACTTTTCAAATTTCTGTCTTAAATAGTTATTTATGTATTAAGAGCGTGAAGCGCGACTTTATCGCTCGAGCCAAAACAAGCGCAGTAATTTTGCGAGAGCGATAAAGAAGCTTCACGCGCGAATTACATACAATATTTTTCCTACAACTGCTCGTAAAGTAGTTGTTTACGTTCTGAAAACTAATTGCAAAGTACCTCTTTACTGCTCCACAAGCGGTAAAGTACTTTACGCTCGCCAGCTGTTTTTTTATGCTTCTGTTTTGATTTTGATGCCTTCTCATTAGTGGATCATGGAATCCGTGAAATTCACATAACCTCAACAATGGCGAACGCTAACCAAATCCGCGCATGGTCTGTGATGTTACAAACTACAAGCTTTTATTGTGTTGGAATCCAGAACTGCAGTTTTAGGAAAAATATTGTATGCAATTCGCGCGTGAACCTTCTTTATCGCTCTCGCAAAATTACTGCGCTCTGCTACGCGTCGCGCAGTAAATGTTTTGGCTCGAGCGATAAAGTCGCGCTTCACGCTCTTAATACATAAACAACTATTTCCTAAAACTACAGTTCTGGATTCCAACACAATAAAAGCTTGTAGTTTGTAACATCACAGACCATGCGCGGATTTGGTTAGCGTTTGCTATTGTTGAGGTTATGTGAATTTCACGGATTCCATGATCCATCAATGAGAAGGCATCAAAATCAAAACAGAAGCGTAAAGTAAACAGCTGGCGAGCGTAAAGTACTTTACCGCTTGCGGAGCAGTAAAGAGGTATTTTACAATTAGTTTTCAGTACATAAAGAACTACTTTACGAGCAGTTGTAGGAAAAAGTTATTTTGGTTATAACCACCATATTTTGGGTTTAACTATACAGTTGTTTGCAATAAATTTAAATTTATTATCAGTCTTTGGTGCTTGCTTCGTTTCTGCTAATAAATGTCATTCATTGAACTAGTCAAGCGTGGCTTTACGGTGAAATAGATATAACAGAAAAATTGATTAGTCATCAATTAATCACCAGTACAATATATTGATATTAAACAAAATCTTGACGTACATGATTATAATACAAGAAGCCGAGGAGATTATCACTTGGTGAGTCATAATAGTAGCTTATACAAACAAAAACCTAGTTATATTGGTAGGATATTCTACAACAAGCTACCGCAGTTTTTAAAGAGTCTTAAAAACATAGAAATATTTAAAAAACAATTGAAAAAAAAAATTAGTTGATAAAGCTTTTCATAGTGTACAAGAGTTCCTTTCACATCAAAACTAAGCCTCACCTCAATTAACTGATATAATTGTTGATCTGACTTGTCTTATACTCCTTAACTGGAGTCTCCAAGACGTAGTCTAAAAAAATCCATGAATTGTCATGGCCTGAACTGGTTCATGGTGTCACGAATGTAAATTATTCATTGTGGCACTCTTATTTAGTAAGATTGAAATTTTACACGAACAGCAACAATATACCATTTAAAAATGGTTCTATTGGTTGCATTCATAGATATTTCAAGTATGGTAACATAATTATGTTATCAATATATCTTTGATTCCATTACCCACACTTTCATATTTATATTTCTTACACGAAAGCTATACTATTCAAATTTATCACACCAATTAATAGATTCCGATGAAGAACTGTTGATTTTGAATCCATGATGTGTATGTTTGTTATGTTTATTATGAATGCATTAAATAATTGAATAACATGTTGCACCTGTCATGCATGCAAAGCTAGAGTCCACATGAGCTCGGCATGAACTATTGAAATCCAGTTGGGGTAATAACACTCCTAACTACCAACAAAATCCTAGAAAGTGATACATGAATTTCAAATTTAAAAAACTCACAATTTTTTATTTTTTCATGATGATTGATCATTGAAAACTCAAGTGCTCTAAAATTGGAATGTTCTAATTATTCATTTAGCAATTAAAGCTATCAATTAGTAGAGAATTCCATTAAAATGAAATAATGTTCAAAATTGTTGCCTATTTAAGCCTCAAGTTCTTACTATTCTGATTTGAGATTATTCTGATATAAACCATTATTGTACTGATAAATGCAATTTTATCTAAAGCATTGATTCAGTTTTGGGGGAACAGTAAATCCAAGACTTACATGATTTCTAAGGGCCCATAATCGGGCCTATGGACCGATTGGAGTTATTGCGAATGTCTAATAGTAATGTTACTTGTTTAAATAATTTTGGTGACATTCTTAAAGGTAAGTACCATTGGTGAATGCACTGTTGTCTTGTACTTGGCATTTTTTGGTACTGAAAACAGTGAATGGCTCTTCATTAACCACAATCTAATGCTAATGCCCAAGATCTAAAATGTATTTTTGTTTTATCCAACATGGAATGCAATATATTTTCCCTATAGAATGCAAACAGTATCGTATAGCATGCACCTAATAAATAGTTCTGTGCTGTCAATTCTATACAAATTTCTTCGCACTTTGAACATAATTCCACTTTTAGAGCTTAACAAAGTCAATATTTTCGGGGGAAATATGTGAGTTGAAGCTTTTTAAGTAACTGGTCTCTCTTCGTTATAACCATCGAGCTGACAAACAAAAATCAAACAGATTTTAGGTGATGATTCTGGAATAGGGAGGCCATAAGAGTATTTGAGGGGTTTCAAGATAAGGAGTCGCGAATTTTCTAAAAAAAAAGGAAGCAGCTAGTGATATTAAGACATACTGGGAAAATGTAAAATTGGGTGTAAGGACAACGAAAAAACCAAAATAGGATTGTTGTATACTTGGTCCATATTTGGCCCATTTGAGAAGACGAACAAGAAAGAAAAGAAAAAGAAGATTTTTGTGTTTGCAAATACTTACATTGATTACAGAAATTAATACCACAAAATAGTACAGTAATGATAATTTCAAATAAAAGGTTATTAAAGATTTTTAAATTAATAAATATTAATGAATGATTAGGAAATAGTGACAAAAAGATTAATCAATGAAAAAAGATCAGTTTTACGCTTTAACAAAACATAATAGGCAACAGAAATTAAAATTAAAATAATCAAAATTTAAAAATTTAAAATAATCAAAATTTAAAAATTTAAAATAAACATATACTAGCTGCAGTATATGAATAATTTACATTTTTAAATTCTAAATTTAAATCACCTTTATGCCAAATTAGTAGAAACTACCTATAAATGATCAGACAAATAGAATTGTACTGATTATTATTAAATAATAATTTATGTGTAGAAAAATTTGTGCTTATATTGATAAAATTGCTGCAACTCAGTGATAACATCCGGGGCTGTTCAGTTTAAGTTTAGAATAGTTGACTGACAGTTGAATGTGCTCGATTTGCAGCTTGCGACGAAGAATGGCGTCGAATGGCGTTGACAGCGGCTGCGGCCGAAACGCAGCGTCTGATGTCGCCGGGCATTCCCGGACTGGCGACGCCGCTAAGGACGCCGACGGCCACTCCGCTGGGGGCGCCGCTCATTCTCTCGCCGAGGATTCCGGTGCCGACGACTGCGGCGTCCATTTTGAATGGATCGGGTCCGCCGGGACAGCTTCTGTCGGCTGCGGACGCGCACGGCCTCATCTACACGCCCTACCCGAGCTACACCGACTACTCGGCCCTGGCTGGCTCGCCCCTTCTCACCGAGTACACCGCCGCTGACCATTCGGGTGGGTTCTTTGCTCGGTGACCTTTACCACCGTGTCTCTATCATGTGAATATTATTCAAAAACACAATTATTGACTATACATTTCACATGTATAGGAACACATATTTTTCTGTGCTCTAAGAATTTCGATTCTTGAAGACTGAATCAAGTAATATCTTCTTGCACCAAGAGCTTTGATTCTTAAAGACTTCTTATATAGAATTAAATCATATTTGATTGCCTCAAGAATTTTGATTCTTGAACACTTTTCATACTCTCCTATAAACTTTTAGGAACAAATATTTGTCTGATCTAAGAATTCAGGTTATTGAGAAATTTTCATGTGTAGGAACAACGTTTTGATTTTTGTGCTCAAAGAATTTCGCTTGAATTAAGAATCAAGTAATAATTGTTTGCAGCAAGCGTTATGATCCTTCAAGAATTTTACATGTATAGGAACAATAATTTTACACGTATATTTGTGCTCAAACAATTTGGATTCTTAAATACTTCTGTATGTATTTGTTTGTTCCAAAAATTTTTATTCATCAAGGATTTTCATTGAAAATTTGTCTTGTGCAAGAACAAAGTTTTGTTCTGTGCTCCAAGAATTTCGATTGAATCAAGATATAAGTAATTTGCACCAAGACTTTTGATTCTTAAAGAATTTTACATGTATAGGAACACATATTTGTTTGCTTCAAGAATTTAGATTCTTGAAGACTTCTATTTCTGAAAACTACTAGAATACTTTTATATAGTGTCAAATAAAATTTGTTTGCTCAAAGAATTTTGATGATTCTTCAAGAATTTCACATGTTTAGGAACACATTCTTGGACTCAGAGAATTTCGAATCTTAAAGACTTTATACTTATACATAATTAAATAATATTTGTTTGCACCAAGACTTCTGATTCTTGAACAATTCTACATGAATAACAACACTTATTTGTTTGCTTCAATTTCAATTCTTGAAAACGTCTGCTTTTATAAAATCAAGTAGGCCTAATAATTGTTTGTTTCTATTACTGAAGAACCATGTGTAGGAAGACATATTTGTTTGCTCCAAGAATTTCAATTTTTAAAAGCTTCCACTTATGTAGGATCAAATAATATTTGTTTGCTTCGAGAATTTTGTTTCTTGGACACTTTTTATAATCTTCTATAAACCTTTAGGAACAAATATTTGAGTGATCCAAGAATTGAGAATTTGAAAAATGTTCATGTATAGGATCAAATTTTTGTGCTCAAAATACTTTTATTCTTGATGACTTCTACAAATCTTCAAGACTTCAACAAATGAATTTGATATGTTAGATAGTTATTTATAAACTGTTTTATTATATTACCTGTTCCATCGACTCGCGAGAAATTTAGATAAAAACACACTAATGAGCACTTTTATCTGAACAAACTGTTGGAACCAGTTTGAACATCTTTCAATGATACCGAAGAAAAACGATGACTCTGTCATTTATAGCTGTGAATGCTAGTCATTACAATTTTACAGATTTTTTATATTCTAAAACTTTCAGGAACAGAATTGTGATCCAAGAATTTTGATTCTTGTGGAGTTTTACTTGTATAGGAATATTTTATGGTAGAAGCGATACTATGGAATCTGTTCATAATGAATAAAACGAGTTTGGTATTGTCGAACGATTTAATTTATTTGGACTCAGTACCATGGTTTCATGGCATTTATCTGCTGTATACTCAGCTGCAGAAGAATACTCTATTGTGCTGTAGAGGATGCGCAGGTCCATGCTGTGAAATCATGGTACTTCATCTAGAGTTGATCAACAATATCAAACTCTTATAGTCATTTTTAGGAACAAATATGAAGACTTTTACTTGTATAGAATCAAATAATATTAGTTCTTTCCAAAAAGTTTGATTCTTGATAAAGCTTCTGAATTTGATATGTTACAAAAACTGTAAACAGTTGAATATTTCAGTTCTATTGAGTAAGATGTACAAATTTGTATGTGTGCTCAAAGAATTTTAATTCTTGAAGACTTCTCTGTATAGGATCAAATAATATTTGTTTGCTTTATATTCAGCTCTATTTATATCTCGAAGAACTACTGCATGGTCTATTCTGGGAGTATTAATTTTTTTGGTGACGGGCGATGGTATACTATTCAATCTATCAAAATATTACATGATTCTTCAAAATTACTGTAGTATCGGCCATGGAATTAGGTGGGTGAGTAGAATTTCGTTATATTGTTAAGAGAAAATTCACATCAGCAGTGCACAGATTTAGGCCGGGTTCACACTAGCTACAATCGCGCGATTGTAGCCAGAGCTATAATTATTAAGACGGGCAACAGCCTCGCCAAAGCAATTTATTATGAATTGCAGAGTTGTCGCCGAACTTTTTCCTAATGCAAATACAAAAAACATATAGATTTCAAATAAGATTTAAGTCTCATGCTACTGTGCTCAGCTTCCTCAATCCAAACCAACTTCAATTTTTCACTAAAATTAGCATTTTAATGCTATCATATAGACTTTTTGTAGTTCAAACAAATATTCTATGAAAATGTTAAGATTCATGCTAGAAAAAACCTCAAGTTCCTACGTATCCACGACAATGAGCAGAGTATGAAGGGATTTAAAAAAATACAAAATCCAAAATTTTGTTTTTTTGTTGCTAGCTGAGTTGAAAACGGAGATGACCTTTGCTACAAGCGTGCGATTCTAGTAGAATCGGTTACAGGACTACATCGCAGCTACAAGGTAGCGAATTGTAGCTTGTGTGAACTGCACAATCTGATCCTGTGCTCTAATAGAATCGCGCAACTTTTGATAATTGCTCTGGCTAAATCGCGCGATTGTAGCTCGTGTGAACCCAGCCTTACATTGTTGATGTGGCACTTTTTTGCGAAATTAGCAACAATTCTATTCACTGCCTAATTTAGTGACCACTACTTTCAGTAGACTCTCAATGATGGATAAAAGTTCAATGGCCTCATTCATTCCAGTTTCATTCGAAATTAGTATTGTTGAGTTCATGCATGTATCACATCATTTTCTCATTGCATTTTATTGTCATTTTAAAGTAGTAGCTTCAACTCTTGATGAATCATAAAGTAAATTTTCAATCTACCTTTAATCTTTACCCAGCAATTCATTTCTCTTGATAGTAAAGAGTTTGGAGTATACTGTGTTAATGATAACGCCAATGTTAACTTTAACACTATGCATCTGCCTGCTCTATAACATCCTGATTGTAGAACTGACAGATGTTCAGTTTAGTATTAGCGTCATCTTTATGTAGTTTTGCTCAACTTCTCTTATTTTTCAAAATCAAGAATCTTTTATTTAGGTTCTTCTAAAATATATACATAGGATATGCAAAGAGGAAAAAACAAATCAAGAATCTATAAGACCTGCAAGGTGAATCCTGTGCGCAGGTATTCAATTGAATTGATTTGTTGCTCATAAATCTTCAATTTTTCACTTTAAAGCCCCAGCCAAGATAAAACGGCAGGCTTTCACAGGACTGAATTAGGCCCCGCTTAGACGATACAGGCACGGTACGGTTTTTTACCGTATCGGCTTAGTGGCTCATGTATAAGAATGTGTCCATTACAACACAACCTTATGGTGTGAATAAGACACATTCTTAAACGTGAGCCAATAAACCGTTAAACGTCAAAACGTTTAAAATTGCAAAAAACAGACAATACAGGCACAGCACAGTTTTTTGCCGTATGAGTTTAGTGACTAATGCATATGAATGTGTCCACCAAGTATAATTAACAACCGGTATCGCGTGAATAAGACGTATTATTGTACATGCTCCAATCCTTCAAAACGTCCAAAGCGGCAAAAAGCTGTGTCGCGATCAGACCGTCTGAACGGGACGTGATTGAGTTCTGTGTTTCACTGTCTTGAATCTCATTCTTCCTCTGCACAGTCCAATTCATGTCTGTGTTCCACAAAAAGGCACGTCACCAAGCCTTTATTTACCTGTATGCATCCATTGAATTGTATCCATGATTGAGGTTGAAGAATTGATAGTGTATGTTATATTGGTGTGGACTGTACGGTTGGATTGCTAATTCCAGAGCAGCGGTGGCTCGCAGTTGGGGTGTGACCCACTGGTTGCAAAATCACAGCCACAACCCACGCCACTGGCCGGACCAGCGCTAGAGCTAGAGCTAGAGCACCTCATCCTCCTCGCTCCACATCACTTATTACTACTGTCTATTCTATGTACTTGATTAGTTCTCGGCTATGATTTGCAACAAACTGCACGTTTATTCAAATCGAAGCTTAATCTTCAAAAATCAAACATGAATTGTTACAGTACGATCTATCAGACCGCTTTAATTTTTTTATTACGTTACTTTGAAAGTATCTTCGAATACATGTGAGACTGAATGAATGTAAGTACTTGTGTGTGCGTCCTATTTATTTTAATATTCTACAAGTGAGCAGGGTATCAATTTTAAATAGCTTATTTTTGCATTTCACTCAATATAATTGAGATTATTCGACTCGTCTCTTAGTTTATAGAATATTTCATCTTTCAATATTAGTTATCTTTAGTATATAATTTATTTTGGTAGTAGCTTTAAATAAGTTCAAAGTATTATTGTGTGTGATGATTTCTCAAGGATTTGACTGTTTGGAAATCGATATTCATTTTTGCATTTTTAATATTATATTTTGGTGCAAATATGAATGTGACATATTACCGTGTTTGATATTTGAAGGTTGTTTTTCATTGAGTATTATATCTTATTGTTTTTTTCGTATAAACGTTCTAGATTAGAGTATTTTTATATTATATTCGATAAATATTTTATATTCATAATGCAGTATAGATCACTTTATGTTTTGTACAGTTCATGTACAGTTATTTAGATATAATTATTGTTCATAAAATGAGACTTGTAAATATTTTTTTGTGATCAAAATATACTTTTCTATTTATCCATTGACTGCCAGAGGTATGCTTCTGCATTTCAGAATAATTAGGCCGTTAGGCTTTAGAAGTCTAATTCTATATTCGTGTGTGAAATCATTTAAAGTTTACGTGTTTCTTGATTTTTTTGGCGATTGTTCTGATTATAACAAGTTTTATCAAAAACGTATCATCCAATAATACGTTGTGGGCAATTTCCCATTTATATAACTTTTTCAAATATGAGATCTTTATGTTTGAATAACTTGAATCATCACTTGAATAAGGTAATGTTAGATCTCATCTTGCATTTCATAATGCATAACATAATTTCGTTTTGCTGAAACAAGCAAAAATGTTTTAAAGTGGCAGAAATAACTCCAAATTGGGGATCATTGACATTTTTTTCTACATTGTTTCAGCACTGTTTTATTTTTATTTTTAATTCATGCTAAATTATTATTATTATATTTTCTCTCTCATATTAGGCAATCTATTCCTATCACACCACATTATTAGTTGAACTAATCCCCTGATTTTTCACTTGATTTTTTTTGAAGGGATCATGCACCGTAATTATTGCATTTACACACAAAAAACTTCTACAAACACGTAATTTTTGGATCATTTTTACCTGTTTTGAACTCAAATTTGCTAAGTTGCTAATCATTTCTTAAAATATTTATTTCACAAACTACTTTCATCACTCTTTAGAATTATTGCATTTAACTACAAATATTAAATTTCACTATGCAAATTTTCTATACGAATATTTGTTTTGTACTTTTTAACGAATTTATCAATTGCCGCAAATGGTCTGTCTTTTTCATTGATTTAATTTTTTTTTTAAATTGTACCCTATTTTTACACCTTATCTTCACCCATAGACACTACAGCCGTTTTAGTATCCTTACCTTTTATCTTCGTATTCTAATTTATTCAGGTTAGCTCTGACAGTTGATTACTAGAGATCCATTACAAACTAAGAACTAATATTTCAATTAAAAGTTTGTGAAACATATTCTTTTGCTATTTCAAACTCTCATAAGAGGTTTTATGAATACCATGTACATTATATTATTCATCTTTACTTAATGTGGAGAGCGGTTGTTTGCTAAGAAGGTCGTCTATAGTAATATTAGTTTATTCGATTTTGTATCATTGTGAGAGATATATTTATGCTGTTTCTATGTTCTTAATAGATTAAGTGTATACTCTTAGTCTAATTATACAATGTTGTGAATGCGTAGATATTATGTTTGTAGTTTGTAGGCGAATTATTTATTATTTTTCAGATGAATAGCTGCCTGATGAGACAGTTGATGTGCTTTAATTAGTCATGATTTATTTCTGTTACCATTTCTGTTATTTTATTGAATGCTTTACAGCAGAGCGACAGTGGCTATATTCTTTGTATTTTTGTTTTGTCTCTCAATTGTGTTAATTGTGTGCACAACAGGTGCGGCAGCCGCAGCCGCTGCTAAGCAACGGAGACATCTGGGTCAGATCCGCGATCACCCCTATCAAAGAGCTGGGGCGCTCGCATGAAATTTTTTTTACGGTCTCTCAGACCCCTAAAAGGTTAGTTTCAAATCATTCAATGTGATTCACATTCTCAATTGAAACTTCCAGATTCTCTATTTCAATGTCATTGCCCAAACAAAACGTTCTCCTCCAATAGTCTTGCATTTTTCCTCCCATAAAAAACAAACCTACCGAACTGTCTTTTCAACCACTTTTCAATAATATTTATTCTTCTGATATTTGTTAGTCGAGCGCATAAATTGTGGCAATATTTTATTTACTCGAACTGATTTCTGTTCTATTTTCATCCGTCCATTTGGTTTTATACTTCAAAATCTCATATTTAGTTGAAACAGCATTTGTCCGTAAATAAAACGAACATCGAGGTATTAAATACTATTTTTCTCAATTACGGTACCTAATATTGAATTGAATACTCGTGTATAATGTGAAATAGTTTAGATTTGCAACTTGTGCCAGTGAAGAAGTTGTATAAGAGAAATTATTGTTGATGTCTATTTGAATGTTACATTTTATAATATATTTATAATAATTGAAGAGAAATGGTGCAAATTGAAACCATTGATTTGAAACTTGCATATTGCACAATAAAGTGGACTTTATTTAAATTGCAGTTATTATTTTTCTCTCTACGACCTCTTTCCTATTTTACATTACAAACCGAAGATAAAACTAACCAAAAGCTGATTTTTTAAAAATCGTGGAAATAGATTGATTGAAACTCAAGTTTCTCACTGCTTAATGTACAAACTAGGAAAATTCCAAAATTTATCAATTATAGGCCTATTTTCTCTTATCGTAAACTCTGAAATGATTAACTCGTTGCTCCACAAAATTTTCATATTATGGGCTCAAAAACTCGCAAAACTATGTTCATAGCAAGCAAAAAAAAGTTGTAATAGATCTTTTCATATATGATAACCCTTTCAGGCATTAATTCATTAAATCCTGGTTGATTGATTCACATGGCCAAGTTAAACTAACCATGCCACTCTACTAACAAAAATCAGACCTCATTTTCTTGAATAATAGTAAAATATTTAACCAATCATAATAGTTTCCCCCTTGAACTGAGGTGGTAAATATCTGTTTTTGTATTATTCTGTGTTTTTGTTATAGATTTTTATGTTTATATGCACAATTTCACAATTTATTTATACACCCTCTTTCATTTCAAGCTACAAAGTCTATCTAACTGGTGCTTATGGTACTATCTTCTTTGTAAAAACATTTTTTATTGTCACCTTTTTTTATTCTGTTCAATTCTCCCTTAATTTTTATTCTTTTGAAAGGTAAATCACATGTTGAAATATTATAATATATTAAAAATATTAGAATAATCAATAGAGAAATATTGGCAAAGAAAGGTATGGGCCATTTTCCCCATGCATTCAATTGTTTGCATATTGAATAAACACAATTCATTATTCAGTACGCTATTAAATGCATCTCAATATTAGAAAACTATCATGAATTGCTAGTCTTGAGCCTCATTCAGGTATTAATTGAATTGATTTTTTTTAATTGGAGTGAATATTGAGCAATTGCCAAATTAATTTTTTGTCTTGATTCCATTCGCATTCATTCCAGTATTCATTTTTACTATTTCTATCTAGTCATTTTATCTAGTTTAACATTTATCAACAATACGTCTCGTAATATTTTTCTACAGTCAGGTTTTAAAGTTGTCTCTTTTTACCATGTTTTCTGCTTATCTCAGAATTTTTTCCAATATGTTTATATCAATTTTACTTGAAAATCGTTGTTTCCTACCACTTAATCACTGCACCATAGTATAATACACATTTTTTATGAGAGATTTACTTTACTTTCCACGGATAAGCCATGCAAATAGAAAGCTAGACTTTCAAGATAAATTTCAAAATGACAAACCATGAATTTAAAGATGATCATAATAAATTAATTATGTAACATACGGTACTTTGACAAATGAATCTTTGCCATCTGTATTTTGAGTAGCTGTTGGTTGACACTTTGGTTTCACATTCATTTGATCCTATCACAGTGCTCGTTCTATTAGCTAAAAAGAATAAATTGCTTCCAGCTATACTAGTATATCATTTGCATGGCTTCCACGTGGAAAAGTATTCTAATTGGAAAATTACAAAAAATAATTGAAAATGTATGATGATCGTCATACATGCAAGCTGATTTATATTGAATTCACTTGAATAATATTGCACTAAATATCCTTTCCATCCTCTGCTTTTTCAAGGTGTTTGCTACTTTTAGAGTCTATGCCATGCTTTCTGTATTCTCAGCTCACAAAAAAAAAACACTGCTCCTGTATAAATTTTTAATGGTAATAATTCATCAAATAGTTTAGCATCTGCTCATAAAGAAATTGGATTCAATTATTTTTATAAGACAACTTCTACTTGGAATCTAATCAAATAATTGAAATATTTTTAAATTATTTAAACAGCGTTGTTTTCACTTACATTACACGCATCTCTAAGGTGAGCAGAGCTGTAAAAAAAATTCTCGTGAAAATGAACAATTATTCGGCTCTATAAATTGTTAGTTGTGGAAAAATTAATCAATAAGTTTTGGAAAAATAAATTATCTTATTAAAGAATTCTATCCATTTAGATCGATTGATCTAATCGATTTATTGAAGTTGGCAGGTCTTAAAAGACCTATGGTAATAATCAGTATTAATACCGAGTAAATTAGAGTTCATTAACAAAATTAAAAACAAAATAGTCAAGTGAAATTAATCTAACAAAATACAGAAATTCTATCAATAGTAGCTTAGTTCTTACAGACTATTTTGCTCTAGTCTCTCAATCTTGAACCTCTCTCTTGATCGCATAGATTATAATTTTTTTTTAAATTTATAATGTTTTATTCGTAATAAAAATAGTGAATATCAAAAAATTATAAAATATTGAATAAATAGCTATCTAACGGTATTCTTAAACATTGGTCTTTTGCACAATAACCCCGCATTTTTAAAAAAGTTTAATTGAACAGTAGATTCCTAACCTAACCTAACCGGGTCTTAGGTTAGGCTAGGTTAGGAATCTACTGTTCAATGACACTTTTTAAAAAATGCGGGGTTATTGTGCAAAAGACCCTTAAACATTACCAGTCGAACAGCATGGCATAGATTCTTGAGCAGAGTAGTGGGTTCTGTTTTGGGAAAAAATTAATCTAAGTATATAATTTATTAATATCATCAATAATATTATTAATAATTTAGAAGAATTACACAAGGAAAGAGATTACTAACATTCTGTTTTTCTTTTTTTCTTGTTTAACCATGTCCTGGTACATACCTAGGCTTGGAGCTAACCGTAACCACTCTGCACGCTGGCCAATCTAACAAGTTGCAACTAGCTCGCGCGGGCTCGTGTGCGCTCTTGTGCGTTCGTTCGCTCGCTCGCTCGCCTACTCTTCACACACAACTGCCACCTTTGGTTCTCTCTTACGCGCGAGAGAATTATTGTGGCCTATTTTGGTACCTAGATTTTAATGTTTTTCTCTGTCAAATATTTGTGTAGCACATTCTTTTTCTATTTAAAGGTCAGCTTTTTTAATCATGGGAAGCTATTCTTTTTCATTTAACCAAATCTATTATTATTTTTCTACAACTTTTATATTAATTATAATATGCAGACTACCTTTATTGCCAATTTAATCGCTTACAAACAAGATATTGATTTACCTTATAATAATAATTGAACCGTAGATAAATTTTAAGGATTTTACAATTCTTCTAGAATGTATTTCCAATCTTATATGGAAGTAGTTGATACTTTCAATAGTTTTGATCCCTATAAATTTTTATACCAGTCTGAATATTATTAAAGGAAAAGAATGTGCTATACTTGAGAGAAATATGAAAATTATAATTCAATTCTGTACAAAGCAGCATAATATGTAGTTTGAATACTTAATAGCCTAAGTAATTTATGCACTCTCAAAAATAATATTGTAACTTAGTTCATTGTTGTTTTGTGCGCATTTATACCATTTATTTTTTCTTTCAATAACGATTTTATTCAATAGTAATATTATGTCCTTAAACTGTAAAATGATGTCAGTCTCCTTATCTTTTGCATGATACTGTTATAAATTAATAATCATTTAGAAGTTTAATGTTAATAACTATCACATTGATATTCAGCATGAATTATTTTATATTTTCTGAGCTAATACATTAATGAATAGATCTATTTTTTCTTTCAATGTTCCCGGAGATTGATGGAACATATTAGCGTACTTAAAAGCATAAAAAATTATGTTTTGAAATGTTCTAAATTCATATAGGTCGGATTTATTTTTTATACATCTACTAGAATCCATATTTTTTAAATCCTCAATAATGAGCCCTATTGTAAAATATATTTCCCGAAGATGACTTTTCATTTTCACTGTTTTTCAAAACAAGAAATATTCTTTTTACTGTGAAATTGAATATTGAAAAATAGGATTATAGAAGTTGCTATGACGTTCTTATTATTGAATGAATGTCCTATTATTTAGTCAGGTTGTGAGTGTGCCATGCACAGGGTATTTCACAAAGTAATATTTTAAGTTTGTGAATATGTTTCTATAGAATTTCAACATCAATTTTTGATCAAAGAACTGATCAAACTACGAGGTAAGAACATTATTGACAGCTTTAATGAGAAACAAGTTTTTGAGATTCTACTTGTTGAAATCAAAAATATTTTGAAGATTGTTTATAGATATATATTTATTACTTGTTTTTAGTTATATTAGTTCTATTACGATGTAATACTTGAATATATTGTTATTCCGTATCATGAATTTGCCGAACTACATCAGTATGTGAAGACTGTAAGAAAGGGATTCTTTCTTAAAAATGAATTATCTGTAAGAATTCTTTACATTGAATTTCGGGAATATTCATCCATCCAAATAATCAATCTTATTGAAGAATGGAATTTTATTTTTAACCATCACTAGATATTATAAAAACGTCCATAGGTCTATTGTCAACTTTACGTTGACATTTTAAAAGATTTATCACCATTATACTTTTACGTAAAACATTTTAAAACGGGGTCTGTGTAAATATCTTTGAAGCAGTTTATTTTCAAAGTTGATTATTTTAGAGGTTTATGTAATTTTCTTGCAGCAGAAATATTTATTTGATGTTACTTTTATACGGTAGTCGCAAATGTTCGTAATGTGCAATTAGTTGACATTTTATATATTTAATAGAAAATCTCTTTTGTTCCACATTTCAAATCCAGATTTTTACAACTTTGTTGAACATAATTATTTACTTCAGAATTAGTTTATTAATTATTGTTTATTTCTAATGATTTTCCTACAGTCACTTTATATTCACTTTAGCAAGCATAGTGTTTTATTAGTAGTCTATTTCACCTATATTTCCGGTTGTTTATCATTGATTACATTTTGAGAAGATTGTCAAATATCACATCTTTACCAGACATGGTGTGATTTTCCTATAGAAATTTACTTAATATTCTTCCTTTTAACTCTGATCGATCACAGTTTTCTCTTGATTACTGAACCAATTATAAGAAGTTATAATCATAACCATTGATTTTAGAATAGAGTTTTTCATTATTTAGATTAGAGGAATGACCTGTAAATAGTATTTTACTTCATCACAATATTATTATTGGCATAGGAATAAGAAGTGAATCAAAAATTAATGTAATGGTACAATAATTTGAAAATGCGCTTTGTGCTATAGATACACATTTTTCTTTCTAGTTATTTTTGAACTATTTAGTTCATTGGAAGTTTTTGGAATATGAGCAGCTGTATTTCTTGTTGTATATAATTTGTTATGTAGAAGTTCAAAGTGTAGTGGAAAAATTTTCCTGAACACGATTCGAAGCTTGCTTCTTAAAATACAGTAGTACTGCAATTTTTGCGAACACTCGTAATTTCCGAACTGAAATTTGTTTATTATTGTTAAGATTTTTGTTTGTTAAAAAGTCAATATCGTACCTGCATTCATGCAGATTTTGAATTTTGGTTTATTGTTCAGCAAACCTTCTGTTGAAAGATGCAAATTCTTCAAGATTGAAAAATGTTTTTTTTTTTTTGTTACACTATTGTGCCATTATTTTCTGTTTTGTAATTTTGCCATATTCGTGTCTCTATAAATTAATTTCAATGCTGATGGCCGATATTGTGGCAGCTCATCAACCCTGAGATTAAATTGAGTTGCCAGTATACTTTGATTAAACGATACATTTAAGCTCAAGTATATGTAGAGGCGAATAATTTCTATTCCAATTCAAAAGCGGATGAAGTATTTGAGTCATGATAGACTTTTACCTACTTGATAATAATTATTATCATTAATCTATTGGCAGCTTGAAATTTAACCTGAACAATCAATCTCCAATACATTTTAAACACATCACCAAATCGAAGCTATTAACTTGATTACTCTCAATAGTTAATCAGCTGATATTTCTCAATGAAATAGTATTTTGAGATTATTTAATTCCGTCGCAAATCTTGAACGAACAAAATAAACTTGAGCTAAATTTTTGGCTAAAGGATTCAATCACAATTTTTGAGTATATGAAATAATTTTTTAAATGTTTATATGCTATCCTCAATTGATAAACATGATAACGTGTTTTAAGTAACCTATCCTATTCAACCCCATCCAAAACAATAATTATTTAGATATATTATTATTATTATTTGATTGAGGTTCTTGTTGGTATTCTACCCACCATTTCTTTCAAGTCCTCAATTCTCCCTAACCAATAACCCCCTCTCTATTCATCCCTTCCAAGTCCCCCCTCCCTTTGATTCATGTGTCATATTTCAAACTTGTTAATTATTAATCTATTTTATATGGGCGGTTAATTATTGGATAGGATCATCCATGACAAAAAATCTATAGTGCTCGTATAGGGAAAGTTAGAAATCGAAAATCAATTTGGTAAATTGCAATGAATCACAGTTACAAAAAAAACAAACAAATTTCGTGTGCGTGTGATTAATGCTATTGGAAAAAAATCTAAATAAAAATGAATATATTTAAAAAGCTACTATCACTCGCTTATTGTTATAATTATTAAGCATTTTAAAATTTTCAGCATAATCAATAATTAAAATTACCTGGATACTCAATATTCACAATTAACCACTAATTTAAAAAGTAACATTGGAAATGATTTTTTCTATTTTTTTAACACAGCATTTCAAGATTATTTTTAAATTGGATCATATTTTTTTTTAAATTCACATTTTAAACATAAACAGTTTGATTTTCATATTAGGTAGGTATCCCTATCATTTTATGTAAAATTATAGAGTATCTGATGGCAGCTATAGTTAGTTCTACATGATATTTTAAGATAAAAATATAAAAAACATCGATTTCTAGAAAAATTAATCTCTAGCCAAAACAATTTCTAACAGTAAATTTATATTCTTTTATTGATCTCATTCAACGTTCAAGTAATACAAGTAAATTCAAGCCTATTAAAGTGACCTGGATTTTCGTTTAAGGTATTTAACGACATAGAAAGTATGAGTGAGTACTTTCTTCGTGAATTAACTGCATAAATTGAGTCTTATACGTTTGATGTAAATCAATGGAAAGCTTACTTCCCTATAAATATACAATTCTTCAAAGAAAAACCAGTAACGGAATTGAATCTTTTGTCTCGACGCATTTTTTGATATTTTCCAATTGGAAATATACATTATAATTAATTACGATTTAACACGATTCTTATAACAGTCCTTTTAAAATCATATTATTTTTCCATGAGCATGACAGAGATTCAAGCCATTTAACTATAATAACTGTTTTATTAAAAAGTTAATTTATGATATTTTTTAAACTTTTCTGAGTGGAGATGATGATACAATAAAATTCTATTGCAATAATTAATTTGAATTGTTTGTTCAAATATTTCTTTTAGTTCGTAAGGTGTTGCCGTATTTTTTGTGTTATGTGTTACTAGTGAAGATAGGTTTTTGTACAAGTGCCATTGTTATTTGAATGGAATCTCTATATGTATTGAACTGGAACAACATTTTGATATTTGTATTGGAGTTCTTCAGAGAAAATTAATTTGTATTTTAGTCTTTATTTGTATTGAAGCATATTTTCAGAATACTTTCTCGAATTCATTATTAAATAGTTACTCTTCAATGTAGAGAATCCATTCTTGTAAATATTAATGGAAAATATTAAAACTTTCTTTATTATCATTTTTTATTTATTGATACTTTTTTTGAAAATTGCAATCTTAGTCAATTGTATTATTTTGACTGAATAATACAGAAGTATGCCCAATAATAATACTGAATAATACAGTATGTTGATACTATGCCTTGTGTACTATGATATGCAATGAAAGTTACTACAACTTCAAGTAAATAATTACAGCTTTAGCGTTTCGGAAGAATAATATTATTTCAGAAACCTAGTTGAAAAGAGGAGTCCTTGATGTGCTTTTTTCACTTTTGCACACCTTCAAAGTTAACTTTGTCCTCTTGCAAAGTCTGATCTTGAACCTAATAATTAAAATATACTATTTATTGATTGTGAAAGAGCTCTGATTCTACTTTTATTTTTGAAAGTAGGACTTGGATATGAATGAAAAATGTATATCTACACACTTTCTCCCCAATAAGTACCAACTTAGCTAACACTACATTATCAACATATTGACAACTTGTTTGAAAATGTATCATATTTTATATGATCGATATCTTATTTATAAAAAATATGGAGCTCACTAATAGAAACTGTAACGAACGTATGCTTAAGTCAAGTTTAACTTAATAAGTTTTTGATGAAGTCATAAAAAGTCTGAAAAAAGGACAGAATGTTTGCAGATCGCAGACTGGATAGCCTATACTCGAACCATCTGTTAAGACAGAAACAATCAATAGCATGAGTGAGCTGTTACATTATTGAAGTGTCAGAAATAATCTAATATTAAAACTGGCACTGTATTCCACTTTTATATATTGTTTTACTCACTTATATTGGAGATGCTAAAGGGATGCATTTCTCTTCTGAAAAGAAGCTTTGTCAGCCTGCCGCCAGGGTTCATGCTTTGTTGCGGTTAGGATGAGTGGCCATTATTTAGTTGAAAATTGTGTTGGATTTGAATTGTGTTTGGTTGTTGAGTAAGTTGGTTTTATCTTGTTTAGGGTGTTTGAAGGGTGTTCAGGCTGACAAAGCTTCTTTTCAGAAGTGAAATGCATCCCTCTAACATATTTAATATAAGTGAGTAAATGGAAATATTTAATATAAGTGAGTTAATATAATGGAAAACATTACAGAGGTCAGAAATAAGTTAGGTGAGTCTAATATGTTTCATCAAGTAGCTAGTATGTAGTATGTAGTAATGTTCAACTGGAAATATTATTGATCTCCAGAATATACTAGCCTATACTATAAAGAAATTGGAGAAATATATGAACAGTGACGAAGTTGATTGAAGGAATGATGTAGATTATATCAATACCTCTCATTGCATGCATCAATAATAATCATTTTCAATTATTCCTCATTTAAAAATAAAGTATTAACAAATATTAAGAATGGGGCTACATTGGACACTTGTCCAAAGTATCCCCACACATGTCCAATGTAGCCCCAAGTGCAACAGAACAATAAAATCATCCACCCCTAACCTCAAAATAGTTGTATCTGTCTAAAATGATGCTCATAGCATTCCCAGTATATTGTATAATATATATTATGAGTTTCATGAAAATTCTTTAATACAGAGTACCTCAATCACTAAGATGAAACATCTCATATTATTATAAGAAAATATATGAAATTTAAAAAAGTGACTTACCTTGGATTTCATAAACTTTTGTCACCATTAATCTACTGCCAGCTGACAACTCTGGGAAGAACTACAACTCGAACTGACAGGCTGACCAACTTAAGCACTATAGCAGAAATTATAATCATGTCCAATGTTGCCCCATGTCCAAACCAGCCCCGGTCTCCCCTATATTACATACAAAGTGCAAGAATAAGTAGCACCTACTAGATTGAAGTCACATGTATAACTTGAAGTTATTAATTAAGTTTTTAACTTGATAGTTTTTCATTTAAATATTTTCTTTATAAGTGCTAAAATCCAATCTCTTGGATGAACACAAAAATCTGACTCAAAATATAACAGAACAAGTTTGTGTTTATTACGGTATTTTGCACGTTTCTTCCACCATTCTTCATCAATGTTCTTCAAACCGCTATTTATGAACTCAACTTTAGGCTTCCTTAACTCAAGGGAGATTGGAAATCGCTTTTCAAGACTTCCTTGAGTTAAGGAAACCTCAAGGTAGGTTCATAAATACGGGCCTGAATCTCATCTACAGTCGAGTTTCATGCGTAAAAGTTCTTTATTCAAGGTTTTTCAAGGTAAGGTAATTTTTTAAGGTTTTACTTGAATCCTCAGTGAGTATGATATGAAAATATCAATTTCTTCATTAATAGAGAGTTTTGCTTACCGTCACCATATCTTAATGTAGAGCCGTTATACATGGGGAGAGTGGAAAGAGCGCTTAACTTCCAAACGTTAAGATAACGAAACAGTAAGCACAAACTTCTTATCTTCGGATAATACAGTTTCCAAAGGGTCTACGATTTGATGATGTCATTCAATAATTTTCAACTATAACAAGTTCGACTAGACTGTAAAAATGAGAGTACCATCAACTTGCTAAAACAAACTCTAGGCCAGTCTAGACGTAGACACTTGTTGCCATTAAGCGCAATTATTGTGGAGCAGATGCTCCGTTGTACCAATTTCGTGTGGCACGAGACTAAAGGTGGGTCAAGGCCAAGGTGAGTAGAATATACTAGTAACTAGTAGTAGTAAAATTATAGTGGAATAATTTATATTCTCCATCCCTTGGGTCAAGACAGCGAACAAAATCTTCCTTCTAGCATCACTCTGTTGCATAGAAAATCGGCTGATCGTATCATAGTCCTGTAACAGCACACCATAAACAGAATGTCGATGATACACGATGAAACAATGATACACGAAAATACTTGTTTGCAGTGTTGCTACGTTACTGGGTTATGTTTGCTGTCTGGACCCATTGGTGTAGCGACGGGGGTGGGGGTGGTGGTTCTGGGTTACAACCCCCCCTTGAGCATGTAAAAGAGGCCCCAAAAACGAGTAGGGTGGCATCAATAGTAATAGGATAATATCAGTTACTGGAGGTAAAAAGTTCTCATACGTGAAGTGTTACAGCTAGAAAAAATACTATACCGGTAATTTCAATATTTTAAATACTTTTAACTAAAAATGATAAATTCATTTAGGTTACAGAGGGTATGGGGCGAACAAGGCAAGTTTTCTTGAACCTCAACATCAAGGGAATGCATTATTTTACAAATGTAAGCAAGTGACAAAAGAAAAATAAAATAAGGGGCCCCAAATTGTCCAACTAGGGTCCTCCAGGGCTCCTTTTTTCTCCAGTTTAGACCTGTAGAGACCCCTTAGAAGCCTAACAGACCCTAGAGTGCCCCTGGCGCCGTCACCGCGGGCCCGGTTTTATTGCCAGTTTAGTCATGTTAGGTAAGAGATTCAAGTAGGCTGCATCTAGAATATTTCAAATTTCAATGTTTATGAACAAGCAGGGTCCCCTAATAGCCTTAGCTTTGGCCCATCAAAGGCCCTACGATGCTGGTGGGTCCCAGTATTTTCGGAGCCTCCAAACAAGGGTTTGAAGATACCCCAGACCCCTTGAATGAAGTTGACACAGTAGGCTTGAAAGGAGAAAAGGTATCTTTTTTGGAGACGGGCTTCTAATGCTCATATCTGTTCAGATCTGATACCCCATAGAGTGTAATGTGTTAACTTTTCATGTGAAATTTAACGACTTGCAGTCAAATACTTATTAAGAATAAGTATAACTTACATAATCTATTCATATGTATTATCTTGCTGTGCAGAACTGACCTTTTTGAGTCGCGGCGGACGCGTTTCGAACTATGTTGTTCTTCTTCGGCGCTTGGTTGCAGACTGACTAGTTTTCTGGTACAGATAGTTTCACGGTGCTTGGCGTCTCGATGGAGCATGCGCGCTGAGCGCTTTCTCCCACTACTGTACCTGCTGCCTCGCAGTACAGTCAAGTTCAAATATTCCCTAAGTCCGCTAACGCTAAAACGTTCAGCATAGAGTGTATTTGACGCGACTGTACTTGAAGGCTGGAGGGGAAGCGTGGTGGGTGTTATGTTTATGATGATAAATAATGATGTGTAGACTTCAACAATTTGATACATTTATTGAAGCATTATTTCAAATACACATAGTATAGTTTTACATGTTATGTGGACACGTCAGTCCCCCTAGTTCTTGAGCCGCCATCCTCTCACACTGCTGCCAACTACCAAAACTAATCAATACTCCAGTTATCATAACATCTCCCTTTTTCAGGGAAGTGAAATAAGCTAAACAATTTGTCCATAATTAGTTAATCAATCAAATGCAAGCTCATATCAAAACATTCATATACAAACATAGAAAAATAATAAAGTAGCATAGAGCATTAAACTAACAACAAAACAAAATACAGAAAATTATAGTCATAAAAGAATAATCATATTAACATAGCCTTACAAGCAAAATATTTTATTCATAATCATTCAAATACCTAGGTTTCCTAACTTCTCTTCCTGATCTAGTAATATTAGGTTCCTTTGTCACCCTATTATCATCTATCTCAACTATTTCCTGATCATCACTAGCATTTTCTGGATTTATTAACTCTGTGTCAAAACCGCTCTCCTGGTCCTTTACAAATTTATTATTGGGTGATCCTCTGTAAATATTATATCTATTCCTATCAACAATTTTTCCATTTTGTAACATCACAGAATATGACCTTGGCCTACTGCCTTTACCAAGTAAATAACCTTCAGACATTTGATGTTTTTCATCTTTAACAAACACATTTTTAGTATGATCTAGACTGGGTAGTTCTTTTTGATGGGTCTTGTCATGATGAGATTTATACAAAAACTGATTTTTCTCTAAGGACTGCTTAACATTTTTGTAATCATTCACATGAGCTCTGGTTGGTAGAAACCCCCTTACTTGTCTTCCAAACATCAATTCATTTGGAGATTTATTCATCAAAGCTGTTACAGGAGTGTTACGGTATTCCAAAAGAGCAATGTATGGGTCTTTATTATCTAATCTGGCTTTATTCAACATTTTCTTTATAGTTTGTATGTGTCGCTCAACCATACCATTCGACCTTGCATAATATGGACTTGATGTTTCATGATCAAAATTCCATATTGTTCTAAATTCCTTGAATTTACTGGATACAAATTGTGGACCACCATCACTATACAGCATGTGTGGTATCCCAAACCTAGCAAACATAGACTTCAGTGCTACAATAACTTCATCAGTTGACATGTTATTCAGTTTTCTTATTTCTACAAATTTGCTGAAATAGTCAATTACAAGTAAATAATCGAAATTATTAAAATGAAAAATGTCTGCACCAACAACTATCCATGGTGCATCAGGAATCTCTCTTAGAATCATAGGCTCATGTCTATTATTATTTTGAAATTTTAAACAAGTTTGACAATTGGAAACCATATCTTCAATTTCCTTGTTCATGAATGGCCAAAACATTATGCCTCTAGCTCGAGCCTTACACTTTTCAATGCCAAGATGATTATAATGAATCATATTCAACATTTCCTTCTTCAATGATTTTGGAACTACCAATAAGTCATTTTTGAATAGTAACCCATGAGCACTGAATAAGCAATCTTTGATTGAATAATAGTACTTTAAATTATTTGGAACTTGCTCTTTCCTAGGCCACCCATTCAAAACAAAACCCAACACAACTGATAGCTCTGCATCATCTGCAGTGTTCTGTTTAAATCTTTCAAGCAAAGCTGGGGATATAGACAAATTTTGAATAATCATGCACACCTGCAATTCCACTTCTTCATCCACCTTATCATCTAAGTTCTGTGACTCTTCTTTAACATAAGACCTTGACAAAGCATCTGCCAGTAATAACTCTTTACCTGGCTTATAAGTAATATTTACATCATATTTTTGAAGCCTTAATCTCAATCTCTGTAATCTTAAAGGAGTTTCATTCAATGATTTCTGAAATATAAATTGCAAAGGTTTGTGGTCAGATTCAACCAGCACTGTCTTACCAAAAATGTATTGATGAAACCGTTCACAACCAAACACAATAGCCAATAACTCTTTTTCAATTTGAGCCCACTTTTTCTCACTATCAGTCAATGCTCGTGAACCATAGGCTACAGGAAGCCCATCTTGCAATAAAACTGCACCTAAACCAAAACTACTACTGTCTACTGATATTACTACCGGTTTCTGAACATCATAATATTTCAATACTGGAGTCTTGACTAATAAAGACTTCAGCTCCTTGAAATCGTTTTCCTGCTTATCACCCCAAATAAATTCCCTGTCTTTCTTTAACAGTTCCCTCAGTGAATTAGTAACTAGTGAAACATTTGGAATAAACTTACTCACATAGGTTACTATCCCAAGCATGGTTTGTAACTCTTTTTTGGTTTGTGGTGAGTTCATGTCAACAATGGCTTGAACTTTTTTAGGATCAGCTTTAAGACCCTCAGCACTAAAAACATGACCTACATAGTTCACTTCAGGTAATGAAAATTTGCATTTATCAGGATTAAATCTAACATTTCTCTCCAGAGCTCTAACTAATACATTGTTCAGTCTTTCATTATGTTGTTCAATTGTTTCACCCCATACAATTATGTCATCAATGTATATTTCCACACCTTCTAAACCCTCAAAAATTTGTGAGAAATTTCTATGGAACACTTCAGGAGCAGATGCAATTCCAAAAGGGAGGCGCAAATAGCAATACCTACCAAATGGGCCAGCATTAAATGTTGTTAACAACTGGCACTCTTCTGTCAATTTAATAGCATAGAATCCTTTATTTGCATCAAGAGTTGAAAACCATTTTGCATTCGGCATTTTACTAACTATTTCTTCAAATGTGGGAATTTTAAAACGTTCTCTAACAATACATTTATTCAAGTTTTGTGGGTCTAAACATAGTCTGAGAGAATCGTCAGGCTTTTTAACAACTACTAATGAGCTAACCCATTCAGTTGGCTCTGAGACTTTTCTGATAATCTTTGACTTTTCCATTCTGTCCAGCTCCTCCTTGACACCATCAAGTAAATTAAAAGCAATCTTCCTAGGAGCTTCTGCAACCGGTATACTATCTGCTCTAATTTTTATATTATATTCACAATCAATCTCACCAATTCCTTTAAATAAACAAGAAAATTCATTCAATAAACCTTCCCTACCAATTTTTTGTTTTGATATCTCCTGAACTGGGGTTACTCTAGCTAACAAGCCTAATTTTTGAATTGATGGTAATCCTAATATACAGCAAGCCTTTACTTTGACAACAAGAAAATTTATTTTTTGTTGAACACCTTGCACAAAGCAGTTCAAGCTAACTTCACCAATTGTTTCAATGGGTGAGCCACTGTAGTTTTTTATTCTTATTTTGGTGGGAGAAACAACAATTCTCAGCTTATTAAGTACCTCTACATTCAATATATTGACTTGAGACCCTGTATCTAGCTTACACAATATTTCAACATTATTAGCATAAATTTTTTCAAACCATTCACCTGAATTGACTAATCCTTTATTTGGCTTATTAATAGCACCCACAAATGCCTCTTCAAAAATAACTCCTACATCCTTCTCCCCCTCTATTTCAATTTCATTACAATTCCTCTTAGCTTTGCACATTCTAGCAAAGTGATTATATCTTTTGCATAAATTACACATTTTCTTGAAAGCTGGACACTTACCTCTAAAATGCTTATTACCACACCTATCACAAAGAAATGTGGAACCTTGGGAAGTGTTATTACTATACTTGGGCTTTTCATCAGGTCCCTTAGCAGGAATGGATATACTCTCCTTTTGTTGAGAGTTCCTCGATTTGGATGTAATACGATGAACAACCTGGTCTCCAGTGATTGTACTGGCATGCACCTCAGCGATTTCAGCAGCCCTGCATACGTTTACACATTTATTCAGGTCCAAATTTGGCTCCCGCAATAGTCTGTCCCGTACCTTGATATCCATAATGCCACAAATAATCCGATCCCGAATCAAACTATCACGCAGGTCGGCAAAATTACAGTCCTTACTCAATTTCCGCAAGTCCGTAACAAATGAGTCAAATGCTTCCCCTTCCTTTTGACATCTCGTGAAGAAAACATACCTATTGACAGTTTCATTTGTAGTGGGAACAAAATACTGTTCAAACTTATCCAATATCACCGTAAAGTCTTTCTTCTCATCAGCTGAAAGATCCAACGTATTATAAATTTCAATAGCCTCACCACCAATTACATGTAACAACAGAGCCACCTTTTGTTCAGCAGGCACTTTCGAGTCACTACCAATTCCAGAAGCATGAATGTAGATCTCAAATAGCTGTCGCCATCTCTTGAAATTTTCTCCTGTATCCCCCACAACTGACAAGGGGTCCGGAGGCTTTAAATGCTGCATCATAAACAAGACACAAAAGTCAGATAGACACTAAAGTCCTTCAAATGCAAGACTAATCGACGTAGCCAGTTTATAGGTTAGTCCACAACATTCCCACTCACGTAACTTACCACGAACAGGTCGAAATTCCGCAGCGCCATGTTATGTTTATGATGATAAATAATGATGTGTAGACTTCAACAATTTGATACATTTATTGAAGCATTATTTCAAATACACATAGTATAGTTTTACATGTTATGTGGACACGTCAGTCCCCCTAGTTCTTGAGCCGCCATCCTCTCACACTGCTGCCAACTACCAAAACTAATCAATACTCCAGTTATCATAACAGTGGGAAAGACTTTCTGTCTCTCTCGCACTGCCTCCCCTGCCACCAGCGAGACGCCATGCACTTTGAAACGGTCTGTATGTAAGGTCTGGTGGTTGTAGGAAGGTTGAGGGAGGAGTGGGTGTGGTGGAGGGATTTGTGATGATTTTGAAGAGGGTATGAGATTTGAAATTAAGTTGGTCATTGAGTATGAATTGAGGATGTGAAATGGAATGTTTGTAAATTTCGAATTGTTCAAGAGTATTGAGTTTTTGACTTTTGGGGGCAATGTGAAGGATGTGGAGGTTTTGATCAATGTTGGTGAATGAATGATTTTTTGTGAGTAGATGTTCAGCATAATTTGATTTTGTCTGTGGTTGGGTGAGGGCTTTTATGTGTTCTTTGAATCTGGTTGTGAAAGATCTGCCAGTTTGTCCAATATATGAGTTTTCTTGCTGTCACATTCGTTGCATGTCAGTTTGTAAGTGCCAGAATGATTATGAATGTTGGTGATGGTGGTGGTGTAGTTGGTGGTGAGTTTTCTTAAGGTGTTGTTGGTTTTGAATGCGACTGTGTAGTTGAGCTTTCTGAAGGTATTTGCTATTGTTTGTGTTGTATGATTGATGTATGTTAATATGATGTATTTGGAGTCTGGTAGGGGTTGTGTGGATTTTTGTTGTTTGTGAATGATTCTATGGAGTTTTTTGTCAATGATGGATGGGTTGTATCCGTTTTTTGAGGCTATGTATTTGATGGTATTGAGTTCAGTTTGGTAGTCAGTGGAGTTCATGGGTATGTTGATGAGTCTGTGAATCATGAAGTTGAGAGCTGCATGTTTGTGTTGGGTTGGATGGTTGGAGTGATTATGAATTATCATGTCTGTGGAGGTAGGTTTCCTGTAAATTTTGAATGTATGGTGATGATTTGTTCTGGTGATTGTGAGGTCAAGAAAGTTGAGTGAATTATGAATTTCAGTTTCCAAGGTGAATGTGAGATTGAGATCTTCTGCACAGCAAGATAATACATATGAATAGTTCTACTGCAGTTCACAAAGAATGGATAACCACAACAATTACATAATCTGTAGGCCGAGCGCTTTCGAATCTTTGAGATCCATCTTCAGAGGCTTGGGTTCCTAGATCATCATGTCAGTTTTTTGGTTAGAAGTGTTGTGGTTTTTGTAACATTCTCAATGAACAACTAAATTTTAAATCACACAATCTTTTTGATCACATTTTACAAAAACCACAACACTTCTAACCAAAAAACTGACATGATGATCTAGGAACCCATGCCTCTGATGATGGATCTCAAAGATTCAAAAGCGCTCGGCCTACAGATTAAGTAAGTTATACTTACAAGAAAGTTCGAATTTACTGACAATTGAACAAACTGACAAATTTAATTAAACAGAATTTGTTTTAATTTCGAATTCCTTTAATTGCTATCAGTTTAAACTGAAGACTCCCGCAATGGCGGATATTGACAACAGTATTCAACAGCTGATGGAAATCGATGAATGCTACTGTACAAAAATATCAGTCACCACCGGGAATCGAACCACGGACCTCCCAATTGCCGGTCGGGCGCCTTAACCACTAGACCATGGAGACCTTTCTGCACAGCAGCACTCATTTTTACTTGGCCATATCGGCTCGTAGCTCACAAGAAAGTTCGAAGTTACTGACAAGTCAGTTTGTTCAATTGTCAGTAACTTCGAACTTTCTTGTGAGATACGAGCCGATATGGCCAAGTAAAAATGAGTGCTGCTGTGCAGAAAGGTCTCCATGGTCCTGTGGTTAAGGCGCCCGACCGGCAATTGGGAGGTCCGTGGTTCGATTCCCGGTGTTGACTGATATTTTTGTACAGTAGCATTCATCAATTTCCATCAGCTGTTGAATACTGTTGTCAATATCCGCCATTGCGGAAGTCTTCAGTATAAACTGATAGCAATTAAAGGAATTCGAAATTAAAACAAATTCTGTTTAAGTTATACTTATTCTTAATAAATATTTGACTGCAAGTCATTAAATTTTACATGAAAAGTTAATATTAACAACGCAGTTCGTCATGGAACAAGAAATCCAGGAATTTAATTCGGCAAGACAAGCTACAATGTTTTGTTTATTGTGTGTGGTGTGTTTGTATATTTCAAATTGTTCCAAGGTGTTGAGTTCGTGTCCTTTAGATTTTATATGTAGAATGTGTAGGTTGGTACTGATGTTAGTAAAAGTGTGTCCAGTTTGAATGATATGGTCGGCGAAATTCGATTCAGCTTTTGATGTCAGGGCTTGAAAATGTTCCTTGTAACATTGTTTGAATGTGCGGCCTGTTTGTCCTATGTAGAATTTGTTACAATCAGAGCAGTTCAGTTTGTAGATCCCTGAGAGATCGTATTTGTTTGTGTTCAATGTGGTTTTGAGTGTAAGTGCATTTTTTATTTTGTTTCTTGTTCTGAATGAGATGGTGTGGCCGGCTTTTTTGAAGATTTTTGCTAGTCTGTTTGATTGTGGATTAATGTATGTCATTGTGATGTATTTTTTGTCAGTGGTGTTGGTATTTTGTTTTTTGTTTCTTATTTTATGATTGAGTTTGTCAATTAGGTCGTGTTTGTAGCCGATTTCTTGTGCTAGATATTTTATTGTATTTAGTTCAGTGTGGTAATTGTCGGTGGATAGCGGTGTGTTGTTGAGTCTGTGTAGCATTGACCTGAATGCTGAGTGTTTGTGTTGTGTTGGATGATTGGAGGTGCTGTGTATTAGGGTATCTGTCATTGTTGGTTTTCTGTAGATGTTGAAGCTGTGTTGTTGGTTTGTGTTCTTTGTAATTGGGAGGTCTAGGAAGTTTATTGAATTGTTTTTCTCATATTCAGCTGTGTATTGAACGTTCTTATGTATTTTGTTTATGTATGATCGAAGTTGTTCACATTGTCTTTTGTTTCCTCTGTATAGCAATAGAACATCAACTACATATCTGTAACAGTATATTATGTTCTGTGAAAATTTGTTATTAAAGAGTATATGAGTGTTTTCGCAGTGTTGGAGATAGATTTCAGCAAATACGCTTGAGATTGGTGAGCCCATTGGCAGTCCATCAGGTTGTGAGTAGAATTTGTTGTTGAAGGTAAAGTAATTTTGTTGAGTGATGATTTTTAGAATATCTATTATTTAATTAATATGTTCTGTAGCTGTGTTGTTGTGAATAAGGATGTTCTGTATTATTTCTATTGTTTCATTGACAGGTATGTTGGTGTATAGATTTGTTATATCAAAAGATGCAAGAGTGGAGTTGTGAGGAATTTGTGTGTCTTTTATTTTTGAGATAAGATTGCTACTGTTTTTTTATGTATGTGTTGTTGTTGATATTAATTAGTTTTCTCAATGTTTGATCTATGTGTTTTGCTAGTTTATATGCAGGTGCTTCTTGGTAGTTTACAATTGTTCTAATAGGTATGTTGGGTTTGTCAAGCTACTTTTTTGTGAGAGGAGTGGAATGAAAATTTACCTTGCTGAAAGTTTTATTCCACTCCTCTCATGAAAAAAGTAGCTTCATACACATGTAAGCAAGGTAAATTTCTATTCCTCACCTCTCACAAAAAAGTAGCTTCATTCACATATAAGCAAGGTAAATTTCTATTCCACTCCTCTCACAAAAAAGTAGCTTCAAACACATATAAGCAAGGTAAAATTCTATTCCACTACTCTCACAAAAAAAGTAGCTTCATACACATATAAGCAAGGTGAATTTTTATTCCACTCCTCTCACAAAAAAGTAACTTCATACACATATAAGCAAGGTAAATTTTTATTCCAAACCTCTCACAAAAAGTAGCTTCATACACATATAAGCAAGGTAAATTTTTATTCCACTCCTCTCACAAAAAAATAGCCCCAAACACAAATAAGCAAGGTAAATTTCTATTCCATCCGCTCACAAAAAAGTAGCTTCATACACATATAAGCAAGGTAAATCTCTATTCCTTTCCTCTCACAAATAAAGTAGCTTCATACACATATAAGCATGGTAAATTTCAATTCCACTCCTCTCACAAAAAAAGTAGATCCATACACATATAAGCAAGGTAAATTTCTATTCCTTTCTCTCACGAAAAAAGTGGCATCATACACATATAAGCAAGGTAAATTTCTATTCCTTTCCTCTCACAAATAAAGTAGCTTCATACACATATAAGCATGGTAAATTTCAATTCCACTCCTCTCACAAAAAAAGTAGATTCATACACATATAAGCAAGGTGAATTTCTATTCCTTTCACTCACGAAAAAAGTAGCATCATACACATATAAGCAATGTCAAATTCAATTACACTCCTCTCACTAAAAAAGTAGCGTCAGACACATATAAGCAAGGTAAATATCTATTCCTCTCCTCTCACAAGAAAAGAAGCTTCATACACATATGAGCAAGATGAATTTTTATTCCATCCCTCTCACAAAAAAAGTAGCTTCATACACATATATATAAGCAAGGTAAATTCCTATTCCACTCCTCTCACAAAAAAAGTGGCATCATACACATATAAGCAAGGTAAATTTCTAATCCACTCCTCTCACAAAAAAAGTAGCTTCATACTCATATAAGCAAGATGAATTTTTATTCCATCCCTCTCAAAAAAAGTAGCTTCATACACATATAAACAAGGTAAATTCCTATTCCACTTGTCTCACAAAAAAAGTGGCATCATACACATATAAGCAAGGTAAATTTCTATTCCACTCCTCTCACAAAAAAGTAGCTTGATACACATATAAGCAAAGTAAATTTTCATTACACTACTCTCACAAAAAAGTAGCTTCATACACATAATGTGTATGAAGCTCCTTTCTTTGTAAGAATGGGATAGAAATTCACTGTGATTATATGTATATAAAGCTCCTTTTTTTGTTAGATAGAAATATAAATTCAACTTGCTTATATGTGTATGAAGCTCCTTTTTTTGTGAGATAGAAATATAAATCCACCTTGCTTATATGTGTATGAAGCTCCTTTTTTTCTGGTGAGATAGAAATATGAATTCACCTTGCTTATATGTGCATGAAGCTCCTTTTTTCGTATGAATAGGATAGAAACTCACCTTGCTTATATGTGTATGAAGCTCCTTTTCTTGTGAGATAGAAATATAAATTGACCTTGCTTATATGTGTATGAAGCTCCTTTTTTTTTGAGATAGAAATAGAAATTCACCTTTTTTATATGTGTCTGAAGCTCCTTTTTTTGTGAGATAGAAATATAAATTCACCTTGCTTATATGTGTATGAAGCTCCTTTTTTTGTAAGAATGGGATAGAAATTCACTGTGATTATATGTATATAAAGCTCCTTTTTTTGTTAGATAGAAATATAAATTCAACTTGCTTATATGTGTATGAAGCTCCTTTTTTTGTGAGATAGAAATATAAATCCACCTTGCTTATATGTGTATGAAGCTCCTTTTTTTTTGGTGAGATAGAAATATGAATTCACCTTGCTTATATGTGCATGAAGCTCCTTTTTTCGTATGAATAGGATAGAAACTCACCTTGCTTATATGTGTATGAAGCTCCTTTTCTTGTGAGATAGAAATATAAATTGACCTTGCTTATATGTGTATGAAGCTCCTTTTTTTGTTAGATAGAAATATAAATTTACCTTGGTTATATGTGTATGTAGCTCCTTTTTTTGTAAGAATGGAATAGAAATTCACCTTGCTTATATGTGTATGAAGCTCCTTTTTTTGTGAGATAGAAATATAAGTTTACCTTGCTTACATGTGTATGAAGCTCCTTTCTTTGTTAGATAGAAATATAAATTCACTTTGCTTATATGTGTATGGAGCTCCTTTTTTTGTAAGAATGGAATAGAAATTCACTTTGCTCATATGTGTATGAAGCGCCTTTTTTTGTGAGATAGAAATATAAATTCACCTTGCTTATATGTGAATGATGCTCCTTTTTTCGTTAGATAGAAATATTAATTCACCTTGCTTATATTTTATGAAGCTCCTTTTATTGTAAGAATGGAATAGATATTTACCTTGCTTATATGTGTATGAAGCTCCTTCTTTTGTGAGATAGAAATATAAATTCACCTTGCTTATATGTGTATGGAGCTCCTTTTTTTGTAAGAATGGAATAGAAATTCACCTTGCTTATATGTGTATGAAGCTCCTTTTTTTGTTAGATAGAAATATAAATTCACCTTGCTCATATGTGTATGAAGCTACATTTTTTGTAAGAATGGAATAGAAATTCACCTTGCTTATATGTTTATGAAGCTCCTTTTTTTGTTAGATAGAAATATAAATTCACCTTGCTTAAATGTGTATGAAGCTCCTTTTCTTGTGAGATAGAGATATGAATTCACCTTGCTTATATGTGTATGAAGCTCCTTTTTTTGTTAGATAGAAATATAAATTCACCTTGCTTATATGTGTATGAAGCTCATTTTTTTGTGAGATAGAAATATAAATTCACCTTGCTTATTCCATTTCATTTCATTTTCCATCATCCATTGATAAAAGGGGCATGTGGATTCGTCAAAATTATTATTCAAGTCTTAAAAAAAAGAAAAAAAAAAAAAATAATAACAATAATAGTCATAATGTATTGATGAATATGGTGAACAACCGTAATCTGTATACACTAATATGATTGGTGGTCATAATGAGCACCAAATTCCTCAGTTGAGTATGCACATATATCTATTAAGTCTTTTTTCAATTGTACTCTAAACTGCCTTCCCATTAGCTGTTTTAAACGAACCGGTAATATGTTGTACAACCGTATTCCTGAGCTTTTAACGCCTTTTGCATATAAATTTGTATGGTGAGCATCTTCCCTCAAGAGGTGTCTGTACCTTGTTTCATAATCATGAACTAAGTCACCTGTGTTGAATCTATTTTCGTGCTTTTTTTTGAAACAAAGTATTTCGAGGATATATAGACTAGGTAGAGAAAGGATTTTTAGTTGTTTGAAAAATGGGCGACAACTGGTATATATGTGTATATGTGTTATATGTGTATGAAGCTCCTTTTTTTGTAAGAAAGGAATAGAAATTCTCCTTGCTTATATGTGTATGAAGCTCCTTTTTTTGTTAGATAGAAATATAAATTCCCCTTGCTTATATGTGTATGAAGCTCCTTTTTTTGTGAGAAAGAAATATAAATCCACCTTGCTTATATGTGTATGAAGCTCCTTTTTTTTTGAGATAGAAATAGAAATTCACCTTTTTTATATGTGTCTGAAGCTCCTTTTTTTGTGAGATAGAAATATAAATTCACCTTGCTTATATGTGTATGAAGCTCCTTTTTTTGAGATAGAAATAGAAATTCACCTTGCTTATATGTGTATGAAGCTGCTTTTTTTTGTTAGATATAAATATAAATTCCCCTTGCTTATATGTGTATGAAGCTCCTTTTTTTGTGAGATAGAAATATAAATCCACCTTGCTTATATGTGTATGAAGCTCCTTTTTTTGTTAGATTGAATTATAAATTCACCATGCTTATATGTGTATGAAGCTCCTTCTTTTGTGAGATAGAAATATAAATTCACCTTGCTTATATGTTTGTCAAGCTCCTATTTCTGTGAGATAGAAATGGAAATTCACCTTGCTTATATGTTTATGAAGCTCCTTTTTCTGTGAGGTAGGAATATAAATTCACCTTGCTTATATGTGTATGAAGCTCCGTCTTTTGTAAGAATGGAATAGAAATGCACCTTGCTTTTATGTGTATGCAGCTCCTTTTTTTGTTAGATAGAAATTTAAATTCACCTTGCTTATATGTGTATGAAGCTCCTTTTTTTGTAAGAATGGAATAGAAATTCACCTTGCTTATATGTGTATGAAGCTCCTTTTTTTGTTAGATAGAAATATAAATTCACCTTGCTCATATGTGTATGAAGCTACATTTTTTGTAAGAATGGAATAGAAATTCACCTTGCTTATATGTTTATGAAGCTCCTTTTTTTGTTAGATAGAAATATAAATTCACCTTGCTTATATGTGTATTAATTATCATGGACTATATACATAGAGTTTGAGGCATGTAGCTATCATACAAGGGCAATTAATGATCAATAAACAAAAATTATATATACAGAAATACTCATAACTCCTAAAGGGGAACAAATTTCTCCAATTTGATTTCATATTTTTGAAGGACTCTTCGAGTACAATCAACCACCACAGTAGAAGCATTCTTAAATTTTTGAAAATTCTTGCAAAAAACCATTGACTATACATCAGGCACTTTTTCAGGCAAAAAGTAAAATTCGCTCAGATTTGGTTGATATTTGGTACATAGATAGGGGTTGGTCTGAGAAATGTCCACACAAAGTTTGAGGCATGTAGCTATCATACAAGGGCAATAAATGATCAATAAACAAAAATTATATATACAGAAATACTCATAACTCCTAAAGGGGAACAAATTTCTCCGATTAGATTTCATATTTTTGAAGGACTCTTTGAGTACTATCAACCACCACAGTATAAGCATTCTCAAATTTTTGAAAATTCTTGCAAAAAAACATGGACATCAGGCACTTTTTCAGGCAGAAAGTAAAATTCGCTCTAATTGGGTTGATATTTGGTACATAGATAGAGCTTGGTCTAAGAAATGTCCACACCAAGTTTGAGGCATGTAGCTCTCATACAAGGGCAATTAATGAACAAATAACAAAACTTATTGCATATATAGAAAAACTCATAACTCCTATAGGGGAACGAATTTCTCCAATTAGATTTCATATTTTTCAAGGTCTTTTTGAGTACTATCAACCACCATAGATTCAGAATTTTTAAATTTTTGAAAATTCTTGCATGAACCACGTACTATACATCAGGCACTTTTTCAGGCAAAAAGTGAAATTCGCTCTAATTGTGTTGATATTTAGTTCATAAATAGAGCTTGGTCTGAGAAATGTCCACACAAAGTTTGAGGCATTTAACTATCATACAAGGGCAATTAATGATCAAGTAACAAAGCTTATTACATGCATAGAAATACTCATAACTCCTGAACGGGAACGAATTTCTCTAATTTGATTTCATATTTTGGAGGTTTCTTTGAGTACTATCAACTACCACAGTATAAGAATTTTCAAATTTTTGAAAATTATTGCAATAAAACATGAACACATCAGGCACTTTTTCAGGCGAAAAGTAAAATTCGTTCTAATTGGGTTGATATTTGGTACATAGATAGAGCATGGTCTGAGAAATGTCCACACAAAGTTTGAGGCATGTAGCTATCATACAAGGGCAATCAATGATCAATAAACCAAAATTATATATACAGAAATACTCATAACTCCTAAAGGGGAACAAATTTCTCCAATTAGATTTCATATTTTTGAAGGACTCTTTGAGTACTATCAACCACCATAGATTGAGAATTTTTAAATTTTTGAAAATTCTTGCATGAACCACGTACTATACATCAGGCACTTTTTCAGGCAAAAAGTAAAATTCGCTCTAATTGAGTTGATATTTGGTTCATAAATAGAGCTTGGTCTGAGAAATGTCCACACAAAGTTTGAGGCATTTAACTATCATACAAGGGCACTTTTTCAGGCAAAAAGTAAAATTCGCTCTAATTGGGTTGATATTTAGTTCATAAATAGAGCTTGGTCTGAGAAATGTCCACACAAAGTTTGAGGCATGTAGCTATCATACAAGGGCAGTTAATGATCCAGAAGCAAAACTGATTACATATATAGAAATGCTCATAACTTCTGAAGGGGAACGAATTAGTCCAATTTGAGTTCATATTTTTGAAGGTATCTTCGAGTACTATCAAACACCACAGTATAAGCATTTTTAAAGTTCTGAAAATTCTTGCAAAAAACCATCATGCACTTTTTCAGGCAAAAAGTAAAATTCGCTCAGATTCGTTTGATATTTGGTACATAGATAGGGGTTGGTCTGAGTAATGTCCACACAAAGTTTGAGGCATGTAGATATCATACAACGGCAATTAATGATCAAGAAATAGAACTTATTACATACATAGTAATACTCATAACTCCTGAACGGGAACGAGTTCCTCCAATTAGATTTCATATTTTTGAAGGACTCTTTGAGTACTATCAACCACCACAGTATAAGCATTCTCAAATTTTTGAAAATTCTTGCAAAAAAACATCAGGCTTTTTTTCAGGAAAAAAGTAAAATCGCTCTAATTGGGTTGATATTTGGTACATAGATAGAGCTTGGTCTAAGAAATGTCCACACCAAGTTTGAGGCATGTAGCTATCATACAAGGGCAATTAATGAACAAATAACAAAACTTATTGAATATATAGAAAAACTCATAACTCCTATAGGGGAACGAATTTCTCCAATTGGATTTCATATTTTCAAGGTCTTTTTGAGTACTATCAACCACCATAGATTCAGAATTTTTAAATTTTTGAAAATTCTTGCATGAACCACGTACTATACATCAGGCACTTTTTCAGGCAAAAAGTAAAATTCGCTCTAATTGTGTTGATATTTAGTTCATAAATAGAGCTTGGTCTGAGAAATGTCCACACAAAGTTTGAGGCATTTAACTATCATACAAGGGCAATTAATGATCAAGTAACAAAGCTTATTACATACATAGAAATACTCATAACTCCTGAACGGGAACGAATTTCTCTAATTTGATTTCATATTTTGGAGGTTTCTTTGAGTACTATCAACTACCACAGTATAAGAATTTTCAAATTTTTGAAAATTATTGCAATAAAACATGAACACATCAGGCACTTTTTCAGGCGAAAAGTAAAATTCGTTCTAATTGGGTTGATATTTGGTACATAGATAGAGCATGGTCTGAGAAATGTCCACACAAAGTTTGAGGCATGTAGCTATCATACAAGGGCAATCAATGATCAATAAACCAAAATTATATATACAGAAATACTCATAACTCCTAAAGGGGAACAAATTTCTCCAATTAGATTTCATATTTTTGAAGGACTCTTTGAGTACTATCAACCACCATAGATTGAGAATTTTTAAATTTTTGAAAATTCTTGCATGAACCACGTACTATACATCAGGCACTTTTTCAGGCAAAAAGTAAAATTCGCTCTAATTGAGTTGATATTTGGTTCATAAATAGAGCTTGGTCTGAGAAATGTCCACACAAAGTTTGAGGCATTTAACTATCATACAAGGGCACTTTTTCAGGCAAAAAGTAAAATTCGCTCTAATTGGGTTGATATTTAGTTCATAAATAGAGCTTGGTCTGAGAAATGTCCACACAAAGTTTGAGGCATGTAGCTATCATACAAGGGCAGTTAATGATCCAGAAGCAAAACTGATTACATATATAGAAATGCTCATAACTTCTGAAGGGGAACGAATTAGTCCAATTTGAGTTCATATTTTTGAAGGTATCTTCGAGTACTATCAAACACCACAGTATAAGCATTTTTAAAGTTCTGAAAATTCTTGCAAAAAACCATCATGCACTTTTTCAGGCAAAAAGTAAAATTCGCTCAGATTCGTTTGATATTTGGTACATAGATAGGGGTTGGTCTGAGAAATGTCCACACAAAGTTTGAGGCATGTAGATATCATACAACGGCAATTAATGATCAAGAAACAGAACTTATTACATACATAGTAATACTCATAACTCCTGAACGGGAACGAGTTCCTCCAATTAGATTTCATATTTTTGAAGGACTCTTTGAGTACTATCAACCACCACAGTATAAGCATTCTCAAATTTTTGAAAATTCTTGCAAAAAAACATGGACTATAATACATCAGGCACTTTTTCAGGAAAAAAGTAAAATTCGCTTTAATTGGGTTGATATTTGGTACATAGATAGAGCTTGGTCTAAGAAATGTCCACACCAAGTTTGAGGCATGTAGCTATCATACAAGGGCAATTAATGAACAAATAACAAAACTTATTGCATAAATAGTAAAACTCATAACTCCTAAAGGGGAACGAATTTCTCCAGTTTATTTCATAACATCAATTCTTCAATTTTTTCAATTTGGCACCATGGAGTGCCATCAGGCACTTTTTCAGGCAAAAAGTAAAATTCGCTCAGATGTGGTTGATATTGGGTACATAGATAGGGGTTGGTTTGAGAAATGTCCACACAAAGTTTGAGGCATGTAGCTATCATACAAGTGTAATTAATGATCAAATGACAAAACTTATTACATACATAGAAATGCTCATAACTCCTAAAGGGGAACGAATTTCTTGAATTAGTTTTCATATTTTTAAAGGTCTTTTTGAGTACTTTCAACCATCATATTTTGAGAATTTTTAAATTTTTGAAAATTCTTGCAAAAAACCATCAGGCACTTTTTCAGGTAAAAAGTAAAATTCGCTCTAATTGGGTTGATATTTGGTACATAGATAGAGCTTGGTCTGAGAAATTTCCACACAAATTTTGAGGCATGTAGCTATCGTACAAGGGCAGTTAATGGTCAAGAAAAAAACTTATTACATATATAAAAATACTCATAACTCCTAAAGGGGAACGAATTTCTCCAATTAGATTTCATAATTTTGAAGGTCTCTTTGAGTACTATCAAACACCCACAGTATAAGCATTTTTTAATTTTTGAAAATTCTTGCAAAAAACCATGGACTTTTTGAAGAAATTCGTTCCCTTTTAGGAGTTAAACATCAGGCACTTTTTCAGGAAAAAAGTAAAAATCGCTCTAATTGGGTTGTTATTTGGTACATAAATAGGGCTTGGTCTTAGAAAAGTCCACACAAAGTTTGAGGCATGTAGATATCATACAAGGGCAATTAATGATCAAGAAACAAAACTTATTACATATATAGAAATACTCATGACTCCTGAATGGGAACGAGTTCCTCCAATTAGATTTCATATTTTTGAAGGACTCTTTGAGTACTATCAACCACCACAGTATAAGCATTCTCAAATTTTTGAAAATTCTCGCGAAAAAACATGGACTATACATCAGGAACTTTTTCAGGAATAAGTAAAATTCGCTCTAATTGGGTTGATATTTGGTACATAGATAGAGCTTGGTCTAAGAAATGTCCACACCAAGTTTGAGGCATGTAGCTATCATACAAGGGGAATTAATGAACAAATAACAAAACTTATTGCATATATGGAAAAACTCATAACTCCTATAGGGGAACGAATTTCTCCAATTAGATCTCATATTTTTCAAGGTCTTTTTGAGTATATCAACCACCATAGATTGAGAATTTTAAAATTTTTGAAAATTCTTGCATGAACATGTACTATACATCAGGCACTTTTTCAGGCAAAAAGTAAAATTCGCGCGAATTGGGTTGATATTTAGTTCATAAATAGAGCATGGTCTGAGAAATGTCCACACAAAGTTTGAGGCATTTAACTATCATACAAGGGCAATTAATGATCAAGTAACAAAACTTATTACATACATAGATATACTCATAACTCCTGAACGGGAACGAATTTCTCTAAATTGATTTCATATTTTGGAGGTCTCTTTGAGTACTATCAACTACCACAGTATAAGCATTTTCAAATTTTTGAAAATTATTGCAAAAAAACATGAACACATCAGGCACTTTTTCAGGCAAAAAGTAAAATTCGCTCTAATTGGGTTGATATTTGGTACATAGATAGAGCATGGTCTGAGAAATGTCCACATAAAGTTTGAGGCATGTAGCTATCATAGAAGGGCAATTAATAATCAAGAAACCAAACTTATTACATATATAGAAATACTCATAACTCCTGAAGAGGAACGAATTTCTCCAATTAGAGTTCATATTTTTCAAGGTCTTTTTGTGAACCATCAACCACCACAGTTTGAGAATATTTAAATTTTTGAAAATTATTGTAAAATACCATGGACTATACATCAGGCACTTTCTCAGGCAAAAAGTAAAATTCGCTCTAATTGGGATGATATTTGGTACATAGATAGAGCTTGGTCTAAGAAATGTCCACACCAAGTTTGAGGCATGTAGCTATCATACAAGGGCAATTAATGAACAAATAACAAAACTTATTGAATATATAGAAAAACTCATAACTCCTATAGGGGAACGAATTTCTCCAATTGGATTTCATATTTTCAAGGTCTTTTTGAGTACTATCAACCACCATAGATTCAGAATTTTTAAATTTTTGAAAATTCTTGCATGAACCACGTACTATACATCAGGCACTTTTTCAGGCAAAAAGTAAAATTCGCTCTAATTGTGTTGATATTTAGTTCATAAATAGAGCTTGGTCTGAGAAATGTCCACACAAAGTTTGAGGCATTTAACTATCATACAAGGGCAATTAATGATCAAGTAACAAAGCTTATTACATACATAGAAATACTCATAACTCCTGAACGGGAACGAATTTCTCTAATTTGATTTCATATTTTGGAGGTTTCTTTGAGTACTATCAACTACCACAGTATAAGAATTTTCAAATTTTTGAAAATTATTGCAATAAAACATGAACACATCAGGCACTTTTTCAGGCGAAAAGTAAAATTCGTTCTAATTGGGTTGATATTTGGTACATAGATAGAGCATGGTCTGAGAAATGTCCACACAAAGTTTGAGGCATGTAGCTATCATACAAGGGCAATCAATGATCAATAAACCAAAATTATATATACAGAAATACTCATAACTCCTAAAGGGGAACAAATTTCTCCAATTAGATTTCATATTTTTGAAGGACTCTTTGAGTACTATCAACCACCATAGATTGAGAATTTTTAAATTTTTGAAAATTCTTGCATGAACCACGTACTATACATCAGGCACTTTTTCAGGCAAAAAGTAAAATTCGCTCTAATTGAGTTGATATTTGGTTCATAAATAGAGCTTGGTCTGAGAAATGTCCACACAAAGTTTGAGGCATTTAACTATCATACAAGGGCACTTTTTCAGGCAAAAAGTAAAATTCGCTCTAATTGGGTTGATATTTAGTTCATAAATAGAGCTTGGTCTGAGAAATGTCCACACAAAGTTTGAGGCATGTAGCTATCATACAAGGGCAGTTAATGATCCAGAAGCAAAACTGATTACATATATAGAAATGCTCATAACTTCTGAAGGGGAACGAATTAGTCCAATTTGAGTTCATATTTTTGAAGGTATCTTCGAGTACTATCAAACACCACAGTATAAGCATTTTTAAAGTTCTGAAAATTCTTGCAAAAAACCATCATGCACTTTTTCAGGCAAAAAGTAAAATTCGCTCAGATTCGTTTGATATTTGGTACATAGATAGGGGTTGGTCTGAGAAATGTCCACACAAAGTTTGAGGCATGTAGATATCATACAACGGCAATTAATGATCAAGAAACAGAACTTATTACATACATAGTAATACTCATAACTCCTGAACGGGAACGAGTTCCTCCAATTAGATTTCATATTTTTGAAGGACTCTTTGAGTACTATCAACCACCACAGTATAAGCATTCTCAAATTTTTGAAAATTCTTGCAAAAAAACATGGACTATAATACATCAGGCACTTTTTCAGGAAAAAAGTAAAATTCGCTTTAATTGGGTTGATATTTGGTACATAGATAGAGCTTGGTCTAAGAAATGTCCACACCAAGTTTGAGGCATGTAGCTATCATACAAGGGCAATTAATGAACAAATAACAAAACTTATTGCATAAATAGTAAAACTCATAACTCCTAAAGGGGAACGAATTTCTCCAGTTTATTTCATAACATCAATTCTTCAATTTTTTCAATTTGGCACCATGGAGTGCCATCAGGCACTTTTTCAGGCAAAAAGTAAAATTCGCTCAGATGTGGTTGATATTGGGTACATAGATAGGGGTTGGTTTGAGAAATGTCCACACAAAGTTTGAGGCATGTAGCTATCATACAAGTGTAATTAATGATCAAATGACAAAACTTATTACATACATAAAAATGCTCATAACTCCTAAAGGGGAACGAATTTCTTGAATTAGTTTTCATATTTTTAAAGGTCTTTTTGAGTACTTTCAACCATCATATTTTGAGAATTTTTAAATTTTTGAAAATTCTTGCAAAAAACCATCAGGCACTTTTTCAGGTAAAAAGTAAAATTCGCTCTAATTGGGTTGATATTTGGTACATAGATAGAGCTTGGTCTGAGAAATTTCCACACAAATTTTGAGGCATGTAGCTATCGTACAAGGGCAGTTAATGGTCAAGAAAAAAACTTATTACATATATAAAAATACTCATAACTCCTAAAGGGGAACGAATTTCTCCAATTAGATTTCATAATTTTGAAGGTCTCTTTGAGTACTATCAAACACCCACAGTATAAGCATTTTTTAATTTTTGAAAATTCTTGCAAAAAACCATGGACTTTTTGAAGAAATTCGTTCCCTTTTAGGAGTTAAACATCAGGCACTTTTTCAGGCAAAAAGTAAAAATCGCTCTAATTGGGTTGTTATTTGGTACATAAATAGGGCTTGGTCTTAGAAAAGTCCACACAAAGTTTGAGGCATGTAGATATCATACAAGGGCAATTAATGATCAAGAAACAAAACTTATTACGTATATAGAAATACTCATGACTCCTGAATGGGAACGAGTTCCTCCAATTAGATTTCATATTTTTGAAGGACTCTTTGAGTACTATCAACCACCACAGTATAAGCATTCTCAAATTTTTGAAAATTCTCGCGAAAAAACATGGACTATACATCAGGAACTTTTTCAGGAATAAGTAAAATTCGCTCTAATTGGGTTGATATTTGGTACATAGATAGAGCATGGTCTGAGAAATGTCCACATAAAGTTTGAGGCATGTAGCTATCATAGAAGGGCAATTAATAATCAAGAAACCAAACTTATTACATATATAGAAATACTCATAACTCCTGAAGAGGAACGAATTTCTCCAATTAGAGTTCATATTTTTCAAGGTCTTTTTGTGAACCATCAACCACCACAGTTTGAGAATATTTAAATTTTTGAAAATTATTGTAAAATACCATGGACTATACATCAGGCACTTTCTCAGGCAAAAAGTAAAATTCGCTCTAATTGGGATGATATTTGGTACATAGATAGAGCTTGGTCTGAGAAATGTCCACACCAAGTTTGAGGCATGTAGCTATCATACAAGGGCAATCAATGATCAATAAACCAAAATTATATATACAGAAATACTCATAACTCCTAAAGGGGAACAAATTTCTCCAATTAGATTTCATATTTCTGAAGGACTCTTTGAGTACTATCAACCACCATAGATTGAGAATTTTTAAATTTTTGAAAATTCTTGCATGAACCACGTACTATACATCAGGCACTTTTTCTGGCAAAAAGTAAAATTCGCTCTAATTGAGTTGATATTTGGTTCATAAATAGAGCTTGGTCTGAGAAATGTCCACACAAAGTTTGAGGCATTTAACTATCATACAAGGGCACTTTTTCAGGCAAAAAGTAAAATTCGCTCTAATTGGGTTGATATTTAGTTCATAAATAGAGCTTGGTCTGAGAAATGTCCACACAAAGTTTGAGGCATGTAGCTATCATACAAGGGCAGTAAATGATCCAGAAGCAAAACTGATTACATATATAGAAATGCTCATAACTTCTGAAGGGGAACGAATTAGTCCAATTTGAGTTCATATTTTTGAAGGTATCTTCGAGTACTATCAAACACCACATTATAAGCATTTTTAAAGTTCTGAAAATTCTTGCAAAAAACCATCATGCACTTTTTCAGGCAAAAAGTAAAATTCGCTCAGAATCGTTTGATATTTGGTACATAGATAGGGGTTGGTCTGAGAAATGTCCACACAAAGTTTGAGGCATGTAGATATCATACAAGGGCAATTAATGATCAAGGAACAGAACTTATTACATACATAGTAATACTCATAACTCCTGAACGGGAACGAGTTCCTCCAATTAGATTTCATATTTTTGAAGGACTCTTTGAGTACTATCAACCACCACAGTATAAGCATTCTCAAATTTTTGAAAATTCTTGCAAAAAAACATGGACTATAATACATCAGGCACTTTTTCAGGAAAAAAGTAAAATTCGCTCTAATTGGGTTGATATTTGGTACATAGATAGAGCTTGGTCTAAGAAATGTCCACACCAAGTTTGAGGCATGTAGCTATCATACAAGGGCAATTAATGAACAAATAACAAAACTTATTGCATAAATAGTAAAACTCATAACTCCTAAAGGGGAACGAATTTCTCCAGTTTATTTCATAACATCAATTCTTCAATTTTTTCAATTTGGCACCATGGAGTGCCATCAGGCACTTTTTCAGGCAAAAAGTAAAATTCGCTCTAATTGGGTTGATATTTGGTACATAGATAGAGCTTGGTCTAAGAAATGTCCACACCAAGTTTGAGGCATGTAGCTATCATACAAGTGTAATTAATGATCAAATGACAAAACTTATTACATACATAGAAATGCTCATAACTCCTAAAGGGGAACGAATTTCTTGAATTAGTTTTCATATTTTCAAAGGTCTTTTTGAGTACTTTCAACCATCATAGTTTGAGAATTTTTAAATTTTTGAAAATTCTTGCAAAAAACCATCAGGCACTTTTTCAGGTAAAAAGTAAAATTCGCTCTAATTGGGTTGATATTTGGTACATAGATAGAGCTTGGTCTGAGAAATTTCCACACAAATTTTGAGGCATGTAGCTATCATACAAGGGCAGTTAATGGTCGAGAAAAAAACTTATTACATATATAAAAATACTCATAACTCCTAAAGGGGAACGAATTTCTCCAATTAGATTTCATAATTTTGAAGGTCTCTTTGAGTACTATCAAACACCCACAGTATAAGCATTTTTTAATTTTTGGAAATTCTTGCGAAAAACCATGGACTTTTTGAAGAAATTCGTTCCCCTTTAGGAGTTAAACATCAGGCACTTTTTCAGGCAAAAAGTAAAATTCGCTCTAATTGGGTTGTTATTTGGTACATAAATAGGGCTTGGTCTTAGAAAAGTCCACACAAAGTTTGAGGCATGTAGATATCATACAAGGGCAATTAATGATCAAGAAACAAAACTTATTACATATATAGAAATACTCATGACTCCTGAATGGGAACGAGTTCCTCCAATTAGATTTCATATTTTTGAAGGACTTTTTTGAGTACTATCAACCACCACAGTATAAGCATTCTTAAATTTTTGAAAATTCTTGAATAAAAACACGGACAATACATCAGGCACTTTTTCATGCAAAAAGTAAAATTCGCTCTAATTGGGTTGATATTTGGTACATAGATAGAGCTTGGTCTGAGAAATGTCCACACAAAGTTTGAGGCATGTAGCTATCATACAAGGGCAGTTAATGGTCAAGAAACAAAACTTATTACATATATAGAAATACTCATGACTCCTGAATGGGAACGAGTTCCTCCAATTAGATTTCATATTTTTGAAGGACTCTTTGAGTACTATCAACTACCACAGTATAAGCATTCTCAAATTTTTGAAAATTCTTGCAAAAAAACATGGACTATACATCAGGCTTTTTTTCAGGAAAAAAGTAAAATTCGCTCTAATTGGGTTGATATTTGGTACATAGATAGAGCTTGGTCTAAGAAATGTCCACACCATGTTTGAGGCATGTAGCTATCATACAAGGGCAATTGATGAACAAATAACAAAACTTATTGCATATATAGAAAAACTCATAACTCCTATTTATAGGGGAACGAATTTCTCCAATTAGATTTCATATTTTCAAGGTCTTTTTGAGTACTATCAACCACCATAGATTCAGAATTTTTAAATTTTTGAAAATTCTTGCATGAACACGTACTATACATCAGGCACTTTTCAGGCAAAAAGTAAAATTCGCTCTAATTGGGTTGATATTTAGTTCATAAATAGAGCTTGTTCTGAGAAATGTCCACACAAAGTTTGAGGCATTTAGTTATCATACAAGGGCAATTAATGATCAAGTAACAAAACTTAGTACATACATAGAAATACTCATAACTCCTGAACGGGAACGAATTTCTCTAATTTGATTTCATATTTTGGAGGTCTCTTTGAGTACTATCAACTACCACAGTATAAGCATTTTCAAATTTTTGAAAATTATTGCAAAAAAACATGAAAACATCAGGCACTTTTTCAGGCGAAAAGTAAAATTTGCTCTAATTGGGTTGATATTTGGTACATAGATAGAGCATGGTCTGAGAAATGTCCACACCAAGTTTGAGGCATGTAGCTATCATATAAGGGCAATTAATGATCAAATAAAAATATTTATTACATACATAGAAATACTCATGACTTCTAAAGGGAAACGAATCTCTTCAAAGAGATTCCATATTTTTCAAGGTGTATTTGAGTACTATCAACCACCACAGTATAAGACTTTTCAAATTTTTGAAAATTCTTCCAATTATCATGATCTATATACATAAAGTTTGAGGCATGTAGCTATCATAGAAGGGCAATTAATAATCAAGAAACCAAACTTATTACATATATAGAAATACTCATAACTCCTGAAAAGGAACGAATTTCTCCAATTTAAATTCATATTTTGAAGGGCTCTTTGAGTACTATCAACCATCACAGTATGAGACTTTTTAAATTTTTGGACATTTTTGCAAATAACCATGGACCATTCATCAGGCACTTTTTCAGGCAAGAAGTAAAATTCGCTCTAATTGGGTTGATATTTGGTACAGGGATAGAGCTTGGTCTAAGAAATGTCCACACAAAGTTTGAGGCATGTAGCTATCATACAAGGGCAATTAATGAACAAATAACAAAACTTATTGCATATATAGAAAAACTCATAACTCCTAAAGGGGAACGAATTTCTCCAGTTTGATTTCATAACATCAATTCTTCAATTTCTTCAATTTGGCACCATTCTTCAACTTGGTCTGAGAAATTTCCACACAAATTTTGAGGCATGTAGCTATCATACAAGGGCAGATAATGGTCGAGAAAAAAACTTATTACATATATAAAAATACTCATAACTCCTAAAGGGGAACGAAATTCTCCAATTAGATTTCATATTTTCGAAGGTCTCTTTGAGTACTATCAAACACCCACAGTATAAGCATTTTTAAATAATTGAAAATTCTTGCAAAAAACCATGGACTTTTTTCGAGAAATTCGTTCCCCTTTAGGAGTTAAACATCAGGCACATTTTAGGCAGAAACTAAAATTCGCTCTAATTGGGTTGATATTTGGTACATAAATAGGCCTTGTTCTAACAAATGTCCACACAAAGTTTGGGGCATGTAGATATCATACAAGGGCAGTTAATGATCCAGAAACAAAACTTATTACATACATAGAAATACTCATCACTCCTGAACAGGAACGAATTTCTCTAATTTGATTTCATATTTTGAAGGTCTCTTTGAGTACTATCAACTACCACAGTATAAGCATTTTCAAATTTTTGAAAATTATTGCAAAAAAACATGGACTATACATCAGGCACTTTTTCTGGCAAAAAGTAAAATTCGCTCTAATTGGGTTGATATTTGGTACATAGTTAGAGCTTGGTCTAAGAAATGTCCACACCAAGTTTGAGGCATGTAGCTATCATACAAGGGATATTAATGAACAAATAACAAAACTTATTGCATATATAGAAAAACTTATAACTCCTAAAGGGGAACGAATTTCTCCAGTTTGATTTCATAACATCAATTCTTCAATTTCTTCAATTTTGCACCATGGAGTGCCATCAGGCACTTTTTCAGGCAAAAAGTAAAATTCGCTCAGATTTGGTTGATATTTGGTACATAGATAGAGCTTGGTCTGAGAAATTTCCACACCAATTTTGAGGCATGTAGCTATCATACAAGGGCAGATAATGGTCGAGAAAAAACTTATTACATATATAAAAATACTCATAACTCCTAAAGGGGAACGAAATTCTCCAATTAGATTTCATATTTTCGAAGGTCTCTTTGAGTACTATCAAACACCCACAGTATAAGCATTTTTAAATAATTGAAAATTCTTGCAAAAAACCATGGACTTTTTTCAAGAAATTCGTTCCCCTTTAGGAGTTAAACATCAGGCACATTTCAGGCAAAAACTAAAATTCGCTCTAATTGGGTTGATATTTGGTACATAAATAGGCCTTGTTCTAACAAATGTCCACACAAAGTTTGGGGCATGTAGATATCATACAAGGGCAGTTAATGATCCAGAAACAAAACTTATTACATACATAGAAATACTCATCACTCCTGAACAGGAACGAATTTCTCTAATTTGATTTCATATTTTGGAGGTCTCTTTGAGTACTATCTACTACCACAGTATAAGCATTTTCAAATTTTTGAAAATTATTGCAAAAAAACATGGACTATACATCAGGCACTTTTTCTGGCAAAAAGTAAAATTCGCTCTAATTGGGTTGATATTTGGTACATAGTTAGAGCTTGGTCTAAGAAATGTCCACACCAAGTTTGAGGCATGTAGCTATCATACAAGGGCAATTAATGAACAAATAACAAAACTTATTGCATATATAGAAATACTCATAACTCCTAAATGGGAACGAATTTCTCCAGTTTGATTTCATAACCATCATGGTTTTCAGGCAGAGAGTAAAGTTCGCTCAGATTTGGTTGATATTTGGTACATAGATAGAGCTTGGTCTGAGAAATTTCCACACAAATTTTGAGGCATGTAGCTATCATACAAGGGCAGTTAATGGTCGAGAAAAAAACTTATTACAAATATAAAAATACTCATAACTCCTAAAGGGGAACGGAATTCTCCAATAAGATTTCATATTTTTGAAGGTCTCTTTGAATACTATCAAACACCCACAGTATGAGCATTTCTAAATTATTGAAAATTCTTGCAAAAAACCATGGACTTTTCTCAAAAAATTCGTTCCCCTTTAGGAGTTAAACATCAGGCACATTTCAGGCAAAAAGTAAAATTCGCTCTAATTGAGTTGATATTTGGTACATAGATGGAGCTTGGTCTGAGAAATGTCCACACAATGTTTGAGGCATGTAGCTATCATACAAGGGCAATTAATGATCAATAAACAAAACTTATTACATACATAGAAATACTCATAACTCCTGAACGGGAACGAATTTCTCTAAATTGATTTCATATTTTGGAGGTCTCTTTGAGTACTATCAACTACCACAGTATAAGCATTATCAAATTTTTGAAAATTATTGCAAAAAAACATAAACACATCAGGCACTTTTTCAGGCGAAAAGTAAAATTCGCTCTAATTGGGTTGATATTTGGTACATAGATAGAGCATGGTCTGAGAAATGTCCACATAAAGTTTGAGGCATGTAGCTATCATAGAAGGGCAATTAATAATCAAGAAACAAAACTTATTACATATATAGAAATACTCATAACTCCTGAAGAGGAACGAATTTCTCCAATTAGAGTTCATATTTTTCAAGGTCTTTTTGTGAACTATCAACCACCACAGTTTGAGAATATTTAAATTTTTGAAAATTATTGTAAAATACCATGGACTATACATCAGGCACTTTCTCAGGCAAAAAGTAAAATTCGCTCTAATTGGGATGATATTTGGTACATAGATAGAGCTTGGTCTGAGAAATGTCCACACCAAGTTTGAGGCATGTAGCTATCATACAAGGGCAATCAATGATCAATAAACCAAAATTATATATACAGAAATACTCATAACTCCTAAAGGGGAACAAATTTCTCCAATTAGATTTCATATTTCTGAAGGACTCTTTGAGTACTATCAACCACCATAGATTGAGAATTTTTAAATTTTTGAAAATTCTTGCATGAACCACGTACTATACATCAGGCACTTTTTCAGGCAAAAAGTAAAATTCGCTCTAATTGAGTTGATATTTGGTTCATAAATAGAGCTTGGTCTGAGAAATGTCCACACAAAGTTTGAGGCATTTAACTATCATACAAGGGCACTTTTTCAGGCAAAAAGTAAAATTCGCTCTAATTGGGTTGATATTTAGTTCATAAATAGAGCTTGGTCTGAGAAATGTCCACACAAAGTTTGAGGCATGTAGCTATCATACAAGGGCAGTAAATGATCCAGAAGCAAAACTGATTACATATATAGAAATGCTCATAACTTCTGAAGGGGAACGAATTAGTCCAATTTGAGTTCATATTTTTGAAGGTATCTTCGAGTACTATCAAACACCACAGTATAAGCATTTTTAAAGTTCTGAAAATTCTTGCAAAAAACCATCATGCACTTTTTCAGGCAAAAAGTAAAATTCGCTCAGAATCGTTTGATATTTCGTACATAGATAGGGGTTGGTCTGAGAAATGTCCACACGAAGTTTGAGGCATGTAGATATCATACAAGGGCAATTAATGATCAAGAAACAGAACTTATTACATACATAGTAATACTCATAACTCCTGAACGGGAACGAGTTCCTCCAATTAGATTTCATATTTTTGAAGGACTCTTTGAGTACTATCAACCACCACAGTATAAGCATTCTCAAATTTTTGAAAATTCTTGCAAAAAAACATGGACTATAATACATCAGGCACTTTTTCAGGAAAAAAGTAAAATTCGCTCTAATTGGGTTGATATTTGGTACATAGATAGAGCTTGGTCTAAGAAATGTCCACACCAAGTTTGAGGCATTTAGCTATCATACAAGGGCAATTAATGAACAAATAACAAAACTTATTGCATAAATAGTAAAACTCATAACTCCTAAAGGGGAACGAATTTCTCCAGTTTATTTCATAACATCAATTCTTCAATTTTTTCAATTTGGCACCATGGAGTGCCATCAGGCACTTTTTCAGGCAAAAAGTAAAATTCGCTCTAATTGGGTTGATATTTGGTACATAGATAGAGCTTGGTCTAAGAAATGTCCACACCAAGTTTGAGGCATGTAGCTATCATACAAGTGTAATTGATGATCAAATGACAAAACTTATTACATACATAGAAATGCTCATAACTCCTAAAGGGGAACGAATTTCTTGAATTAGTTTTCATATTTTTAAAGGTCTTTTTGAGTACTTTCAACCATCATAGTTTGAGAATTTTTAAATTTTTGAAAATTCTTGCAAAAAACAATCAGGCACTTTTTCAGGTAAAAAGTAAAATTCGCTCTAATTGGGTTGATATTTGGTACATAGATAGAGCTTGGTCAGAGAAATTTCCACACAAATTTTGAGGCATGTAGCTATCATACAAGGGCAGTTAATGGTCGAGAAAAAAACTTATTACATATATAAAAATACTCATAACTCCTAAAGGGGAACGAATTTCTCCAATTAGATTTCATAATTCTGAAGGTCTCTTTGAGTACTATCAAACACCCACAGTATAAGCATTTTTTAATTTTTGGAAATTCTTGCAAAAAACCATGGACTTTATGAAGAAATTCGTTCCCCTTTAGGAGTTAAACATCAGGCACTTTTTCAGGCAAAAAGTAAAATTCGCTCTAATTGGGTTGTTATTTGGTACATAAATAGGGCTTGGTCTTAGAAAAGTCCACAAAAAAGTTTGAGGCATGTAGATATCATACAAGGGCAATTAATGATCAAGAAACAAAACTTATTACATATATAGAAATACTCATGACTCCTGAATGGGAACGAGTTCCTCCAATTAGATTTCATATTTTTGAAGGACTCTTTTGAGTACTATCAAACACCACAGTATAAGCATTCTTAAATTTTTGAAAATTCTTGAATAAAAACACGGACAATACATCAGGCACTTTTTCAGGCAAAAAGTAAAATTCGCTCTAATTGGGTTGATATTTGGTACATAGATAGAGCTTGGTTAAGAAATGTCCACACCAAGTTTGAGGCATGTAGCTATCATACAAGGGGAATTAATGAACAAATAACAAAACTTATTGCATATATAGAAAAACTCATAACTCCTAAAGAGGAACGAATTTCTCCAATAGATTTCATATTTTTCAAGATCTTTTTGAGTACTATCAACAACCATAGTTTATGAATTTCTAAATTTTTGAAAATTTCTGCAAAAACCATGGACAACAAGTGCTCTTATTCGATCAGATTTGGTTGACATTAGGTACATAGATGGGGCTTGTTCTAAGAAATGTCCACACAAAATTTGGGGCATGTAGATATCATAAAAGGCAGTTAATGGTCCAGAAACAAAACTTGTTACATATATAGAAATACTCATAACTCCTGAATGGGAACGAGTTCCTCCAATTAGATTTCATATTTTTGAAGGACTCTTTGAGTACTATCAACCACCATAGATTGAGAATTTTTAAATTTTTGAAAATTCTTTCATGAACCACGTACACATCAGGCACTTTCTCAGGCAAAAAGTAAAATTCGCTCTAATTGAGTTGATATTTAGTTCATAAATAGAGCTTGGTCTGAGAAATGTCCACACAAAGTTTGAGGCATGTAGCTATCATACAAGGGCAGTTAATGGTCAAGAAACAAAACTTATTACATATATAGAAATACTCATGACTCCTGAATGGGAACGAGTTCCTCCAATTGGATTTCATATTTTTGAAGGACTCTCTGAGTACTATCAACTACCACAGTATAAGCATTCTCAAATTTTTGAAAATTCTTGCAAAAAAACATGGACTATACATCAGGCTTTTTTTTTCAGGAAAAAAGTAAAATTCGCTCTAATTGGGTTGATATTTGGTACATAGATAGAGCTTGGTCTAAGAAATGTCCACACCATGTTTGAGGCATGTAGCTATCATACAAGGGCAATTGATGAACAAATAACAAAACTTATTGCATATATAGAAAAACTCATGACTCCTATTTATAGGGGAACGAATTTCTCCAATTAGATTTCATATTTTCAAGGTCTTTTTGAGTACTATCAACCACCATAGATTCAGAATTTTTAAATTTTTGAAAATTCTTGCATGAACACGTACTATACATCAGGCACTTTTCAGGCAAAAAGTAAAATTCGCTCTAATTGGGTTGATATTTAGTTCATAAATAGAGCTTGGTCTGAGAAATGTCCACACAAAGTTTGAGGCATTTAGTTATCATACAAGGGCAATTAATGATCAAGTAACAAAACTTAGTACATACATAGTAATACTCATAACTCCTGAAGGGAACGAATTTCTCTAATTTGATTTCATATTTTGGAGGTCTCTTTGAGTACTATCAACTACCACAGTATAAGCATTTTCAAATTTTTGAAAATTATTGCAAAAAAACATGAAAACATCAGGCACTTTTTCAGGCGAAAAGTAAAATTTGCTCTAATTGGGTTGATATTTGGTACATAGATAGAGCATGGTCTGAGAAATGTCCACACCAAGTTTGAGGCATGTAGCTATCATATAAGGGCAATTAATGGTCAAATAAAAATATTTATTACATACATAGAAATACTCATGACTTCTAAAGGGAAACGAATCTCTCCAAAGAGATTCCATATTTTTCAAGGTGTATTTGAGTACTATCAACCACCACAGTATAAGACTTTTCAAATTTTTGAAAATTCTTCCAATTATCATGATCTATATACATAAAGTTTGAGGCATGTAGCTATCATAGAAGGGCAATTAATAATCAAGAAACCAAACTTATTACATATATAGAAATACTCATAACTCCTGAAAAGGAACGAATTTCTCCAAATTAAATTCATATTTTGAAGGGCTCTTTGAGTACTATCAACCATCACAGTATAAGACTTTTTAAATTTTTGGACATTTTTGCAAAAAACCATGGACCATTCATCAGGCACTTTTTCAGGCAAGAAGTAAAATTCGCTCTAATTGGGTTGATATTTGGTACAGGGATAGAGCTTGGTCTAAGAAATGTCCACACAAAGTTTGAGGCATGTAGCTATCATACAAGGGCAATTAATGAACAAATAACAAAACTTATTGCATATATAGAAAAACTCATAACTCCTAAAGGGGAACGAATTTCTCCAGTTTGATTTCATAACATCAATTCTTCAATTTCTTCAATTTGGCACCATGGAGTGCCATCAGGCACTTTTTCAGGCAAAAAGTAAAATTCGCTCAGATTTGGTTGATATTTGGTACATAGATAGAGCTTGGTCTAAGAAATTTCCACACAAATTTTGAGGCATGTAGCTATCATACAAGGGCAGATAATGGTCGAGAAAAAAACTTATTACATATATAAAAATACTCATAACTCCTAAAGGGGAACGAAATTCTCCAATTAGATTTCATATTTTCGAAGGTCTCTTTGAGTACTATCAAACACCCACAGTATAAGCATTTTTAAATAATTGAAAATTCTTGCAAAAAACCATGGACTTTTTTCAAGAAATTCGTTCCCCTTTAGGAGTTAAACATCAGGCACATTTCAGGCAAAAACTAAAATTCGCTCTAATTGGGTTGATATTTGGTACATAAATAGGCCTTGTTCTAACAAATGTCCACACAAAGTTTGGGGCATGTAGATATCATACAAGGGCAGTTAATGATCCAGGAACAAAACTTATTACATACATAGAAATACTCATCACTCCTGAACAGGAACGAATTTCTCTAATTTGATTTCATATTTTGGAGGTCTCTTTGAGTACTATCAACTACCACAGTATAAGCATTTTCAAATTTTTGAAAATTATTGCAAAAAAACATGGACTATACATCAGGCACTTTTTCTGGCAAAAAGTAAAATTCGCTCTAATTGGGTTGATATTTGGTACATAGTTAGAGCTTGGTCTAAGAAATGTCCACACCAAGTTTGAGGCATGTAGCTATCATACAAGGGCAATTAATGAACAAATAACAAAACTTATTGCATATATAGAAAAACTTATAACTCCTAAAGGGGAACGAATTTCTCCAGTTTGATTTCATAACATCAATTCTTCAATTTCTTCAATTTGGCACCATGGAGTGCCATCAGGCACTTTTTCAGGCAAAAAGTAAAATTCGCTCAGATTTGGTTGATATTTGGTACATAGATAGAGCTTGGCCTGAGAAATTTCCACACAAATTTTGAGGCATGAAGCTATCATACAAGGGCAGATAATGGTCGAGAAAAAACTTATTACATATATAAAAATACTCATAACTCCTAAAGGGGAAAGAAATTCTCCAATTAGATTTCATATTTTCGAAGGTCTCTTTGAGTACTATCAAACACCCACAGTATAAGCATTTTTAAATAATTGAAAATTCTTGCAAAAAACCATGGACTTTTTTCAAGAAATTCGTTCCCCTTTAGGAGTTAAACATCAGGCACATTTCAGGCAAAAACTAAAAATCGCTCTAATTGGGTTGATATTTGGTACATAAATAGGCCTTGTTCTAACAAATGTCCACACAAAGTTTGGGGCATGTAGATATCATACAAGGGCAGTTAATGATCCAGAAACAAAACTTATTACATACATAGAAATACTCATCACTCCTGAACAGGAACGAATTTCTCTAATTTGATTTCATATTTTGGAGGTCTCTTTGAGTACTATCAACTACCACAGTATAAGCATTTTCAAATTTTTGAAAATTATTGCAAAAAAACATGAACACATCAGGCACTTTTTCTGGCAAAAAGTAAAATTCGCTCTAATTGGGTTGATATTTGGTACATAGTTAGAGCTTGGTCTAAAAAATGTCCACACCAAGTTTGAGGCATGTAGCTATCATACAAGGGCAATTAATGAACAAATAACAAAACTTATTGCATATATAGAAATACTCATAACTCCTAAATGGGAACGAATTTCTCCAGTTTGATTTCATAACCATCATGGTTTTCAGGCAGAGAGTAAAGTTCGCTCAGATTTGGTTGATATTTGGTACATAGATAGAGCTTGGTCTGAGAAATTTCCACACAAATTTTGAGGCATGTAGCTATCATACAAGGGCAGTTAATGGTCGAGAAAAAAACTTATTACAAATATAAAAATACTCATAACTCCTAAAGGGGAACGGAATTCTCCAATAAGATTTCATATTTTTGAAGGTCTCTTTGAATACTATCAAACACCCACAGTATGAGCATTTTTAAATTATTGATAATTCTTGCAAAAAACCATGGACTTTTCTCAAAAAATTCGTTCCCCTTTAGGAGTTAAACATCAGGCACATTTCAGGCAAAAAGTAAAATTTGCTCTAATTGAGTTGATATTTGGTACATAGATGGAGCTTGGTCTGAGAAATGTCCACACAATGTTTGAGGCATGTAGCTATCATACAAGGGCAATTAATGATCAATAAACAAAACTTATTACATATCTAGAAATACTTATAACTCTTTAAGGGGAACGAACTTTTCCAATTTGATTTCATATTTTTGAAGGTCTTTTTGAGTACTAACAACTACCTCAGTATTAGACTTTTTAAATTTTTGATAATTCATTTATTTGTCATGGATTATATACATAAAGTTTGAGGCATGTAGCTATCATACAAGGGCACTTGATGATCAAGTAACAAAACTTATTACATATATAGAAATACTCATAACTCCTAAAGGGGAACGAATTTTCCAATTTGATTTCATATTTTTGAAGGTCTTTTTGTGAACTATCAACCACCATAGTTTGAGATTATTTAAATTTTTGAAAATTATTGTAAAATACCATGGACTATACATCAGGCACTTTCTCAGGCAAAAAGTAAAATTCGCTCTAATTGGGATGATATTTGGTACATAGATAGAGCTTGGTCTGAGAAATGTCCACACAAAGTTTGAGGCATGTAGCTATCATACAAGGGCAGATAATGGTCGAGAAAAAAACTTATTACAAATATAAAAATACTCATAACTCCTAAAGGGGAACGAAATTCTCCAATTAGATTTCATATTTTCGAAGGTCTCTTTGAGTACTATCAAACACCCACAGTATAAGCATTTTTGAATAATTGAAAATTCTTGCAAAAAACCATGGACTTTTTTCAAGAAATTCGTTCCCCTTTAGGAGTTAAACATCAGGCACATTTCAGGCAAAAACTAAAATTCGCTCTAATTGGGTTGATATTTGGTACATAAATAGGCCTTGTTCTAACAAATGTCCACACAAAGTTTGGGGCATGTAGATATCATACAAGGGCAGTTAATGATCCAGAAACAAAACTTATTACATACATAGAAATACTCATAACTCCTGAACAGGAACGAATTTCTCTAATTTGATTTCATATTTTGGAGGTCTCTTTGAGTACTATCAACTACCACAGTATAAGAATTTTCAAATTTTTGAAAATTATTGCAAAAAAACATGAACACATCAGGCACTTTTTCAGGCAAGGAGTAAAATTTGCTCAAATTGGGTTGATATTTGGTACATAGATAGAGCTTGGTCTAAGAAATGGCCACACCAAGTTTGAGGCATGTAGCTATCATACAAGGGCAATTAATGAACAAATAACAAAACTTATTGCATATATAGAAAAACTCATAACTCATAAATGGGAACGAATTTCTCCAATAGATTTCATATTTTTCAAGGTCTGTTTGAGTACTATCAACCACCATAGTTTATGAATTTCTAAATTTTTAAAAATTATGCAAAAACCATGGACAAAAAGTGCTCTTAATCGCTCAGATTTGGTTGAAATTAGGTACATAGATGGGGCTTGTTCTAAGAAATTTCCACACAAAGTTTGGGGCATGTAGATATCATACAAGGGCAGTTAATGATCCAGAAACAAAACTTATTACATATATAGAAATACTCATAACTCCTGAATGGGAACGAGTTCCTCCGAATAGATTTCATATTTTTGAAGGATTCTTTGAGTACTATCAACCACGACAGTATAAGCATTCTCAAATTTTTAAAAATTCTTGCAAAAAAACATGGACTATACATCAGGCACTTTTTCTGGCCAAAAGTAAAATTCGCTCTAATTGGGTTGATATTTGGTACATAGTTAGAGCTTGGTCTAAGAAATGTCCACACCAAGTTTGAGGCATGTAGCTATCATACAAGGGCAATTAATGAACAAATAACAAAACTTATTGCATATATAGAAATACTCATAACTCCTAAAGGGGAACGAATTTCTCCAGTTTGATTTCATAACCATCATGGTTTTCAGGCAGAGAGTAAAGTTCGCTCAGATTTGGTTGATATTTGGTACATAGATAGAGCTTGGTCTGAGAAATTTCCACACAAATTTTGAGGCATGTAGCTATCATACAAGGGCAGTTAATGGTCGAGAAAAAAACTTATTACAAATATAAAAATACTCATAACTCCTAAAGGGGAACGGAATTCTCCAATAAGATTTCATATTTTTGAAGGTCTCTTTGAATACTATCAAACACCCACAGTATGAGCATTTTTAAATTATTGAAAATTCTTGCAAAAAACCATGGACTATTCTCAAAAAATTCGTTCCCCTTTAGGAGTTAAACATCAGGCACATTTCAGGCAAAAAGTAAAATTCGCTCTAATTGAGTTGATATTTGGTACATAGATGGAGCTTGGTCTGAGAAATGTCCACACAATGTTTGAGGCATGTAGCTATCATACAAGGGCAATTAATGATCAATAAACAAAACTTATTACATATCTAGAAATACTTATAACTCTTTAAGGGGAACGAATTTTTCCAATTTGATTTCATATTTTTGAAGGTCTTTTTGAGTACTAACAACTACCTCAGTATTAGACTTTTTAAATTTTTGATAATTCATTTATTTGTCATGGATTATATACATAAAGTTTGAGGCATGTAGCTATCATACAAGGGCACTTGATGATCAAGTAACAAAACTTATTACATATATAGAAATACTCATAACTCCTAAAGGGGAACGAATTTTCCAATTTGATTTCATATTTTTGAAGGTCTTTTTGTGAACTATCAACCACCATAGTTTGAGATTATTTAAATTTTTGAAAATTATTGTAAAATACCATGGACTATACATCAGGCACTTTCTCAGGCAAAAAGTAAAATTCGCTCTAATTGGGATGATAATAATAATAATAATAATAATAATAATATTTATTCAATACAGCATAAGTGCAAAGCACCTATGCAATTGAATATCGTCCCATGTATGAATTTATTACACACATAATGTCGTACACATATCACTCAAGAGATGTATCATACTTAACTAAGTATTCTATCGTTTTTTTTAAAATCTATCATGATGTATAAAATAGTTCTTATAGCAAATCGTCATTAAAAAATTCGTCAGTGCTGTAGTAGCACCTGTCAACAAGAAATCGATATAAATCTTTTTTGAATGTCCCGGTTCTATAGTCCAGATAATTGGGAAGACCATTGAGGAACTTCACACCTGCATAGCTGGGCTTTTTCTCAAATAGGGCAAGCCTATGAGGCGCTACACTCAGGTTGCCTCTATACCTTGTATTATGGCTATGCACATCTGCATTTGTTGTGAAGCTACCAATGTTCCTCACCACTAAAAGAACCACCTTGTAAATAAAAATACATGGCACTGTCATTATACCTAGTCTTTTGAAAGCATCACGACAAGGATGGTTGAAACTCAACCCTGCCAAGTATCTAATAGCTCTCTTCTGCAGAATAAAAATATTTTTAATGTTTTGTTGCGATGTGCTACCCCAGAGTTCTATACCATACGCTATGTGGGAGTAAATGAGGGCAAAGTATAGCGATCTTCCTGTTTCACTGGGTACGTACTTAATAATGTTTCGTAGAACAAAAAGATTACTACTGATACGGTTTGCCAGTCTGTCAACATGGGCATCCCAGGAAAGGTCCTTATCAACTATCAAGCCTAGTAAATTCGCCTCTTCTACATTTTCAACAATGGACTTGCCTATGCTTATCACTGGTTCAAAAATATGTTGTTTGCAGTCAAATTGGATGCATTTACTTTTTTTTGGGTTAACTGACAAAAATGAATCATTATAGTACTGTACAACTGAATTTGTGAGAAGATTTGCACTAATCTCGAGATCATCAAGGGAGCTACTGTTGAACACTAGTGTTGTGTCATCTGCATACAAGGTAATATTCTTCCCCATTGGGATTGAGGATTGCAAATTGTTGGTGTATAAAACAAAAAGAAGTGGGCCCAAAATAGACCCCTGTGGAACACCTCTAGTAATCCTAAGACGTATTGATTCAGCAACATGAAACCCAGAATCAACTGTTACATACTGAAGTCTATCCGTCAGATATGATTTAATTAACCTGCGCCCCATGCCTATGATTCCAACATTTGCAATCCTTTCAATAAGAGTATCAACATCAACACTATCAAACGCCTTGGATAAGTCCAAAAATGCACCAATGACAAACTTCTCCTTATCAATCTGATCAATAATATTCTCAATAACAGCCACTGCAGCAGACACAGTTGATCTACCCTTCACAAAACCATTTTGGCAAGAGGATATCAACCCAAACTGTTCCAAATGATTCATTATTCTGCAATAGATCAACTTCTCAAATATCTTTGATAATGCTGACAAAATAGAAATAGGCCTATAATTATTTATGTCTGTTCTCATACCATTCTTAAACAGTGGTATAACTTTAGCAATTTTTAACAAATCTGGAAATACACCTTTTTGAAATGCATTATTTATTATAAAAACTAGTGGTTCAACTATCTCATTGCTACATTCTTTAATTACTCTCATCGGAATACCATCAAAACCAACACTATTTTTCATTTTCAGAATCTTTATTATAGAAAGAACTTCGTTTTTGTCAGTTGGGAAGAAAAATAGGCTATCATTGTCACAGTTGGATCCATCAGAGGATATAGTGTCATCTATTTGTGGGCTTGGTTTAAGAGGAGCATCAAGTGTGGGAGCCATTGTTATAAAAAATTTATTAAAGGAATCAGCAATCTGCTTGGAATCTGACAAAATTCTACCGTTTTGTTCCAGCTCTATGTTTGTTTGAATTATTCTATTCTTTCCTCTAAATTCGTTTATAACCTCCCAGCTTCTTTTAGATTTATTTGAAGAATGCATAATTGAATAACCGATATATTGTTTTTTGGCTTGTATAACTTTATTTTCATACATCTGTTGAATATGTTTTAATAACTCCCTGTCAACAATCACACCATTTTCAATATTGAGTTTAGCCAGTTTTAATAGATTTCTTAATTGGATAATTTCATTGGTAATCCATTCACCGCTGTGTTTATTTTTTTTATTAGTTCTTCTTCGTTGAAGTCTTAAAGGGCAGTTTCTGCCCAGATGCTTGAGAAAAACATCATGAAAACCCACAAATTGTTCGTTCACATCTGACTTATTGTAAACAGAAAACCATGTTTCTCCACTCAGAGAAGTCCTAAGTTTAATTAAATTCTCCGGAGAGCAGTTGAAAATAGGAGTGCTAAAAGTTTCCTGACTATTCTTTGAGCCATTAGCAATATGAGCATATGGAGTAGAAAAAACCTGTGCAGTGTGATCCGACAACAGAGTGTGGACAACCTGAACAACATAAGAATCCACATCCATATTAGTAACTATATTATCGATGGCAGTACTACTTTCTCCAAAAATTCTTGTTGGCTCTTTTATCGTGTAATGTAGGTTAAATTGACTCAAAATATTCACAAAACTTCGATGATCAGAGGAATCATTTAGAACATTTATGTTAAAATCACCAGCCACAATAACCCTAGTAGCACAAGACTGATCAAATATCTTATCAAATAGCATTTCAAGTCCATCAAAAAACGCATTAATATTGCCGCTAGGAGACCTATAAAGACCCACAATAATATACGAATTACCACCGATCTTAAAACCAAAGCCACACATTTCAATATTCTTAGTGAAAGATAAATCGGCAATATCTAATATTGTGAATTTGGAACGAATAATCTCATTTAGAAATCTAAGATTAGCAAATATAGCTACACCTCCTTTTTTCATAGTATCTCTGCAGTAGCTACAGACCAAAAACATATTATTGATAGTAAGTTCACTTATTTCGTATTCTTTTAGACCATGCTCAGTTAATATTAAAATATCAGGCTTTTCTTCTTCAATTAGAGTGTCCAATAGGTTCAACTTACTAATAATTCCATCAATATTTTGATGGATTATTTTCATGTTATTTGAATTATTTAGAGAGTTTACGCTATTATTTTTTACTGCGAATGATTTTTTATTTTTTAACCTATGCATTTTTTGTACACCCCCAACACACCTAATTAGTTTCCCTCTTTATTCATCACAGTTAACGCCTCTGTTAACATTTTAGTCATTTTATTCGAACCAAACCTATTCAAATGGACACCATCTCTACCCAAACATTCCCTAATGCCAACATAACTGTTTGGATTAACAAATAGAACACCCAATTTGCTGCACTCACCTCTAATGGAATCATTTAACCTATGAATATATGATTCACTTACTGAACGTCTGAGAATTATCCCACTGATTATCACATGTGATGGACTAAAGCATTGTTTGGCTGTTCTAATCATGTTTCTCATTTCATTCACCAATGATTCTTCACTCTCTCTTTTAATCGAATTAGTGCCCACATGAATTATTACCCCCTTATAATTATGTTTATCTGAACCTGATTTTTTATATTTATTTTGTAACACCTTGCTCAGTTGATCAATTCGTATCCCTGGTCGCACATCAACAATACAATTCTTAGGAGTTATATTTTTTACCATTGAATCACCCAACAGAAGATACTTATTGTTTTTATTGTGAATTTCACTCTCCTGGTATCTTGCAGATTTCCATTTGAAACGGTTGGAGGAATTGACTTTGGAACCAATTTTTGGAAAATTACGGCCGCTGTCTGTTGAACCGCTTGACTCGCCCATCTGAACCACCACATCATTCTCTAAATGCCCGTCTACATTACTTGACCCAGATCTCGACACCTCCCCATACATATTTCTCCCCTTGCTCCTATCATCAACCCTTTCTCCCCTTGTAGTAAAATTCTGCAGGACGCTGAAAGAATTTTTTGTCAGCGTGGTGGGTTTTAATTGATGATTCAAGAGTATGCCGCCAGGAGAATAGAAACGTTTTAAATCTTCAAATTCAATAGACAAAGCTTTTTTCTCACTTTTTAAAACTGAATTTTCAGCCTCAAGAACTTCGATACTTACCCTCATCTGATCCATCACCGTCTTACACTCCATCAACCGCTTATCAACGTCAATGGAATGATTTAACGCGTCATTCCACTGCTGCCTCAAAGTATCCATTTTTTTAATCAAATCTAAATTTTGTTTTCTCAAAGATTCAATGGGTGCATCGCTATCATGATATTGGTCGCTTAAGTCAGAATTGACAGAAGAATTAGGATTTATAGGAGTGCTACAGTTAGTTTTATTAAATACACCTGAAACGGCAGATAAAGCATTGGCAGAATCATTGAAAGAGACGGAAGATTTATTTGGAAAAGAGTCATTAGTAAGATTGTGGCTAACTGTTTCATTCAAAGATAAAGAATTATCATCCTTCGTGTTATCTGGGTTATTTGGTGGGTGGTTGTGCTTCAAAGTTGGATCAGATAGAAGAGAATACATTGAATCTGTTCTTATTGAAACTTTACAATTTTTATTCAAACATCGCCAAACTATTTGTCCCGTGGATGCGGTTCTATCTTTTCTAAACTTATAGTTTTCCAATACAACTGCAGCATTACCCTTATTTGTAGTAGTTTCCTTCAACTTCATGTCTAAATTAAATCTATCTCACTTGGTTTCAATCAAAATATAATATTCAAGATATTTTTAAAATATACGCTTACTTTCCACAGTTTAATTTGCTATAGAGTATGACAAAAGGAGAGGAAGGTGTAAGGTGTCCTAGGAACAAAAACTGTGCTCGTGATGGACACTAATGCATTAAAATGTTGCCACTTCGCAAGCAAAACAGGCTAACACTCTCATTTGAAATAGACCTATACTTAATATCGTCTGTGCCCCGTCCAGCTCCGGGCCACAAGCGACTGCCGCAGGATGCAGTGTTTACATGACTTACAAAGCAGCCCGCCTATTACAAATCTATTTCAGCCCTTAAAGTGCACAGTAAAGCAGAACAGAGTCACAAGTTTATCTTAATAGAGAGAAATGAAAGGAATGAATGGAAAAGGAAAGAAACAGACGGAAAGAATAATGTGAATCGCAGAAAGTAAATACTTGAAAGTCCAATTCCCAGTTTAATCCCGTTTAATATACTACCTATATTCAAAGTTGAGAAAGTGAAGTTAATTTATTTATTGTATTATTTCAAATGTTACGTTACTTCTATTATGGGATCTTACACTATTGGGAAAGGAAAGTAAAATGTGTTGAACTATTATTTTTATTAATTAAATTGAATTTATTCTCTCAAAAATGGTTTAAAAGTAATCTATTATGAACTATTATCAATTACTATAATTTTATCATTATTAAAGATTATCTATTATTATAATTATTTAAGACTGTTTATGAATAAATTACTATCACTATTTATGATTATCCTTCACTGAATTTAAGACAATTTTTTTAAAGAGAGTTTAATAGAATCTTATTTATTTATACTTTTACAAAAGACAGGCCTATGTAGGTCGAATACTGTGAAGCAGCAGTGGTACGAAATCGTCCACAATGAACGACTATGCGTTGCAGGTACCAAAATCACAATCAGGCTGTGTTAATTTACTATGTTAATGTGCTGTTAATATTAACTACTATTGTTTTTAACTACTTTATTCTATGTTATTTCCTAAAATTGTCAGTTTCTAAATGTTAATATAAACTTGAAAAAAAAACACTTTTAAATGGAAACTAACTAGTTAGTTTCCATTTAAAAGTGTTTTTTTTTCAAGTTTATATTACATATTAGTGGAAACAAGATGGATCTTCAACATCATTCTAAATGTTAGGTTATAAATTCTCTCGTATTGTCAAACTAATTGTCAAGCTTATCTAATCTGCTCCGGAACAGCACGACCGTCCGCCTCCAAGGTCCAACTCCAACTCCCAACTCTCCAACTGATATTTGGTACATAGATAGAGCTTGGTCTGAGAAATGTCCACACAAAGTTTGAGGCATGTAGCTACCATACAAGGGCAATTAATGAACAAATAACAAAGCTTATTGCATATATAGAAAAACTCATAACTCATAAATGGGAACGAATTTCTCCAGTTTGATTTCATAACATCAATTCTTCAATTTCTTCAATTTGGCACCATGGAGTGCCATCAGGCACTTTTTCAGGCAAAAAGTAAAATTCGCTCAGATTTGGTTGATATTTGGTACATAGATAGAGCTTGGTCTGAGAAATTTCCACACAAATTTTGAGGCATGTAGCTATCATACAAGGGCAGATAATGGTCGAGAAAAAAACTTATTACAAATATAAAAATACTCATAACTCCTAAAGGGGAACGAAATTCTCCAATTAGATTTCATATTTTCGAAGGTCTCTTTGAGTACTATCAAACACCCACAGTATAAGCATTTTTAAATAATTGAAAATTCTTGCAAAAAACCATGGACTTTTTTCAAGAAATTCGTTCCCCTTTAGGAATTAAACATCAGGCACATTTCAGGCAAAAACTAAAATTCGCTCTAATTGGGTTGATATTTGGTACATAAATAGGCCTTGTTCTAACAAATGTCCACACAAAGTTTGGGGCATGTAGATATCATACAAGGGCAGTTAATGATCCAGAAACAAAACTTATTACATACATAGAAATACTCATAACTCCTGAACAGGAACGAATTTCTCTAATTTGATTTCATATTTTGGAGGTCTCTTTGAGTACTATCAACTACCACAGTATAAGCATTTTCAAATTTTTGAAAATTATTGCAAAAAAACATGAACACATCAGGCACTTTTTCAGGCAAGGAGTAAAATTTGCTCAAATTGGGTTGATATTTGGTACATAGATAGAGCTTGGTCTAAGAAATGGCCACACCAAGTTTGAGGCATGTAGCTATCATACAAGGGCAATTAATGATCAATAAACAAAACTTATTACATATCTGGAAATACTTATAACTCTTTAAGGGGAACGAATTTTTCCAATTTGATTTCATATTTTTGAAGGTCTTTTTGAGTACTAACAACTACCTCAGTATTAGACTTTTTAAATTTTTGATAATTCATTTATTTGTCATGGATTATATACATAAAGTTTGAGGCATGTAGCTATCATACAAGGGCACTTGATGATCAAGTAACAAAACTTATTACATATATAGAAATAATCATAACTCCTAAAGGGGAACGAATTTTCCAATTTGATTTCATATTTTTGAAGGTCTTTTTGTGAACTATCAACCACCATAGTTTGAGATTATTTAAATTTTTGAAAATTATTGTAAAATACCATGGACTATACATCAGGCACTTTCTCAGGCAAAAAGTAAAATTCGCTCTAATTGGGATGATATTTGGTACATAGATAGAGCTTGGTCTGAGAAATGTCCACACAAAGTTTGAGGCATGTAGCTACCATACAAGGGCAATTAATGAACAAATAACAAAGCTTATTGCATATATAGAGAAACTCATAACTCATAAATGGGAACGAATTTCTCCAATAGATTTCACATTTTTCAAGGTCTGTTTGAGTACTATCAACCACCATAGTTTATGAATTTCTAAATTTTCAAAAATTTCTGCAAAAACCATGGACAAAAAGTGCTCTTAATCGCTCAGATTTGGTTGAAATTAGGTACATAGATGGGGCTTGTTCTAAGAAATGTCCACACAAAGTTTGGGCCATGTAGATATCATACAAGGGCAGTTAATGGTCCAGAAACAAAACTTATTACATATATAGAAATACTCATAACTCCTGAATCGGAACGAGTTCCTCCGAATAGATTTCATATTTTTGAAGGATTCTTTGAGTACTATCAACCACGACAGTATAAGCATTCTCAAATTTCTGAAAATTCTTGCAAAAAAACATGGACTATACATCAGGCACTTTTTCTGGCAAAAAGTAAAATTCGCTCTAATTGGGTTGATATTTGGTACATAGTTAGAGCTTGGTCTAAGAAATGTCCACACCAAGTTTGAGGCATGTAGCTATCATACAAGGGCAATTGATGAACAAATAACAAAACTTATTGCATATATAGAAATACTCATAACTCCTAAAGGGGAACGAATTTCTCCAGTTTGATTTCATAACCATCATGGTTTTCAGGCAGAGAGTAAAGTTCGCTCAGATTTGGTTGATATTTGGTACATAGATAGAGCTTGTTCTGAGAAATTTCCACACAAATTTTGAGGCATGTAGCTATCATACAAGGGCAGTTAATGGTCGAGAAAAAAACTTATTACAAATATAAAAATACTCATAACTCCTAAAGGGGAACGGAATTCTCCAATAAGATTTCATATTTTTGAAGGTCTCTTTGAATACAATCAAACACCCACAGTATGAGCATTTTTAAATTATTGAAAATTCTTGCAAAAAACCATGGACTTTTCTCAAAAAATTCGTTCCCCTTTAGGAGTTAAACATCAGGCACATTTCAGGCAAAAAGTAAAATTCGTTCTAATTGAGTTGATATTTGGTACATAGATAGAGCTTGGTCTGAGAAATGTCCACACAATGTTTGAGGCATGTAGCTATCAAACAAGGGCAATTAATGATCAATAAACAAAACTTATTACATATCTAGAAATACTTATAACTCTTTAAGGGGAACGAATTTTTCCAATTTGATTTCATATTTTTGAAGGTCTTTTTGAGTACTAACAACCACCTCAGTATTAGACTTTTTAAAATTTTGATAATTCATTTATTTGTCATGGATTATATACATAAAGTTTGAGGCATGTAGCTATCATACAAGGGCACTTGAAGATCAAGTAACAAAACTTATTACATATATAGAAATACTCATAACTCCTAAAGGAGAACGAATTTTCCAATTTGATTTCATATTTTTGAATGTCTTTTTGTGAACTATCAACCACCATAGTTTGAGAATATTTAAATTTTTGAAAATTATTGTAAAATAACATGGACTATACATCAGGCACTTTCTCAGGCAAAAAGTAAAATTCGCTCTAATTGGGATGATATTTGGTACATAGATAGAGCTTGGTCTGAGAAATGTCCACACAAAGTTTGAGGCATGTAGCTACCATACAAGGGCAATTAATGATCAATAAACAAAAATTATATATACAGAAATACTCATAACTACTAAAGGGGAACAAATTTCTCCAATTAGATTCCATAGTTTTGAAGGACTCTTTGAGTACTATCAACCACCACAGTATAAGCATTCTCAAATTTTTGAAAATTCTTGCAAAAAAACATGAACACATCAGGCACTTTTTCAGGCAAAAAGTAAAATTCGCTCTAATTGGGTTGATATTTAGTTCATAAATAGAGCTTGGTCTGAGAAATGTCCACACAAAGTTTGAGGCATTTAACTATCATACAAGGGCACTTTTTCAGGCAAAAAATAAAATTCGCTCTGATTGGGTTGATATTTGGTACATAGATAGAGCTTGGTCTAAGAAATGTCCACACCATGTTTGAGGCATGTAGCTATCATACAAGGGCAATTAATGATCAATAAACAAAACTTATTACATATCTGGAAATACTTATAACTCTTTAAGGGGAACGAATTTTTCCAATTTGATTTCATATTTTTGAAGGTCTTTTTGAGTACTAACAACTACCTCAGTATTAGACTTTTTAAATTTTTGATAATTCATTTATTTGTCATGGATTATATACATAAAGTTTGAGGCATGTAGCTATCATACAAGGGCACTTGATGATCAAGTAACAAAACTTATTACATATATAGAAATACTCATAACTCCTAAAGGGGAACGAATTTTCCAATTTGATTTCATATTTTTGAAGGTCTTTTTGTGAACTATCAACCACCATAGTTTGAGATTATTTAAATTTTTGAAAATTATTGTAAAATACCATGGACTATACATCAGGCACTTTCTCAGGCAAAAAGTAAAATTCGCTCTAATTGGGATGATATTTGGTACATAGATAGAGCTTGGTCTGAGAAATGTCCACACAAAGTTTGAGGCATGTAGCTACCATACAAGGGCAATTAATGAACAAATAACAAAGCTTATTGCATATATAGAAAAACTCATAACTCATAAATGGGAACGAATTTCTCCAATAGATTTCACATTTTTCAAGGTCTGTTTGAGTACTATCAACCACCATAGTTTATGAATTTCTAAATTTTCAAAAATTTCTGCAAAAACCATGGACAAAAAGTGCTCTTAATCGCTCAAATTTGGTTGAAATTAGGTACATAGATGGGGCTTGTTCTAAGAAATGTCCACACAAAGTTTGGGCCATGTAGATATCATACAAGGGCAGTTAATGGTCCAGAAACAAAACTTATTACATATATAGAAATACTCATAACTCCTGAATCGGAACGAGTTCCTCCGAATAGATTTCATATTTTTGAAGGATTCTTTGAGTACTATCAACCACGACAGTATAAGCATTCTCAAATTTTTGAAAATTCTTGCAAAAAAACATGGACTATACATCAGGCACTTTTTCTGGCAAAAAGTAAAATTCGCTCTAATTGGGTTGATATTTGGTACATAGTTAGAGCTTGGTCTAAGAAATGTCCACACCAAGTTTGAGGCATGTAGCTATCATACAAGGGCAATTGATGAACAAATAACAAAACTTATTGCATATATAGAAATACTCATAACTCCTAAAGGGGAACGAATTTCTCCAGTTTGATTTCATAACCATCATGGTTTTCAGGCAGAGAGTAAAGTTCGCTCAGATTTGGTTGATATTTGGTACATAGATAGAGCTTGTTCTGAGAAATTTCCACACAAATTTTGAGGCATGTAGCTATCATACAAGGGCAGTTAATGGTCGAGAAAAAAACTTATTACAAATATAAAAATACTCATAACTCCTAAAGGGGAACGGAATTCTCCAATAAGATTTCATATTTTTGAAGGTCTCTTTGAATACAATCAAACACCCACAGTATGAGCATTTTTAAATTATTGATAATTCTTGCAAAAAACCATGGACTTTTCTCAAAAAATTCGTTCCCCTTTAGGAGTTAAACATCAGGCACATTTCAGGCAAAAAGTAAAATTCGTTCTAATTGAGTTGATATTTGGTACATAGATAGAGCTTGGTCTGAGAAATGTCCACACAATGTTTGAGGCATGTAGCTATCAAACAAGGGCAATTAATGATCAATAAACAAAACTTATTACATATCTAGAAATACTTATAACTCTTTAAGGGGAACGAATTTTTCCAATTTGATTTCATATTTTTGAAGGTCTTTTTGAGTACTAACAACCACCTCAGTATTAGACTTTTTAAAATTTTGATAATTCATTTATTTGTCATGGATTATATACATAAAGTTTGAGGCATGTAGCTATCATACAAGGGCACTTGAAGATCAAGTAACAAAACTTATTACATATATAGAAATACTCATAACTCCTAAAGGAGAACGAATTTTCCAATTTGATTTCATATTTTTGAATGTCTTTTTGTGAACTATCAACCACCATAGTTTGAGAATATTTAAATTTTTGAAAATTATTGTAAAATAACATGGACTATACATCAGGCACTTTCTCAGGCAAAAAGTAAAATTCGCTCTAATTGGGATGATATTTGGTACATAGATAGAGCTTGGTCTGAGAAATGTCCACACAAAGTTTGAGGCATGTAGCTACCATACAAGGGCAATTAATGATCAATAAACAAAAATTATATATACAGAAATACTCATAACTACTAAAGGGGAACAAATTTCTCCAATTAGATTCCATAGTTTTGAAGGACTCTTTGAGTACTATCAACCACCACAGTATAAGCATTCTCAAATTTTTGAAAATTCTTGCAAAAAAACATGAACACATCAGGCACTTTTTCAGGCAAAAAGTAAAATTCGCTCTAATTGGGTTGATATTTAGTTCATAAATAGAGCTTGGTCTGAGAAATGTCCACACAAAGTTTGAGGCATTTAACTATCATACAAGGGCACTTTTTCAGGCAAAAAATAAAATTCGCTCTAATTGGGTTGATATTTGGTACATAGATAGAGCTTGGTCTAAGAAATGTCCACACCATGTTTGAGGCATGTAGCTATCATACAAGGGCAATTGATGAACAAATAACAAAACTTATTGCATATATAGAAAAACTCATGACTCCTATTTATAGGGGAACGAATTTCTCCAATTAGATTTCATATTTTCAAGGTCTTTTTGAGTACTATCAACCACCATAGATTCAGAATTTTTAAATTTTTGAAAATTCTTGCATGAACACGTACTATACATCAGGCACTTTTCAGGCAAAAAGTAAAATTCGCTCTAATTGGGTTGATATTTAGTTCATAAATAGAGCTTGGTCTGAGAAATGTCCACACAAAGTTTGAGGCATTTAGTTATCATACAAGGGCAATTAATGATCAAGTAACAAAACTTAGTACATACATAGAAATACTCATAACTCCTGAAGGGAACGAATTTCTCTAATTTGATTTCATATTTTGGAGGTCTCTTTGAGTACTATCAACTACCACAGTATAAGCATTTTCAAATTTTTGAAAATTATTGCAAAAAAACATGAAAACATCAGGCACTTTTTCAGGCGAAAAGTAAAATTTGCTCTAATTGGGTTGATATTTGGTACATAGATAGAGCATGGTCTGAGAAATGTCCACACCAAGTTTGAGGCATGTAGCTATCATATAAGGGCAATTAATGGTCAAATAAAAATATTTATTACATACATAGAAATACTCATGACTTCTAAAGGGAAACGAATCTCTCCAAAGAGATTCCATATTTTTCAAGGTGTATTTGAGTACTATCAACCACCACAGTATAAGACTTTTCAAATTTTTGAAAATTCTTCCAATTATCATGATCTATATACATAAAGTTTGAGGCATGTAGCTATCATACAAGGGCAATTAATGAACAAATAACAAAACTTATTGCATATATAGAAAAACTCATAACTCCTAAAGGGGAACGAATTTCTCCAGTTTGATTTCATAACATCAATTCTTCAATTTCTTCAATTTGGCACCATGGAGTGCCATCAGGCACTTTTTCAGGCAAAAAGTAAAATTCGCTCAGATTTGGTTGATATTTGGTACATAGATAGAGCTTGGTCTAAGAAATTTCCACACAAATTTTGAGGCATGTAGCTATCATACAAGGGCAGATAATGGTCGAGAAAAAAACTTATTACATATATAAAAATACTCATAACTCCTAAAGGGGAACGAAATTCTCCAATTAGATTTCATATTTTCGAAGGTCTCTTTGAGTACTATCAAACACCCACAGTATAAGCATTTTTAAATAATTGAAAATTCTTGCAAAAAACCATGGACTTTTTTCAAGAAATTCGTTCCCCTTTAGGAGTTAAACATCAGGCACATTTCAGGCAAAAACTAAAAATCGCTCTAATTGGGTTGATATTTGGTACATAAATAGGCCTTGTTCTAACAAATGTCCACACAAAGTTTGGGGCATGTAGATATCATACAAGGGCAGTTAATGATCCAGAAACAAAACTTATTACATACATAGAAATACTCATCACTCCTGAACAGGAACGAATTTCTCTAATTTGATTTCATATTTTGGAGGTCTCTTTGAGTACTATCAACTACCACAGTATAAGCATTTTCAAATTTTTGAAAATTCTTGCAAAAAAACATGAACACATCAGGCACTTTTTCTGGCAAAAAGTAAAATTCGCTCTAATTGGGTTGATATTTGGTACATAGTTAGAGCTTGGTCTAAGAAATGTCCACACCAAGTTTGAGGCATGTAGCTATCATACAAGGGCAATTAATGAACAAATAACAAAACTTATTGCATATATAGAAATACTCATAACTCCTAAATGGGAACGAATTTCTCCAGTTTGATTTCATAACCATCATGGTTTTCAGGCAGAGAGTAAAGTTCGCTCAGATTTGGTTGATATTTGGTACATAGATAGAGCTTGGTCTGAGAAATTTCCACACAAATTTTGAGGCATGTAGCTATCATACAAGGGCAGTTAATGGTCGAGAAAAAAACTTATTACAAATATAAAAATACTCATAACTCCTAAAGGGGAACGGAATTCTCCAATAAGATTTCATATTTTTGAAGGTCTCTTTGAATACTATCAAACACCCACAGTATGAGCATTTTTAAATTATTGATAATTCTTGCAAAAAACCATGGACTTTTCTCAAAAAATTCGTTCCCCTTTAGGAGTTAAACATCAGGCACATTTCAGGCAAAAAGTAAAATTTGCTCTAATTGAGTTGATATTTGGTACATAGATGGAGCTTGGTCTGAGAAATGTCCACACAATGTTTGAGGCATGTAGCTATCATACAAGGGCAATTAATGATCAATAAACAAAACTTATTACATATCTAGAAATACTTATAACTCTTTAAGGGGAACGAACTTTTCCAATTTGATTTCATATTTTTGAAGGTCTTTTTGAGTACTAACAGCTACCTCAGTATTAGACTTTTTAAATTTTTGATAATTCATTTATTTGTCATGGATTATATACATAAAGTTTGAGGCATGTAGCTATCATACAAGGGCACTTGATGATCAAGTAACAAAACTTATTACATATATAGAAATACTCATAACTCCTAAAGGGGAACGAATTTTCCAATTTGATTTCATATTTTTGAAGGTCTTTTTGTGAACTATCAACCACCATAGTTTGAGATTATTTAAATTTTTGAAAATTATTGTAAAATACCATGGACTATACATCAGGCACTTTCTCAGGCAAAAAGTAAAATTCGCTCTAATTGGGATGATATTTGGTACATAGATAGAGCTTGGTCTGAGAAATGTCCACACAAAGTTTGAGGCATGTAGCTATCATACAAGGGCAGATAATGGTCGAGAAAGAAACTTATTACAAATATAAAAATACTCATAACTCCTAAAGGGGAACGAAATTCTCCAATTAGATTTCATATTTTCGAAGGTCTCTTTGAGTACTATCAAACACCCACAGTATAAGCATTTTTAAATAATTGAAAATTCTTGCAAAAAACCATGGACTTTTTTCAAGAAATTCGTTCCCCTTTAGGAGTTAAACATCAGGCACATTTCAGGCAAAAACTAAAATTCGCTCTAATTGGGTTGATATTTGGTACATAAATAGGCCTTGTTCTAACAAATGTCCACACAAAGTTTGGGGCATGTAGATATCATACAAGGGCAGTTAATGATCCAGAAACAAAACTTATTACATACATAGAAATACTCATAACTCCTGAACAGGAACGAATTTCTCTAATTTGATTTCATATTTTGGAGGTCTCTTTGAGTACTATCAACTACCACAGTATAAGAATTTTCAAATTTTTGAAAATTATTGCAAAAAAACATGAACACATCAGGCACTTTTTCAGGCAAGGAGTAAAATTTGCTCAAATTGGGTTGATATTTGGTACATAGATAGAGCTTGGTCTAAGAAATGGCCACACCAAGTTTGAGGCATGTAGCTATCATACAAGGGCAATTAATGAACAAATAACAAAACTTATTGCATATATAGAAAAACTCATAACTCATAAATGGGAACGAATTTCTCCAATAGATTTCATATTTTTCAAGGTCTGTTTGAGTACTATCAACCACCATAGTTTATGAATTTCTAAATTTTTAAAAATTATGCAAAAACCATGGACAAAAAGTGCTCTTAATCGCTCAGATTTGGTTGAAATTAGGTACATAGATGGGGCTTGTTCTAAGAAATGTCCACACAAAGTTTGGGGCATGTAGATATCATACAAGGGCAGTTAATGATCCAGAAACAAAACTTATTACATATATAGAAATACTCATAACTCCTGAATGGGAACGAGTTCCTCCGAATAGATTTCATATTTTTGAAGGATTCTTTGAGTACTATCAACCACGACAGTATAAGCATTCTCAAATTTTTGAAAATTCTTGCAAAAAAACATGGACTATACATCAGGCACTTTTTCTGGCCAAAAGTAAAATTCGCTCTAATTGGGTTGATATTTGGTACATAGTTAGAGCTTGGTCTAAGAAATGTCCACACCAAGTTTGAGGCATGTAGCTATCATACAAAGGCAGTTAATGGTCGAGAAAAAAACTTATTACAAATATAAAAATACTCATAACTCCTAAAGGGGAACGGAATTCTCCAATAAGATTTCATATTTTTGAAGGTCTCTTTGAATACTATCAAACACCCACAGTATGAGCATTTTTAAATTATTGAAAATTCTTGCAAAAAACCATGGACTATTCTCAAAAAATTCGTTCCCCTTTAGGAGTTAAACATCAGGCACATTTCAGGCAAAAAGTAAAATTCGCTCTAATTGAGTTGATATTTGGTACATAGATGGAGCTTGGTCTGAGAAATGTCCACACAATGTTTGAGGCATGTAGCTATCATACAAGGGCAATTAATGATCAATAAACAAAACTTATTACATATCTAGAAATACTTATAACTCTTTAAGGGGAACGAATTTTTCCAATTTGATTTCATATTTTTGAAGGTCTTTTTGAGTACTAACAACTACCTCAGTATTAGACTTTTTAAATTTTTGATAATTCATTTATTTGTCATGGATTATATACATAAAGTTTGAGGCATGTAGCTATCATACAAGGGCACTTGATGATCAAGTAACAAAACTTATTACATATATAGAAATACTCATAACTCCTAAAGGGGAACGCATTTTCCAATTTGATTTCATATTTTTGAAGGTCTTTTTGTGAACTATCAACCACCATAGTTTGAGATTATTTAAATTTTTGAAAATTATTGTAAAATACCATGGACTATACATCAGGCACTTTCTCAGGCAAAAAGTAAAATTCGCTCTAATTGGGATGATATTTGGTACATAGATAGAGCTTGGTCTGAGAAATGTCCACACAAAGTTTGAGGCATGTAGCTATCATACAAGGGCAGATAATGGTCGAGAAAAAAACTTATTACAAATATAAAAATACTCATAACTCCTAAAGGGGAACGAAATTCTCCAATTAGATTTCATATTTTCGAAGGTCTCTTTGAGTACTATCAAACACCCACAGTATAAGCATTTTTAAATAATTGAAAATTCTTGCAAAAAACCATGGACTTTTTTCAAGAAATTCGTTCCCCTTTAGGAGTTAAACATCAGGCACATTTCAGGCAAAAACTAAAATTCGCTCTAATTGGGTTGATATTTGGTACATAAATAGGCCTTGTTCTAACAAATGTCCACACAAAGTTTGGGGCATGTAGATATCATACAAGGGCAGTTAATGATCCAGAAACAAAACTTATTACATACATAGAAATACTCATAACTCCTGAACAGGAACGAATTTCTCTAATTTGATTTCATATTTTGGAGGTCTCTTTGAGTACTATCAACTACCACAGTATAAGAATTTTCAAATTTTTGAAAATTATTGCAAAAAAACATGAACACATCAGGCACTTTTTCAGGCAAGGAGTAAAATTTGCTCAAATTGGGTTGATATTTGGTACATAGATAGAGCTTGGTCTAAGAAATGGCCACACCAAGTTTGAGGCATGTAGCTATCATACAAGGGCAATTAATGAACAAATAACAAAACTTATTGCATATATAGAAAAACTCATAACTCATAAATGGGAACGAATTTCTCCAATAGATTTCATATTTTTCAAGGTCTGTTTGAGTACTATCAACCACCATAGTTTATGAATTTCTAAATTTTTAAAAATTATGCAAAAACCATGGACAAAAAGTGCTCTTAATCGCTCAGATTTGGTTGAAATTAGGTACATAGATGGGGCTTGTTCTAAGAAATGTCCACACAAAGTTTGGGGCATGTAGATATCATACAAGGGCAGTTAATGATCCAGAAACAAAACTTATTACATATATAGAAATACTCATAACTCCTGAATGGGAACGAGTTCCTCCGAATAGATTTCATATTTTTGAAGGATTCTTTGAGTACTATCAACCACGACAGTATAAGCATTCTCAAATTTTTGAAAATTCTTGCAAAAAAACATGGACTATACATCAGGCACTTTTTCTGGCCAAAAGTAAAATTCGCTCTAATTGGGTTGATATTTGGTACATAGTTAGAGCTTGGTCTAAGAAATGTCCACACCAAGTTTGAGGCATGTAGCTATCATACAAGGGCAGTTAATGGTCGAGAAAAAAACTTATTACAAATATAAAAATACTCATAACTCCTAAAGGGGAACGGAATTCTCCAATAAGATTTCATATTTTTGAAGGTCTCTTTGAATACTATCAAACACCCACAGTATGAGCATTTTTAAATTATTGAAAATTCTTGCAAAAAACCATGGACTATTCTCAAAAAATTCGTTCCCCTTTAGGAGTTAAACATCAGGCACATTTCAGGCAAAAAGTAAAATTCGCTCTAATTGAGTTGATATTTGGTACATAGATGGAGCTTGGTCTGAGAAATGTCCACACAATGTTTGAGGCATGTAGCTATCATACAAGGGCAATTAATGATCAATAAACAAAACTTATTACATATCTAGAAATACTTATAACTCTTTAAGGGGAACGAATTTTTCCAATTTGATTTCATATTTTTGAAGGTCTTTTTGAGTACTAACAACTACCTCAGTATTAGACTTTTTAATTTTTGATAATTCATTTATTTGTCATGGATTATATACATAAAGTTTGAGGCATGTAGCTATCATACAAGGGCACTTGATGATCAAGTAACAAAACTTATTACATATATAGAAATACTCATAACTCCTAAAGGGGAACGAATTTTCCAATTTGATTTCATATTTTTGAAGGTCTTTTTGTGAACTATCAACCACCATAGTTTGAGATTATTTAAATTTTTGAAAATTATTGTAAAATACCATGGACTATACATCAGGCACTTTCTCAGGCAAAAAGTAAAATTCGCTCTAATTGGGATGATATTTGGTACATAGATAGAGCTTGGTCTGAGAAATGTCCACACAAAGTTTGAGGCATGTAGCTACCATACAAGGGCAATTAATGAACAAATAACAAAGCTTATTGCATATATAGAAAAACTCATAACTCATAAATGGGAACGAATTTCTCCAGTTTGATTTCATAACATCAATTCTTCAATTTCTTCAATTTGGCACCATGGAGTGCCATCAGGCACTTTTTCAGGCAAAAAGTAAAATTCGCTCAGATTTGGTTGATATTTGGTACATAGATAGAGCTTGGTCTGAGAAATTTCCACACAAATTTTGAGGCATGTAGCTATCATACAAGGGCAGATAATGGTCGAGAAAAAAACTTATTACAAATATAAAAATACTCATAACTCCTAAAGGGGAACGAAATTCTCCAATTAGATTTCATATTTTCGAAGGTCTCTTTGAGTACTATCAACTACCACAGTATAAGCATTTTCAAATTTTTGAAAATTATTGCAAAAAAACATGAACACATCAGGCACTTTTTCAGGCAAGGAGTAAAATTTGCTCAAATTGGGTTGATATTTGGTACATAGATAGAGCTTGGTCTAAGAAATGGCCACACCAAGTTTGAGGCATGTAGCTATCATACAAGGGCAATTAATGATCAATAAACAAAACTTATTACATATCTGGAAATACTTATAACTCTTTAAGGGGAACGAATTTTTCCAATTTGATTTCATATTTTTGAAGGTCTTTTTGAGTACTAACAACTACCTCAGTATTAGACTTTTTAAATTTTTGATAATTCATTTATTTGTCATGGATTATATACATAAAGTTTGAGGCATGTAGCTATCATACAAGGGCACTTGATGATCAAGTAACAAAACTTATTACATATATAGAAATACTCATAACTCCTAAAGGGGAACGAATTTTCCAATTTGATTTCATATTTTTGAAGGTCTTTTTGTGAACTATCAACCACCATAGTTTGAGATTATTTAAATTTTTGAAAATTATTGTAAAATACCATGGACTATACATCAGGCACTTTCTCAGGCAAAAAGTAAAATTCGCTCTAATTGGGATGATATTTGGTACATAGATAGAGCTTGGTCTGAGAAATGTCCACACAAAGTTTGAGGCATGTAGCTACCATACAAGGGCAATTAATGAACAAATAACAAAGCTTATTGCATATATAGAAAAACTCATAACTCATAAATGGGAACGAATTTCTCCAATAGATTTCACATTTTTCAAGGTCTGTTTGAGTACTATCAACCACCATAGTTTATGAATTTCTAAATTTTCAAAAATTTCTGCAAAAACCATGGACAAAAAGTGCTCTTAATCGCTCAGATTTGGTTGAAATTAGGTACATAGATGGGGCTTGTTCTAAGAAATGTCCACACAAAGTTTGGGCCATGTAGATATCATACAAGGGCAGTTAATGGTCCAGAAACAAAACTTATTACATATATAGAAATACTCATAACTCCTGAATCGGAACGAGTTCCTCCGAATAGATTTCATATTTTTGAAGGATTCTTTGAGTACTATCAACCACGACAGTATAAGCATTCTCAAATTTTTGAAAATTCTTGCAAAAAAACATGGACTATACATCAGGCACTTTTTCTGGCAAAAAGTAAAATTCGCTCTAATTGGGTTGATATTTGGTACATAGTTAGAGCTTGGTCTAAGAAATGTCCACACCAAGTTTGAGGCATGTAGCAATCATACAAGGGCAATTGATGAACAAATAACAAAACTTATTGCATATATAGAAATACTCATAACTCCTAAAGGGGAACGAATTTCTCCAGTTTGATTTCATAACCATCATGGTTTTCAGGCAGAGAGTAAAGTTCGCTCAGATTTGGTTGATATTTGGTACATAGATAGAGCTTGTTCTGAGAAATTTCCACACAAATTTTGAGGCATGTAGCTATCATACAAGGGCAGTTAATGGTCGAGAAAAAAACTTATTACAAATATAAAAATACTCATAACTCCTAAAGGGGAACGGAATTCTCCAATAAGATTTCATATTTTTGAAGGTCTCTTTGAATACAATCAAACACCCACAGTATGAGCATTTTTAAATTATTGAAAATTCTTGCAAAAAACCATGGACTTTTCTCAAAAAATTCGTTCCCCTTTAGGAGTTAAACATCTGGCACATTTCAGGCAAAAAGTAAAATTCGTTCTAATTGAGTTGATATTTGGTACATAGATAGAGCTTGGTCTGAGAAATGTCCACACAATGTTTGAGGCATGTAGCTATCAAACAAGGGCAATTAATGATCAATAAACAAAACTTATTACATATCTAGAAATACTTATAACTCTTTAAGGGGAACGAATTTTTCCAATTTGATTTCATATTTTTGAAGGTCTTTTTGAGTACTAACAACCACCTCAGTATTAGACTTTTTAAAATTTTGATAATTCATTTATTTGTCATGGATTATATACATAAAGTTTGAGGCATGTAGCTATCATACAAGGGCACTTGAAGATCAAGTAACAAAACTTATTACATATATAGAAATACTCATAACTCCTAAAGGAGAACGAATTTTCCAATTTGATTTCATATTTTTGAATGTCTTTTTGTGAACTATCAACCACCATAGTTTGAGAATATTTAAATTTTTGAAAATTATTGTAAAATAACATGGACTATACATCAGGCACTTTCTCAGGCAAAAAGTAAAATTCGCTCTAATTGGGATGATATTTGGTACATAGATAGAGCTTGGTCTGAGAAATGTCCACACAAAGTTTGAGGCATGTAGCTACCATACAAGGGCAATTAATGATCAATAAACAAAAATTATATATACAGAAATACTCATAACTACTAAAGGGGAACAAATTTCTCCAATTAGATTCCATAGTTTTGAAGGACTCTTTGAGTACTATCAACCACCACAGTATAAGCATTCTCAAATTTTTGAAAATTCTTGCAAAAAAACATGAACACATCAGGCACTTTTTCAGGCAAAAAGTAAAATTCGCTCTAATTGGGTTGATATTTAGTTCATAAATAGAGCTTGGTCTGAGAAATGTCCACACAAAGTTTGAGGCATTTAACTATCATACAAGGGCACTTTTTCAGGCAAAAAATAAAATTCGCTCTAATTGGGTTGATATTTAGTTCATAAATAGAGCTTGGTCTGAGAAATGACCACACAAAGTTTGAGGCATTTAACTATCATACAAGGGCACTTTTTCAGGCAAAAAATAAAATTCGCTCTAATTGGGTTGATATTTAGTTCATAAATAGAGCTTGGTCTGAGAAATGTCCACACAAAGTTTGAGGCATTTAACTATCATACAAGGGCACTTTTTCAGGCAAAAAATAAAATTCGCTCTAATTGGGTTGATATTTAGTTCATAAATAGAGCTTGGTCTGAGAAATGTCCACACAAAGTTTGAGGCATTTAACTATCATACAAGGGCACTTTTTCAGGCAAAAAATAAAATTCGCTCTAATTGGGTTGATATTTAGTCCATAAATAGAGCTTGGTCTGAGAAATGTCCACACAAAGTTTGAGGCATTTAACTATCATACAAGGGCACTTTTTCAGGCAAAAAATAAAATTTCCTCTAATTGGGTTGATATTTAGTTCATAAATAGAGTTTGGTCTGAGAAATGTCCACACAAAGTTTGAGGCATGTAGCTATCATACAAGGGCAGTTAATGATCCAGAAGCAAAACTGATTACATATATAGAAATGCTCATAACTTTTGAAGGGGAACGAATTAGGCCAATTTGATTTCATATTTTTGAAGGTCTCTTTGAGTACTATCAACTACCACAGTATAAGCATTTTTAAAGTTCTGAAAATTCTTGCAAAAAACCATCACGCACTTTTTCAGGCAAAAAGTAAAATTAGCTCAGATTCGTTTGATATTTGGTACATAGATAGGGGTTGGTCTGAGAATTGTCCACACAAAGTTTGAGGCATGTAGATATTATACAAGGGCAATTAATGATCAAGAAACAAAACTTATTACATATATAGAAATACTCATGACTCCTGAACGGGAACGAATTTCTCTAATTTGATTTCATATTTTGGAGGTCTCTTTGAGTACTATCAACTACCACAGTATAAGCATTTTCAAATTTTTGAAAATTATTGCAAAAAAACATGAACACATCAGGCACTTTTTCAGGCGAAAAGTAAAATTCGCTCTAATTGGGTTGATATTTGGTACATAGATAGAGCTTGGTCTGACTAATTTCCACACAAATTTTGAGGCATGTAGCTATCATACAAGGGCAGTTAATGGTCAAGAAAAAACTTATTACATATATAGAAATACTCATGACTCCTGAACGGGAACGAATTTCTCCAATTAGATTTCATATTTTTGAAGGACTCATTGAGTACTATCAAACACCCACATGTATAAGCATTTTTAAATTATTGAAAATTCTTGCAAAAAACCATAAACTTTTTTGAAGAAATTCGTTCCCCTTTAGGAGTTAAACATCAGGCACATTTCAGGCAAAAAGTAAAATTCGCTCTAATTGGGATGATATTTGGTACATAGATAGAGCTTGGTCTGAGAAATGTCCACACAACGTTTGAGGCATGTAGCTACCATACAAGGGCAATTAATGAACAAATAACAAAGCTTATTGCATATATAGAAAAACTCATAACTCATAAATGGGAACGAATTTCTCCAATAGATTTCACATTTTTCAAGGTCTGTTTGAGTACTATCAACCACCATAGTTTATGAATTTCTAAATTTTCAAAAATTTCTGCAAAAACCATGGACAAAAAGTGCTCTTAATCGCTCAGATTTGGTTGAAATTAGGTACATAGATGGGGCTTGTTCTAAGAAATGTCCACACAAAGTTTGGGGCATGTAGATATCATACAAGGGCAGTTAATGGTCCAGAAACAAAACTTATTACATATATAGAAATACTCATAACTCCTGAATGGGAACGAGTTCCTCCGAATAGATTTCATATTTTTGAAGGATTCTTTGAGTACTATCAACCACGACAGTATAAGCATTCTCAAATTTTTGAAAATTCTTGCAAAAAAACATGGACTATACATCAGGCACTTTTTCTGGCAAAAAGTAAAATTCGCTCTAATTGGGTTGATATTTGGTACATAGTTAGAGCTTGGTCTAAGAAATGTCCACACCAAGTTTGAGGCATGTAGCTATCATACAAGGGCAATTAATGAACAAATAACAAAACTTATTGCATATATAGAAATACTCATAACTCCTGAAGGGGAACGAATTTCTCCAGTTTGATTTCATAACCATCATGGTTTTCAGGCAGAGAGTAAAGTTCGCTCAGATTTGGTTGATATTTGGTACATAGATAGAGCTTGGTCTGAGAAATTTCCACACAAATTTTGAGGCATGTAGCTATCATACAAGGGCAGTTAATGGTCGAGAAAAAAACTTATTACAAATATAAAAATACTCATAACTCCTAAAGGGGAACGGAATTCTCCAATAAGATTTCATATTTTTGAAGGTCTCTTTGAATACTATCAAACACCCACAGTATGAGCATTTTTAAATTATTGAAAATTCTTGCAAAAAACCATGGACTTTTCTCAAAAAATTCGTTCCCCTTTAGGAGTTAAACATCAGGCACATTTCAGGCAAAAAGTAAAATTCGTTCTAATTGAGTTGATATTTGGTACATAGATAGAGCTTGGTCTGAGAAATGTCCACACAATGTTTGAGGCATGTAGCTATCAAACAAGGGCAATTAATGATCAATAAACAAAACTTATTACATATCTAGAAATACTTATAACTCTTTAAGGGGAACGAATTTTTCCAATTTGATTTCATATTTTTGAAGGTCTTTTTGAGTACTAACAACCACCTCAGTATTAGACTTTTTAAAATTTTGATAATTCATTTATTTGTCATGGATTATATACGTAAAGTTTGAGGCATGTAGCTATCATACAAGGGCACTTGAAGATCAAGTAACAAAACTTATTACATATATAGAAATACTCATAACTCCTAAAGGGGAACGAATTTTCCAATTTGATTTCATATTTTTGAATGTCTTTTTGTGAACTATCAACCACCATAGTTTGAGAATATTTAAATTTTTGAAAATTATTGTAAAATAACATGGACTATACATCAGGCACTTTCTCAGGCAAAAAGTAAAATTCGCTCTAATTGGGATGATATTTGGTACATAGATAGAGCTTGGTCTGAGAAATGTCCACACAAAGTTTGAGGCATGTAGCTACCATACAAGGGCAATTAATGATCAATAAACAAAAATTATATATACAGAAATACTCATAACTACTAAAGGGGAACAAATTTCTCCAATTAGATTCCATAGTTTTGAAGGACTCTTTGAGTACTATCAACCACCACAGTATAAGCATTCTCAAATTTTTGAAAATTCTTGCAAAAAAACATGAACACATCAGGCACTTTTTCAGGCAAAAAGTAAAATTCGCTCTAATTGGGTTGATATTTAGTTCATAAATAGAGCTTGGTCTGAGAAATGTCCACACAGAGTTTGAGGCATTTAACTATCATACAAGGGCACTTTTTCAGGCAAAAAATAAAATTCGCTCTAATTGGGTTGATATTTAGTTCATAAATAGAGCTTGGTCTGAGAAATGACCACACAAAGTTTGAGGCATTTAACTATCATACAAGGGCACTTTTTCAGGCAAAAAATAAAATTCGCTCTAATTGGGTTGATATTTAGTTCATAAATAGAGCTTGGTCTGAGAAATGTCCACACAAAGTTTGAGGCATTTAACTATCATACAAGGGCACTTTTTCAGGCAAAAAATAAAATTCGCTCTAATTGGGTTGATATTTAGTTCATAAATAGAGCTTGGTCTGAGAAATGTCCACACAAAGTTTGAGGCATTTAACTATCATACAAGGGCACTTTTTCAGGCAAAAAATAAAATTCGCTCTAATTGGGTTGATATTTAGTCCATAAATAGAGCTTGGTCTGAGAAATGTCCACACAAAGTTTGAGGCATTTAACTATCATACAAGGGCACTTTTTCAGGCAAAAAATAAAATTCGCTCTAATTGGGTTGATATTTAGTTCATAAATAGAGCTTGGTCTGAGAAATGTCCACACAAAGTTTGAGGCATGTAGCTATCATACAAGGGCAGTTAATGATCCAGAAGCAAAACTGATTACATATATAGAAATGCTCATAACTTTTGAAGGGGAACGAATTAGTCCAATTTGATTTCATATTTTTGAAGGTCTCTTTGAGTACTATCAACTACCACAGTATAAGCATTTTTAAAGTTCTGAAAATTCTTGCAAAAAACCATCACGCACTTTTTCAGGCAAAAAGTAAAATTCGCTCAGATTCGTTTGATATTTGGTACATAGATAGGGGTTGGTCTGAGAATTGTCCACACAAAGTTTGAGGCATGTAGATATCATACAAGGGCAATTAATGATCAAGAAACAAAACTTATTACATATATAGAAATACTCATGACTCCTGAACGGGAACGAATTTCTCTAATTTGATTTCATATTTTGGAGGTCTCTTTGAGTACTATCAACTACCACAGTATAAGCATTTTCAAATTTTTGAAAATTATTGCAAAAAAACATGAACACATCAGGCACTTTTTCAGGCGAAAAGTAAAATTCGCTCTAATTGGGTTGATATTTGGTACATAGATAGAGCTTGGTCTGACTAATTTCCACACAAATTTTGAGGCATGTAGCTATCATACAAGGGCAGTTAATGGTCAAGAAAAAACTTATTACATATATAGAAATACTCATGACTCCTGAACGGGAACGAATTTCTCCAATTAGATTTCATATTTTTGAAGGACTCTTTGAGTACTATCAAACACCCACAGTATAAGCATTTTTAAATTATTGAAAATTCTTGCAAAAAACCATAAACTTTTTTGAAGAAATTCGTTCCCCTTTAGGAGTTAAACATCAGGCACTTTTTCAGGCAAAAATTAAATTCGTTCTAATTGGGTTGATGTTTGGTACATAAATAGGGCTTGGTCTTAGAAAAGTCCACACAAAGTTTGAGGCATGTAGCTATCATACAAGGGCAATTAATGATCAGGAGTCAAAACTTATTACATATATAGAAATACTCATAACTCCTAAAGAGGAACGAATTTCTCCAATAGATTTCATATTTTTGAAGGACTCTTTGAGTACTATCAACCACCACAGTATAAGCATTCTCAAATTTTTGAAAATTCTTGCAAAAAAACATGAACACATCAGGCACTTTTTCAGGCAAAAAGTAAAATTCGCTCTAATTGGGTTGATATTTAGTTCATAAATAGAGCTTGGTCTGAGAAATGTCCACACAAAGTTTAAGGCATTTAACTATCATACAAGGGCACTTTTTCAGGCAAAAAATAAAATTCGCTCTAATTGGGTTGATATTTAGTTCATAAATAGAGCTTGGTCTGAGAAATGACCACACAAAGTTTGAGGCATTTAACTATCATACAAGGGCACTTTTTCAGGCAAAAAATAAAATTCGCTCTAATTGGGTTGATATTTAGTTCATAAATAGAGCTTGGTCTGAGAAATGTCCACACAAAGTTTGAGGCATTTAACTATCATACAAGGGCACTTTTTCAGGCAAAAAATAAAATTCGCTCTAATTGGGTTGATATTTAGTCCATAAATAGAGCTTGGTCTGAGAAATGTCCACACAAAGTTTGAGGCATTTAACTATCATACAAGGGCACTTTTTCAGGCAAAAAATAAAATTCGCTCTAATTGGGTTGATATTTAGTTCATAAATAGAGCTTGGTCTGAGAAATGTCCACACAAAGTTTGAGGCATGTAGCTATCATACAAGGGCAGTTAATGATCCAGAAGCAAAACTGATTACATATATAGAAATGCTCATAACTTTTGAAGGGGAACGAATTAGTCAAATTTGATTTCATATTTTTGAAGGTCTCTTTGAGTACTATCAACTACCACAGTATAAGCATTTTTAAAGTTCTGAAAATTCTTGCAAAAAACCATCACGCACTTTTTCAGGCAAAAAGTAAAATTCGCTCAGATTCGTTTGATATTTGGTACATAGATAGGGGTTGGTCTGAGAATTGTCCACACAAAGTTTGAGGCATGTAGATATCATACAAGGGCAATTAATGATCAAGAAACAAAACTTATTACATATATAGAAATACTCATGACTCCTGAACGGGAACGAATTTCTCTAATTTGATTTCATATTTTGGAGGTCTCTTTGAGTACTATCAACTACCACAGTATAAGCATTTTCAAATTTTTGAAAATTATTGCAAAAAAACATGAACACATCAGGCACTTTTTCAGGCGAAAAGTAAAATTCGCTCTAATTGGGTTGATATTTGGTACATAGATAGAGCTTGGTCTGACTAATTTCCACACAAATTTTGAGGCATGTAGCTATCATACAAGGGCAGTTAATGGTCAAGAAAAAACTTATTACATATATAGAAATACTCATGACTCCTGAACGGGAACGAATTTCTCCAATTAGATTTCATATTTTTGAAGGACTCTTTGAGTACTATCAAACACCCACAGTATAAGCATTTTTAAATTATTGAAAATTCTTGCAAAAAACCATAAACTTTTTTGAAGAAATTCGTTCCCCTTTAGGAGTTAAACATCAGGCACTTTTTCAGGCAAAAATTAAATTCGTTCTAATTGGGTTGATATTTGGTACATAAATAGGGCTTGGTCTTAGAAAAGTCCACACAAAGTTTGAGGCATGTAGCTATCATACAAGGGCAATTAATGATCAGGAATCAAAACTTATTACATATATAGAAATACTCATAACTCCTAAAGAGGAACGAATTTCTCCAATAGATTTCATATTTTTGAAGGACTCTTTGAGTACTATCAACCACCACAGTATAAGCATTCTCAAATTTTTGAAAATTCTTGCAAAAAAACATGAACACATCAGGCACTTTTTCAGGCAAAAAGTAAAATTCGCTCTAATTGGGTTGATATTTAGTTCATAAATAGAGCTTGGTCTGAGAAATGTCCACACAAAGTTTGAGGCATTTAACTATCATACAAGGGCACTTTTTCAGGCAAAAAATAAAATTCGCTCTAATTGGGTTGATATTTAGTTCATAAATAGAGCTTGGTCTGAGAAATGTCCACACAAAGTTTGAGGCATTTAACTATCATACAAGGGCACTTTTTCAGGCAAAAAATAAAATTCGCTCTAATTGGGTTGATATTTAGTTCATAAATAGAGCTTGGTCTGAGAAATGTCCACACAAAGTTTGAGGCATGTAGCTATCATACAAGGGCAGTTAATGATCCAGAAGCAAAACTGATTACATATATAGAAATGCTCATAACTTTTGAAGGGGAACGAATTAGTCCAATTTGATTTCATATTTTTGAAGGTCTCTTTGAGTACTATCAACTACCACAGTATAAGCATTTTTAAAGTTCTGAAAATTCTTGCAAAAAACCATCACGCACTTTTTCAGGCAAAAAGTAAAATTCGCTCAGATTCGTTTGATATTTGGTACATAGATAGGGGTTGGTCTGAGAATTGTCCACACAAAGTTTGAGGCATGTAGATATCATACAAGGGCAATTAATGATCAAGAAACAAAACTTATTACATATATAGAAATACTCATGACTCCTGAACGGGAACGAATTTCTCTAATTTGATTTCATATTTTGGAGGTCTCTTTGAGTACTATCAACTACCACAGTATAAGCATTTTCAAATTTTTGAAAATTATTGCAAAAAAACATGAACACATCAGGCACTTTTTCAGGCGAAAAGTAAAATTCGCTCTAATTGGGTTGATATTTGGTACATAGATAGAGCTTGGTCTGACTAATTTCCACACAAATTTTGAGGCATGTAGCTATCATACAAGGGCAGTTAATGGTCAAGAAAAAACTTATTACATATATAGAAATACTCATGACTCCTGAACGGGAACGAATTTCTCCAATTAGATTTCATATTTTTGAAGGACTCTTTGAGTACTATCAAACACCCACAGTATAAGCATTTTTAAATTATTGAAAATTCTTGCAAAAAACCATAAACTTTTTTGAAGAAATTCGTTCCCCTTTAGGAGTTAAACATCAGGCACTTTTTCAGGCAAAAATTAAATTCGTTCTAATTGGGTTGATATTTGGTACATAAATAGGGCTTGGTCTTAGAAAAGTCCACACAAAGTTTGAGGCATGTAGCTATCATACAAGGGCAATTAATGATCAGGAATCAAAACTTATTACATATATAGAAATACTCATAACTCCTAAAGAGGAACGAATTTCTCCAATAGATTTCATATTTTTAAGGTCTGTTTGAGTACTATCAACCACCATAGTTTATGAATTTCTAAATTTTTGACAATTTCTGCAAAAACCATGGACAAAAAGTGCTCTTATTCGCTCAGATTTGGTTGACATTAGGTACATAGATGGGGCTTGTTCTAAGAAATGTCCACACAAAGTTTGGGGCATGTAGATATCATACAAGGGCAGTTAATGGTCCAGAAACAAAACTTATTACATATATAGAAATACTCATAACTCCTAAAGGGGAACGAATTTCTCCAATTTGATTTCATATTTTTGAAGGTCTCTTCGAGAACTACCAACCACTACAGTATGAGCATTTTCAAATATTTGAGGATTTTTGAAAAAAAACCTGGTGTAACATCAGGCATTTTTTGGGTAAAAAATTGAATTTGCTCAGATTTGGTTGATATTTGGTACACAGATAGAGCTTGGCCCATGGTGGAATGATACATGGGTGTGCTCATGCGGAGAACGTAAACTGGCTGCATTTGCGCATGACGTCACTCAGGATGCACCGCGCGCTAATCAGAACATCCCAGTATGGAGAAATGTGTATTAAACTGATTTTATTTATAATTGATGTTTATTAAACTGCTTGATATTTACGAAATCTATAAATGTAATAATTATCAAATAAATAAAGGCGTATAATAATAATTAGCTACATATGGTATCCAAAAATTTAGTAATTGCTGCCGGTTTCAACCTGTCAATGAGTAATAATGAGTCATCATCAGGCATTATTATTATTATTATTAGCTTTTTTGTCTATTATTATTTTTACTAATATGATGAGGCTATTATTGTCATTATTATTAATGATATAATAATATTATTTGTCTATTATTATAATTATTAGTCTATTATTATTATTATTATCAATATTATTATATCTTGTCTATTATTATCATTATTATTATTTATAATAATAATATTATTATTAGTCTATTATCATTATTATTCGTCTATTTATTATTATTAGTCTATTACTATAATTATTATCATCATTGTTATTATCATTATTATTTTTATTAGTCTACTACTATTATTATTAGTATATTATATTCTTATTATTATTAAGTTAGTTAAATAAACCGCAATCTAATTTATTATTTTATAGAAATCAATTTATTATTTCATTTTATTGGCTTGATAATTCGCATACAGATTTTGTAATTGAGATGAGATAGAGATTTGCAAATGTTGACAGTAAATTGGAAATTGTAGTTCATGCAATGATTGTATTATGTCTCCTTTTAATAGCTACGAGTGAGATGTAAGTCAGAACACGAGCAAAGCGAGTCATTTGTTTACTCAGACCCATTTCATCAAATGATAGAGCTGTTAGTTTTTAAAATTCCTAAAATAGTTCAAGTTAAAACATCTCATCATATTAATCATGATAAACCAAGAAACGAATCTGAGCGACTGGCGATATGCATCCAGACTGACGTCACTGTCTCGGCTGTGGCCCGCCCCCATGCGCACGAGCACACCCATGTATCATTCCACCAGGGGCTTGGCCCGGGGAATGTACACACTAGATTTGGCGCATGTAGCTATCATACAGGGCGAATTAAGGCTAGAAATAAATTATTACATATTTATAAATGCTCATAACTCCTGAAGGGGAATGCATATCTCCAATTTGATTACATCTCTTTGAAGGTCTCTTCAAGTAAAATCAACCACCACTGTTTAACCATTTTCAAATATTTCAAGATTTTTGCAAAAAACCATGGACCATTAGGCAAAAAGTAAAATTCACTCAAATTTGGTTGATATCTGGTACACAAATAGGGATGGCCTGAGGAATGTCCACAAAACATTTGGGGCATCTAGCTATCATTTAAGGGGAGTTATTGATTTGAAAAAAAATTATTACATATATTGAAATGCTCATAAAACCTGTAGGGGAACGAATTTCTTCAATTTGATTACATATTTTTGAAGGTCTCATCAAGTACTATCAACCACCAAAGTATGAGCATTTTTTTATATTTTTGAAGATTCTTGCAATTTTTGGGGGAAAAATAAAATTCGCTCAATTTTGGTTGATATATGGTACCAGATAGAACTTGGCCTGAGTAATGTCCACAATAAATTTTGCGCATCTGGCTATCATACAGAGCGTAATTAAGACTAGAAATAAATTGTTATTACATATTTAGAAATGCTCAAAACTCCGGAAGGGGAACGAACTTCTCCAATTTGATTACATCTTTCTAAAGGTCTCTTCAGTACTATCAACCACCACAGTATAAGTATTTTTAAATATTTGAAGATTATTAAAAAATCAGGCGCTTTTTTAGACAAAAAATTATATTGTCCCAGACTTGGTTGATATTTGGTACACAGATAGGGCTTGGCCCAAGGAATGTTCACACCAAATTTGGCGCACCTAGCTATCCATTCAGAACAGCCTGAGACAAATTGGTCGGGCTCGAATCATTAGCGTCTTCTTCTTCAAACTCTAATAAATAACTATCTTCTATAATCTACTGAGTGAGAATAAGGGTACTGGACAAATACATACAACAATTAACATAAAAATATATTTATTCGTACAAATCGTTCCATTACTAATGACTTTTATTGCAATAATAAAATTCAATTTTTATCAAAATATATAAAACAGCTAGACAAACATAATGTTGTTCTCATAAATTGTATGGCATGGCATGTGATTCCTTGGCTCAAATATAATAACTTCAAGCATAATAGCTAAAACTAGTGTCTCTCTCTAATCACTAAGCAAGCAAATTTTCACTTTATATACAGGATCACAGATCTTTGTCAATCATCATGGAAGACTTTGTGATAGAAACAATCCAACTGACATAAATTTTAAATGATAAATTAGATACATTGAGATTAATCTTTTGAAATAAAAAACAGAAAACGCTACTCATTTTCAAGTTTAGGATGAAAAACAAAGAAAAATCTCCTTCTGAAAACATTTTGACCTGAAAATTTGAACTGAACGCATTCTACAAGTAAAAAAATCGGGTTTCCAAATATCTGCAATATTTTAAGCAATCGAGTTTCTGCATATTGAGAATAATAGACAAACTTAGCTTCAATGAACCTTTAAATGTTCATAACTTGAAATTATAATTTAAAACATGAAAGCATGCTCAATCAAAAATGGGGGCTGAAATCAAAAATTCTAAACATGGAGTACAAGCATGTTTGTTAGTAAGTGCTCTATCGTAGAAAATCCATTACTTACCCGCACATATGGTTAATAAAATTGTAAATTGCAGCAGCAATTTTGTACCATAAAAAAACTCTGAATTGAGAAATAAATTCAACGTTGAGGTGACGTTACCTCTGACAAAACTTTCAAAATGAACAAAATTATTGTCGGATTGATAATTTATTTATTGCGAATAACTGAAACACCGAATGTTTTCAGAAGCTAGATTAAATTCAACACTTGAGATCAAAACAAAAGTAAAGACATCTATGTCAATCTCAAATTTTCTCACATTCATTTCATTTAATTACAGCTAGTTTGTAAAAAATAGTCTCATATGCATGTACTAAATACCTTTAAAGTAGTAACTTGAACATGTAATTCAGATTGCTTATGACGGGATTGATGATATTGTGGTTCGTTTCCTAGATTAACAAGCTTCTGTGATGAGAATACAAATAGCGCATTACAGTGACTTTATATTCAGTCCTTGTAACTTTTTATATTCATTGTACGGCGCATTACTTCAAAATAAGGCAAAAAAGACCAGGTACACGCTCCTGACATTTTGGCTTCTACGGCTCTAATACAATTCTCAATCATCATTTGATCAATTTCAAATAGGATTCAAATACAAAATCCTATAAAGATCTGATTTTGCTGCCAACACATTACAACCGAAATGTCAATACCGAATACCTGGCCTTTTATAGTGCCTTACTTCAAAACAACTCATCTAAAGGTGTATGCAACGGTGAAATACATTGCAACCTAAATAACTGACAATTTTCAAATCAATTCTCAATACATATATGTTCACTAGAAACATATTTCCATCTACATGTCCTTCGTAATTTAGTGGACTTGCCAAAGAATCTAATAATCCGGTAACAAATCAACATAGTTTCCAAAATCGATTATACATTAAAAAATACATACTAGTCGATACAAAATTATTTACATAGTTTACACATCAACATATCAATTCTTAAATGGCTACATGGTAATGCTTGTACTAAAATAAATTCTATAATTCTCAGTACATGTAGTTACATAATTTACACGAACGGTAAAGCTTCGATTTGTAAGAGTATATATGGTACTTACTTATTATACGGAGGCCACTATTTAACTAGCTTAACCAAACCTTGCTAGATCGTGAATTCCTAGATATCAAATTCAGTAAATTTTTGCTCTAACACAAGCAATCTTCAGAACATTCCAATTTACGGGACAGTTGGGTTGAGCTTGTTAAATAGTGGTCTCCATATAGTATGTAAGTACTGTATATATAGATATATATTTAGCAATTTACAAGTAATTTGAATATCAAATAATGGGGTGTAATGCTAAACGTATGACTCTTCGTCAACAAATGTTCTAGTGACGACATAACGCTGGGATTGACCACAGTCGCCGAGGTAGTAGGAGGTGATAGGCGCTCGTCGGTTAGTGGTAGGGGGGGTATTGGCAGGGGGAGGGGGACGGTAAGGAGGTGGAGGGGGAAGGGAGCGGGATCTGTGAGCGGCGCGTTCCTCCTTCCGCTTGAGGCGACCACGAGTTACCACGTGTGTTGAGGCCACATGGACCGGCGGCAAGTGACGCAACTTGGGCGTGACTTCGTTCCCGCGCGAATTTGAGCGGGAAACGTGGGGCGTGCAGTCGTCATCCGAAAGCGTGCTCGAGTCCTCACACTCGCCGCCTCCACCATTCTCCATCTCTTCATTTTGCGACTCATCATTCTGTGACGTAGGCTGTGACGAATAGTAGTATGACTCACTGTTCGGAGATTCGAATTTATCTGACAATCTGGGCGAACTATAACTCTCCGTCAGTATTTGTACACGTTCTCTATTATCATTCGACGACCTCTGAGACATTGGGGACGAGTACTGCACCCTGTTCTTTTCAGAAGTCTTCCTCGTTCCATAAATCTGTTCAGAAATCCTTTGAGAAATGAAATTATTCTGATCATAGGTCTTCATGGAAGCATCATTTGTGGACGAAGAATTTCTCGTGCAATTGATATACAAATCTTTATATGGCGCCGAAACATCGACCACTTCACAATGTACTGCAGTAACTTTTCTCAATGGTGGATGTCTACCAAACTTATCCTCGGGAAATCCTTGCTTCTTCTCAACATTATCGATATCGTTGGGTAGCATTGCTTGTCGTCGGATAGGCGAGATGAGCTCACACTTGTGGAGCGAGTGGCCGTCCTTTCCAATGTCTGGCCTGTTCCTTCTGGGCGGCGTCGGTGGCGGAGCTGAATCCAGGAGCGATTCTTCAGACGCACTTCTCCTGACGGCGTCCTCTTGCTTGGAGTTGGCAGCTGAACTGAGGCGTCTCGATCGCTGCCTGAACCAGGCCTGTCGAGAGAAGTTCGGATTCAGTCTCTCCTCCCACCCGCCGTACACACGCACATACTCGCCAGGTACGGACAAAGATGGTGTGACCTGAAATATTAAAATAATAATATCTTTATTTCTGCATGATGAAAATACAAAAGCTTAATTACACATTTTGCACAAGTAACACTGTACAATAATAATAATAATAATAATCATCTTGGTAGCCTATGTATAGTTTACAAATAGCAGAAATATACTGCCATGCAAGTGATAAACATCACGTCTGCATGGAGGAGCATTCAGTACTCACATATTATAGAATGCATTGAAAGAAGACAGAGTAATAAACAAAATACAATAGTAATAAAAATGAATAAGTGGAAAGAAATATTAGAATAATCATCGGTTAATGATGGCTGGAAATGGAAAGTGAATTACAAATTAATGTGATAGACAAAGGACTAGAAGTAGAATCTTTCATGAACTGAATGGCTTTAACTCTGCAAATTTTTATTAAAAAAGTAATTTCATATTTGAACAAAAACAAGCGTTTATTTGAAAAAAATGCGACTATATATGCCTCCAATCATGAATAATATAGATTTTTTAAATGAACAGTTTGTAAACGCTTACTCATGCCACAAGCTAACAAATTAACGCCGAAGTTTTTCATAAGAGAGGGATAAATCTATTGAACAATGGATTGAATCAAAATTTTATTTCAAACTCTTGCTTATTTCCTGACTGTATTTACGGAAGATGTGTTATTAGGAGGTATTTTTTTACAATTTTTGACTGTCTCCTACTCACAAAAATTCATTTCACTTTTCTCTTTTTCCCCTTCTGTTTTCTTATCTTATGGATATTATTTTATAATTTTCTTCTCAGCTTTTTTCTCATCTTTTATCCCTTTCTCCTTCTCTTCTTCCTACTTCTACTTTCCTCCTCCTCTTCCTACTTCCGCTTTCCTCCTCCTCTTCCTACTCCCTCTTTCCTCCTTCTCTTCAACATCTCTTTCTCATGGGTTGAGTGTAAGAAAGGACCAGAAGTCCTAACTTCGACCTTAATAAAGGCAATCAATCAATCTCCATCTTCTCCAGGAAAAAAATCATATTACATTCAAAACCTATATTAGATACAGAACTGTATCCATCATCGTGCTCCATTGATGCACCTAGCTCATTTTAATGTCACATTGATCGCTACTTTCCTCAACATACTTTCATTACATTAACTATTTTGAGTGGTACAAACACAACTGACCTTTGTATGGGGATCGAAGGCAGGATCGTATCCACTAGAACTAGTTGAGCCGGACTCCTCCTCATCGGGAGTGTACAGTTGTGAATCGGACATTGTCAGGCCCGAGTCTCTGGACAGCGACATCTTATCCTTTCGGGGAGGTGGCGAGCACTCCAGACTGTCTATTGAAGAATCATCTCTCCTCAATGCTGCAATTAAAAACACATAATCAGAAAAAGAATGAAAAAGAATTATTCTTTTGGATCACTGTAGGTACTTAATACAAATTTCAAATTCATTTTATTGCCATCGACAAAACAATACAAACAAAAAATTAAAACCTCCAAAATAAAAAGAAATATTGAAACAACAACAAAGCCAGTGAATGAATAAAATAACAATAGCAGTTGAAATAAATTTAAAAAAATATATGAACAGGAGAATATAACCTAATTATTACAGGCGTTGCTAGCAAGAGCTAAAAAGCTTGAGCGCCAGCAACGAGTCAATATAAAATTTATATTGCTATTTAATAGCAAACTTTATTAATCGCTCAGTGGCTCGCGTGTGAAAAAGAGAAAAAGCAAGTTGCAATAATTGTACCTTCAAGAATTATTCTTAATAAAAGTGAGGAAATGAAGAGAGAAGATTGAGAATAGAAAGAGTAAACAGAAGAGAGAAGAGAAGAAATGAAAGCTATTAGAATGGAAAGATATTAGTTATTATTATGATTGAGAAGAAGGTAAAGTTATAATCAGTTTTATGATTTTTATTATTAATTGATTAATGATAATTTTTTTTAATACAAGATAGGTGAAGAGAAAATGCATAGTAGATATAAGAGAAAGAATGTAAGTCATGATCATGAAAAGATAATTGGCAATAAAGATTGATTTGATTTACAAGCTCACAGCTAACAAGCATACGCCCCAATATTTTCTCTGTTTTTCTTTGTTTTGTTTTTTTTTAATTTGACAATTTTAAATTTCAGAAATATTTTAATACAAACAAAAAGGATCCCGCTTGTACTGTGAAAATAAGGTAAATAATTGATGTTAGCAACAATGGTTCAAATTTTTATTCTTACTGGAGTTGACCCAGCTATGCACTATTTCAACTATAATCATGGCTCTTGAAATGTAATGTATTCTAATATGCATTTCAAGAGTGGTTGTTTTACATAATAAACCTGATAACGTCATAATGTCATGTTGCAGGCTATGCTCCAGAGATGCAGCTATAGTTCGGCCATGCCCTAACCAGCATAGACAAGCGGCAATCTGTTTGTCATCATAATTATTTTAATATTTTATCCCCAAACTCCAAATTAAATCGGGATACCACTTGGACTATAAGGAAGCTGTATGCCAATATCAAGAGTCCAGTGCTCGTATTATTTATAAAGGGTCTTTCAAGAGGGACTCTTGAAATGACTCGAGGGACTTTTGAAATGACTCGAGGGACTTTTGAAATGACTCAAGGGACTCTTGAAATGACTCAAGGGAATCTTGAAATTTCTCGAGTGACTCATGAAATGATTCAAGGGACTATTGAAATGACTCAAGGGACTCTTGAAATGACTCAAGGGAATTTTGAAATGACTCAAGGGACTCTTGAAATTTCTCAAGTGAATCATGAAATGATTCAAGGGACTCATGAAATGATTCAAGGGACTCTTGAAATGACTCAAGTGACTCTTGAAATGACTCAAGGGACTCTTGAAATGACTCGGGGGACTCTTGAAATGACTAGAGGGACCCTTGAAATGACTCAAGGGACTTTTGAAATGACTCGAGGGAATCTTGAAATGACTCGAGGGACTCTTGAAATGACTCGAGGGACTCTTGAAATGCCTCTATTGCATTTTAAGAGTCCCTTGAGTCAAGATACACTGAAGGAACGTCCCTAGAAGGCCCTAAATTTCTAGAATCCTCCTATGAAATGCAAGAGCACATACACCCAGTCAGATGGATGGACAAACAATGGCACAATTAAGCTATGTATAGCGGTCTGTCAGGTCCTTCATAATTGTTATATCGAAAGAATTAATTCCACCAATGGAAAATAGTTATTTATGTATTAAGAGCATGAAGCGCGACTTTATCGCTCGAGTCAAAACATTTACTGCGCGATGCACAGCGGAGCGCAGTAATTTTGCGAGAGCGATAAAGAAGGTTCACGTGCGAAATACATACAATATTTTTCCTACAACTGCAGTTCTGGATTCCAACACAATAAAAGTTTGTAGTTTGTAACATCACAGACCGTGCGCGGATTTGGTTAGCGTTCGACTTTATTCAGGTTATGTGAATTTCACGGATTCCATGATCCACCAATGAGAAGACATCAAAATCAAAACAGAAGCGTAAAGAAAACAGCTGGCGAGCGTAAAGTACTTTACGGCTTGCGGAGCAGTAAAGAGGTATTTTACAATTAGTTTTCAGTATGTAAAGAACTACTTTACGAGCAGCTGTAGGAAAATAGAATTTAAAAACTTACAATCAGACTCCTCAGTGCCGGAATCACGTGGGTCGCCCAGCAGATGCGGAACATGGGTGCCCAACAGGAATTGGCAGTTGGTGATAAGACACTCAACCAGTGCGGGCACAGCACGCAGGTCCTCGACGACGCCCACACCGACGCCGGCGTCCGTTGTTGCCGATCCGGCGCCGCTCCACAGCAGGCTGGGGCCGACACACACGCCCAGATTGGCCGCCGACATCAGGTTCTGCGCCGAGCGACGCGAAATGTGGTGCAGCACGCACACAAAGTGCGCCAGCAGTGTGTGGTTGGCCTTCGGAAGCTGCTGTAGCACTCTGTAATTTCACCATAATTTTAGCATTTCAATCTTCAAAATACAATTTTTTCATTTCACATACATAACCCAATTAAAATATAAATAATAAAGAATAACAATATACACAATTTAAAAAACATTATGAATGTAGTAAAATACATAATTAAGAAAAAACTACTTTCCCTTATGCCAATAACATTGTCAACAGCCAATACAGTTTAAGACAAAATTCAAGTAAATTTCAGATCTCAATAAAACTAATATTTAATCAATTAGGAGACCGCTAATATACATAAGTACTAAGATCATAAATAAAATTCCCAATCAATACCTCAACAATAGTAAAATAAACAAGAAAATGAAAAATAATAGCAAATTGATAAAAAAATTACTTTCCTGTTCTTTTATTTTGGAAAAATAGCAGTTTTACCATTCCTTCTCACTCATTAAATCCTTTAACCTTCCCTTTCTTCTCCTTCTTCCTCCTACCCTAATATTATGAGAACCCCTCCCTAGTACGTGGGCAACCATTGTTGGAAGGGGTTACAGTATATTTATATTTTTAAATATTACTATTTATTAATATTTTTAAAAAGTTTTACTTTTGTATAATTTTGCAATTCAGTTATTGTATTTTGAAATTTCTCATTTTCTGCATGACATGCATATGTGTTTTGTTCTATAAATAAATTAAATAAATAAAAAAAGCAAAATACAAATAACTGGCTCTGTGGTGGGTCGTGCTGAAGGAAGGAAAGGGAGAAACCAAAAATGGTTTTCCATTTCATCGGCAGGTAGTGAATAAAAAAAAAGATCTGAAAGAAAAGCCCCTGAAGATACACGAGGGGGGGGGGAGCGGATTGCACGTTTAAAATTCATCACGTAAAAAATTATCCTTATTTCTTCCTAATCGTTCAACATCTTGTCCCCTCTTCTCCTCATTTTTCTATACCTTTTCATTTTCACCTTGTTTTCTCTTCTTTTTTCTCCTCTTTCTCCTACTTCTCCAGCGATAAAATCATATAAACTTCAAAACACTAATTAGATATAGTAATGTATTTAAAATTATCTTATCTTATGCTTCATTAATGCACTTAATTATTAATTTTGGAGCACATGGAGCGCTAGTTTTCATTGCAGAGGCCTCTTGCAAGACGTTTATAAATTAGAATGATAGATTGCCTCATTCAATTGAATCTGGATTTTTGAGAATGTAAGTTGTAACATGTCTATAAATTTAATAGTAATATTTCTCCCTCTTCTTTTTTCTCCTCCTCCTCCTCCTCCCCCCCCATCATCATCGTCTTTTTCCTTCTCATTCTTCCACCACCTTCTTCCTTCTCCATTACCTTATTTTTATAATCCTCCTTCCTTTTTCTTCTCCTTCTTCTTATTTTCATTTTTTCTACTCCTCTATGCCCATTCTTCTTCCTCTCCTCCTCCAATCGCTTATTTGCCAGCGTTAGTGAGTTTTGACAGATAGCAATAGCTGTTTATTACATGGGTTTAATTCTAATTCTATGTCTCCTTGCTAATAATAATGAATTAATTATTTTAACAAAGATTATGCAATTAATCCTATTTTTCGATAGTAATGACTGTAATGATGTTATCTGTAATGACATTGAGTATAATGTAATGACGTTTGCAAAACTATCTGTGATTGTACATGCAAAAAATGAATATATTATTATTATTGACTTACTCTTTGAGCATGAGTAGTTTATTGTGGATGTTGGGATTGTCGAGAGCGGCCTTCCAGTGCGGATAGAGCGCCGATGTGAGCAGCGGATCGGGCAGCGAGCGCAAGAAGTCCTTGAGCAGAGCGGCGGTGACGAGGACGGGAATGTGCTCCCAGGCGACCACCTCGCCGTTGTCCAACTTCTCGCGCAGTTCGCGCACCAGACGCGCGTTTGCCGACTTCCGGAATATGCCCTGTGTGAACGGGCCTTTGTTCAGCACTTGCTGCAGCATCATCTGCACAAGCAAATAAATAAATAAATTAATTAATGAAATTTCTTTTCCTACAATTAGAATTACCCAACAGAGCGGCTATTCAAGCACTCATTATAATCCGTACGCCACAGCGGGAGGGGGGGGGGCTGGATGTTACTTTAAAGCATTTTATTACTTTTTTTTTGAGGATGAAGCCCACATAGGTCTAAGACCTGTGCGTGGGTAACGAGTTGGACGATGGTGATTTATGAGTTGGACCTACAGTTTAAGGTGGGTTCCGAACCACCGGGAAGTGATTTTCAGCAGAGAAATTTATTTTTTCCTGTATTTCTTGTTCCATGACGAACTGCGTTGTTAATATTAACTTTTTATGTGAATTTAACGACTTGCAGTCAAATATTCATTAAGAATAAATAAGATTTACTTACTCTGTAGGCCGAGCGCTTTCGAATCTTTGAGTAAGTAAATCTTATTTATTCGTAATGAATATTTTACTGCAAATCGTTAAATACGCATAAAAAGTTAATATTATTTTTTGTTTGAAATAAACCTGAATTTGAAATTTAATATGGGAAACAGCTGATTTCCGCACTCGTTTACATTGCCGCACTTCAGGTGCAACAACTGTAGTAAAAATGTAATGTGTAACTAGTATGCAAGGTATCTTAGCTGCACCTCTCGTGCAGCAAAGTACTACATTAGTTACACAAATAACTATTGACGGATTGGCATAAGAGCAAAGAAACTTCAATACAACACACAAAGCACAATCAAAATCAATGCTATTTCGTTCCTTTATTCATCAAAACCCATTGATCACGTAGGCTGGTAGTTGGAGAGCACGTTGACGTTCCAACATTAGAATAAAATGAAAAGTCCAGACATGAATCAAGACTAAAAACATATAACGAGCAAACAACTTAAAATAATACTCAATTGAACAAATCAGGGAGGATTACAAACTCCCACCGCTACACAGTGTCTGGCTGCATAAGCGAGTGTGCAAACAGTGACAACGAGGAATAGGGCATATTTCCATATATATTTTTTTTTTTTTGAGTATGTAGCCCACATAGGCCTGACACCTGTGCGTGGGTAATGAGTTGGATGATGGTGATTGATGAGTGGGACCTACAGCTTTAGGTGGGTTCCGAACCACCGGGAAGTGATTTTACAGCAGAGAACAGTGTCTTTCTTGCTGGCCAATCTAATCGGTCACCCTTACAAACAGGACCTACGAGAACGCAGCTCATCTATCTGATTGAACAGATACCTGCTACGGCTATCACTTCCCTATTGCTCTGTCAATATGCCCGATTCCTCGCAGTCACTGTACAACCCAGCACACCTCTAAGCTACTTTCTACGTTTGACATATACGTTTGATAGACAACACAATTGATATAGTTTCTTTTGTATCTGAGATGAACAAAACTCAATTCACATCAAGCTACAATAAGGCAATAATTACAATACTCCTGAAGCTAAAGTAAATGATCTTTCAATACTAATCTTCATTTCAAGATATAATTTCAGTAAGCTAATAATTTAGATTAGACAAGGTTACATTTATCAAGCGGCCACTGGCCACCTCTTAAAGGGGTATATGGGGACTTGTCATATTTTCAAAGTCATCATTTACACAAATTATTATTTTGAATTTTGTTTAGTTTCAATATCATCTATTGATAATACTGATATGCACTGCACCTAAATTCAATTCAGTACTCCCAAACTATAAACTATTGCTTATGGGCTAATATAGAATAAGATAAATTTAGTTTCTATATTTTATTGTATCAATAAGTGATAATTATCGTACATAGCTGATTTTGTTATTTTGTAGTTTGTTTGTAATAATTTTTGAAAAATAAATAAATTCATTCAATATAAAAACAAACGTTTTTTCTTCTGTTGTAACAAACTAAACACTATTTTGTATGCTTCTCAAAACCCAACTTAATAAGGTCTTCTAAAATGAGAAATCTCACCATGACAGAGCGTGGTAGCGTTTCGCCCTCACAGACGCGAGACAGCGGCTGGCCGAACAGGCATCCTGTGCTGTCTTTGCTCAGACTTCTCCTGAACACTTGGCCGATGCGGATTCTGCCCGGCTTCTTGGCACTCTTCTTCACCTCGTTCTCGTGCGGTTTACACGTACTCCTGTTCAAAAATCACATTATTCATTCCACTCATCTAAGCTACAAGAAATCAATTGAAATAGAAGAAAACAAGCCAACATTTCAGACTAGAGATGTGACCAGATTGAGCGAGTCGTTGAAAGTAACTGACTCTTTAAAATGAACTACGAACTAGTAGTTCAAATTCAGAAAGTAGGTAGTTCATTTTTGAACTGCGTTTGTGTTTTACGGAATACAGTCAACACACCATCTAGTGAACGCTCCTTGAATTAGCAGAGCAGTGCAGCGGCCTGATATAGGCACAGCTAGACAAGAGCACTCACCTCCCCACTCAACGAGCATTTTGAACTGTGAAGTGAACTAACTACACCAACAGCTTGCTCACTTTCTCACCTCTCTCAGCTCCACGAGCTTTTTGAAATGTGAGCTGAACGAACTACAACTAAAGCTAGCTGAGAAAGCTCATTGCCTAAGCTCTGTGCTCTGGAATATTAAACTGATGACTCAGATTCGGAGAATTATTCATATTGAGGCGCCAGACATACACGGCAGTTTATTTGTGTGTGTGTGTGTGTGTGTGTGTGTGTGTGTGTGTGTGTGTGTGTGTGTGTGTGTGTGTGTGTGTGTGCATGAGTGCTCAGTCAGCGAGAGAGCGCTTAGCTGCTGAACAAGCAATGGTAGTGGATGAGCACGAGCATTGCTGATGACTCATTTTTGAACTAGTTCGAATGAATGACTCACTTATAAGAGTGAGGGCGATTGAACGACTCATTGAAAAGAGTCATTATTGCCAAGCCTATTTCAGACTTACACAGTTTCCAGTTTATTAAGGCCGATTCACACTTATCGGGCACGACAAGGACTCGGCAAAGCTAGCAGGTGCTAGCAGACTCACCGGATTTTTACCGGTCAAACAATCAAATCACCCATTGCAATCGTAATTACGCACGCACTACGAAAACTAGTTCAAAACGTGTTATCTACAAAATAAAATCTGTCCAAAATCGGTGTGTGTGTGTGTGTGTGTGTGTGCAATAAGGCATAATTGCAGTTCTCCTGAAATTCATTTAATTTATAGTGTTAATCTGTAGAGTAGAAACCAAGCAGTCAGCTTCAATTGGTCTTAACATCTGTTTTATAGAAATCCACACAAAACTATAGTCTGTTCAGCGAGCCTACGGAGTGGTGTAAACAAACATGTGCGTGCGTGCAAGCCGAGACTCAACGAAGCCCGATTCACAGATAGCCTAGTTTTTAAAATGCATCGAACAGGCAACAGGCCTACCAATTGAAAACGACTTCTACATCAAATAGCTACTTCGATAATACTTATTATTTATTGTAAATGGAAATGGATACATGAGATTAATGAATTACATATGAATAAGATGGCTATTTTCTTACCTTCAATGCTTGGGTAATGCATCCAAACATTCAGCATTCACTGGTATCACTATTATTAGTCGGTGTAGAATTGTTCATAAATTTGTCGATTGAATTATTTTCACCAATACATTTGAGATGAAAATACTGACTTGATAACTGCATTCAAAATCTAATATATTCTTGAAATAATGCAATAATAATTATTTATTTCACAAACTGGAAGTGCGACAACAGCTGTTAAGAACGAACTGTAGGTGGCAATGAGTGTGAATAGACCGACCGACTAATGTCAGTACAATTATCGGAATTCCTCACTCACATACTAAGTACATGCAAAGTTTGTTTGGGTTACTCCGTAGGCTCGTTGAACAGACTATAGTTTTACCAATATCTAGTGATAGAATTGATGTTAAATTATTGAATGTTATTTTCATTAATTTAATTGAACAGATTATAAAACATTCGAGTACAAACCTTAAAATGAAATGGCAACGCGCTAATGGATCATGCACGTTGTTACAGTGATCCAGGTCAAATCCTTCCTCGGAGCTCAGGCCATCTCTCAGGCAGCTCAGCTTGATTGCAAATGGCCGCTCATGTCCTGCACAAGAAAAACACATTTCAAAACTTAATTCTACAATTTTTTGGCGAAAAATCATCTTCAGATGGAATCTATTCGGGAAGGTTCAATATTTCAGCTATTAACACGATCCTGTTAGGTTAGACCAACTTTTAAAAAAAACATATGAAACTAATAATTTGAATTAAATGGTATAGTGAGCGTCTTATAATTAGAGTAGAATTGGAATTTCCTCATTTCGAATTCCTTCAAATGCTATTAATTTATACTGAAGACTTCCGCAATGGCTGATATTGACAACAGCACTGAATAGCTGATGGAAATCAAATAATGCTACTGTACAAAAATATTAGTCACCACTGTGAATCGAACCACGGACCTCCCAATTGCTGGTCGGTTGCCTTAATCACTAGACTATACGTTACCTTTCTGCTCGGCAGCAATCATTTTAAACAAAGCCATATCGGCTCGTATTTCACAAGTTAATTTCCCATGTTGAATTGGGCGCTAAAAGTTCGGCTGGCAGAATCTACTCCTGCCGCCACTTAGGGCCGTATTTATGAACTTTCCTACAGTTTCTCTTGACTCGAGGGACTCTTGTAATGTAATTTATTTATATAGGCATTTTAAGACTCCCTCGAGTCAAGAGACACTGAAGGGACGTTCATAAAACGATAATGTAAAACTTGACCACAATTGAATCGCTACTCACCAATGAGTGGATAGGGCGCTTCTTCCCGGGCTGTTTTCGCCCACAACTGGAATTGAGAAGGATCCAAACCGCGCATCTCCAGGTGACTAAGTGCTGAACGAATGCAGTCCTTGGCTGTCTCATCCGGGCCCACACTGAATGTTTTACACTGCAACACAAAATTCATTCTTCTTATTTGGAGAAATCAACAATTATTAAGCACGTGGAATGTATGCCTATAAAATTGTTCAATCAACTTCCTCTAGAGGTTAGACATATGAATATTTAAAACTTCAAATCTTGCAAAATACATTGTTTTGGAAAAATTCTTGTATTCGGTTGAATAATTTTTGTATAGACCTTATGAGTGTGCAGCCTGTTCTAAATACTCTCACTACTTGTACACAGTAAATAATGCTGGATTCATACCATATTATGTCAGTCTAAATTTTAGACTAGCCTGTGAGATATATATATTAGTATTAATTGTTGCTGACTTATATTTTAGTATAGTATAGTATTTGACTGTGATTATTTCCTTGAACTTGCTGTTTTTTTTTGTTTTTTTTTTTTTTAATTTAGATAATTCTGACTATTTTTAAAATGACGATTGTTTCAACATTTGCAATGTTTATGGCTATAAATGATTGATTGATATATAATTATAACTTTGTTAGTTTTTTCAACTTTTTCATGTTTTTTTTAGGATGAAGCCCACATAAGTCTGTGACCTGTGCGTGGGTGAGGAGTTGATCCTACAGTTCAAGGTGGGTTCCGAACCGCCGGGAAGTTATTTTACAGCAGAAAACCGAGCCTTATACAATATAGATACAAATACAACTGTATTGATTTTCAGTTATAGAAACGGTAAAAGAATACAACTGTATTGTTGTCATGCCACTGTATTGGTGATAATTCTGAAAACTGTAACTGAATTACGAATATTATAAACAATATAAAAATAGAGCCAAGAACTGTAGAAATATAATGCTTTATAATGCAATACTATACTTTTACATGTAGTACTTGATATGGAGTTGATTTAAAATCATTGTAAAACTTATAAAAATGTGATACTAATTCAAAACAATGGGTAGTGTGAATAAAGTTGATTCAGCTGCGTATCTGATATTCAGTTGACTTTGTTAAGTTAATATTGATCTGTTGAGTCAACGGGAGTCTGATCGAAAGGCGTGAGAAACAGATTTTATTCATGGGATTGACTGGAGTTTCTATTCTCATCAAATATCAAGAATCTAGAACGCCGAGTTAAAAACATGGGTTACTCAACTGTATTCAAACCACCCAAAGCATGTGCACACCACCCAGTAATGAATGTACATGTACAATGGAATCAGCACAATATTCAGTAACAATTTACAACTTTGAACGGTCTCCGAGTAAAGAGATCCAATAAAAAGTTTTTTATCAGCAATAAATGCCGACTAGGCATTTTTGTTCCAAGTTGTAAACTAGTTTCATAATAATCAGAATCAAATCAGTTATCAACCCTAACCAGTTGTAATGATTCGAATGCCTATCGTTCAATAAATAAAATTCTAACCTGGCACTTCTGGGGTCTATAAAAAATAAACATATAATTGGTATATAATATTTTTCAATCAATTCAATGACGAATAAAACTTGAAGTATACATATTTCAATAATATTTCATTGAGTTCCAGTAAAAAAGCAAGGATTTTTTTTAGGATGACGCCCACATTGGTCTGAGACCTGTGTGGGTAATGAGTTGGATGATGGTGATTGATGACTTGGACCTACAGTTTTAGGTGGGTTCCGAACCACCGGGAAGGGATTTTACAGCAGAGAACCGTGTCTTTTTTAATGGCCAATCTAATCGGTCACCGTTACAAACAGGTCCTACGAGAACGCAGCTTATCTCTATCTGATTGAACAGATACCTACTACGGCTCGCGGCTATCACTTCCCTCTATAGTAATACAGCCTTATACTACATGAAACCAACTTTCAAACATAAAAACATTATGTAATTATGTTAAATGGTTTTCCTGACCTTACTAGACAAAAATAAAATTTCCAGTTATATTTCTTTGAGTTCCAGTAAAAAAGCATGGTATGGTAGTACAGCCATATACTACATGAAACCAACTTTCATGTTCAAACATAAAAATCATCATCTAATTATTTTTACTGGTTCTCCTGGCCTTACTAGACACAAATAAAATTCATTTTTTATGTGGTTTGGTACAATACGCTGAAAAAAGTTCAAGGGAGATTGTCATATTCGAAATGAAACAAGCAGGGAATGTTCAACATGAAACAAACGATATTGTCCGAACAGAATCAGCTTAACAACTAGCTAATAAATATGCTTATAGAGAATCTTGAATACAATATTCCAATCATGTACCATACAACTGCTTGTAGCAGCAGAGTGTTGTAAAAGAAGTATATTTATTATTCAATTGCCAGTCATTTCATTGTCTTTGGCAGTTGTTCTCTTATGCATAATTATAGAATAGGAATAAATCTGAAGATGGGAGAAGGGTGCGAACATTTCATGAGGATTATCGCCACGAGGATGGTACTACGGACCTGAATTGTGATCGGAATGTTGAACAGCTCATTGAAATGAGATACACCTCTTCGAAATGCGAGTCAGGTAGGCATGACTGGTTCATTACATAACTACAGCTTGATTGCATACTGTTACAAGTTACAATAATAAAAAACAATTGTACAGTGCAGTACTAAAAGACAAAAGCCAACTACAATTTTCAATTATTGCCGGTTTTGAAAGTAATAACCATTCTAATTCGAGTGCCTAGCACTTCAATAAATATAAATAATTTTATAGGTAATGGTAATAAAAGCGTATGGTTTTTATTTATGGGGAGGCCCTTACGGGTAGCTCCACCTCGTCTTTTCAGCCATGTTATGGAGATAATTTTTTTTGAGGATGAAGTCCACATAGGTCTGAGACCTGTGCGTGGTTAATGAGTGACGGTGATTGATGAGTTGGACCTACAGTTTTAGGTGGGTTCCGAACCACCGGGAATATTGTATGTATCTAAAATCGCAGTCAATTTTGACACAGACTAAAGATGAACGATTAAGTAGATTACATTCACATACATTGAACGATTCTAACTTCCATGTAGTCAGACCCAAATCTGATTTAAACAATTGAAGGATTCAAGAATTCATTCAATTGATTTCCTTATTCTATGGTAGTGATTATTAAATACCAGTCTTCACGGGGAATGATTACTGACTTGCTTAGTATAATTTTAATGTCAATGGTATATTGATTTCAAAAACAACTTAAAATCAAACAAAATTATAAACTTAAATATCCTACAAATTACAAAAATATTATAAAATTGTCTTAATAACAAATTGTAATATAATAATAATCAGTTCAATTCATCATCCACAGTCGAACGATTCTAACTTCCATGTAGTCAGACCCCAATCTGATTTAAACAAACGAAAACTACTTACATATTCAATAGAAGTATTGAGATCATAGTAGACAACTTGAATATTGGTCGACACTGGTTCTTTCACTTTCTCAGCCAGAAGAACTTGAGTCAGCTTCGACCACCACAAATCACGGCCTGCCTGTGTGCTGTACAAAAAATAACACCTCGTTAATAAATGATAACTCACAAGTAAAATAATAAGCTTAGAAAATACAAATAAAATACAATCTTACTGGTATTAGTGATTTGGTTATTGTGGTAGCTATCAATAACGATTAATACAGATGTTGTCATAACCATTAAATTAACATTCGAGATACTACAGCAGTTTAGATACTATAGACATGACTAATGAAACTATAGTATCTCGAATGCTTATTAATTTAGTAGTTTGACATCTGTATTATTCGTTTAAAATAAAAAAAGGTTGGCAAAGTAAAGCCTACAGGTATGAAAATTATTTCAAGATGAGCAAGAAATTAAGTCACAGGAAATTAATCTCGCATAATAAGCAAACGTAAAGGCATGAAATAGAAGTTTATAAAAACATGCAGTATTAATAAATAAAATAAATATTCAATACAATGGTTGAGTTCACAGTAACCGGTAACTTACCGGTAGCCGGTAAAAATTCAAACTTTATAACGTATATAATTTGAATAGACCAATCAGACGCCACCGGTAACAATTACCGTTAACCGGTAAGGCACCCATGAACTCAACTAATGTCTCTAAACAGGACACGCCAATAAAATTCCTCATTTCGAGAAAAAATTCGCAATGTATAGATTTTACTAAGAATCTGCAGAAAAATTTCCCAGTTGAATTCTACCTGACTTCTAACAAAGAAGCATACAAGAAATCCAACCTAAAATAGAATTCAGGTTTGAATCGAAACACATTCAACGAAAACACTATAATTCCCGTTATTCCAGCTAAAACTACGAGATCGAACTACTGTAGTTCAATTTTTCAACTTTTTTTTTGGAGGATGAAGCCCACATAGGTCTGATACCCGTGCGTGGGTAATGAGTTGAATGATGGTGATTGATGAGTTGGACCTACAGTTTTAGGTGGGTTCCGAACCACCGGGAAGTGATTTTACAGCAGAGAACAGTGTCTTTTTTGCTGGACAATCTAATCGGTCACCGTTACGAACAGGACCTACGAGAACGCAGCTTATCTCTCTGATTGAACAGATACCTGCTACGGCTCGCGTAACTGAAACCAGAATACTAGTAGATTTTTATGCTAATGGACCCCTGAACTTTGTAATTTGAGTAATTGAGAATAGTAGTTATTTATTCAATGAAAACTAGAAAGCAACTGTACACATTCAATTGGCGGGTCGCTTAGCGCAGTTGGTTGAGGCGTCGCAACTTCAGATTACTGTCGCTTCAGCGATCATGGGTTCGAATCCCGCTCCTCCGTCGGACATCTATGTGTTATCATTCACCTCATTACCCACGCACAAGTCTCAGGCTCATGTGGGCATCATCAACAATTAAGAAAATAATCATTTATGTTCGAGTGATTGAAAAATATATCGATGAACTTTCAAAGTAAACTCAGTTATTCAAATTTGTTACAAATGTCTTCTTCCACATTATCTTATTCATCGATTATCCGTGATAATTTGTTTTGGTTTTTAACTTGTGATGATTCCGACATGAGTTGGGAGACTTGTGCGTGTGCAATGAGGTGTATAATGACACAAAATATTCCAGGCTTTGAGGCAACCGCACGAGTGCAGTCAATAAGAGTCTTATCAGAGACAGAGTTCTAACCAATTATACCACCGCAGCTACTTAATTTTGATAACTAGTGAAATTAAAATTAATTAAATTAGTAGAACTGGTATTGATATTGTGAAATCTCTCCATAATTAAAACAAAACAGAAGTTTTCAAATTTCACTAAACTTTAATAATTTGAGTCACATGACCATGGTTTCGTGTTTTACTAACACAGCCTTTATTAACACTTTTTTTACACACAGCCGAAACCATGGTCATGTGACTCAAAGTTTAGTGAAATTTGACAACCTCTGCTTTGTTTCAATTAAATCGAAATTGTTATTATTTTAAGATATTTCGAATGTGACCTGTTGTAATACGCTAAATAAAAGCTATCCATTGATTGAATGAATGAACTATATATCACTAATTTAATTAATTATCATGAATATTAGTTACTTGAGGGTTAGGACTACAATTTAGTTGAAATCACAACCATTCGTTTCCAGTGTACTCGCGTGCAAAGTTTACACTCTAAATACTTCAAGTGCCGTACATAAATAAATGAGAGTAATATATGGAAACAATTAAAACAAAACCTGAATTTCATTTCATAAAAAAAAAACAACCAGACGTACAGTTAAAATTCAAGATTGAATCACTGAAAAATTGATAGAACCAATAGATTTTATATGTAGGACACTTACAACAATTTCCACTTCATGGTTCAGAATCTAAAAGCCAATGCAGTTGGCTGTGAGATAGAAATCAATGTAGAACGCTCTCGATTGAAGCAAAGACACTTCTACCCACTGATACCAAATTATCACTACGCACAGGCTACTACCAATAATCGAAAACTAAAGAGAAACCCGCAGATCAGAATCTAGCTAGGGAAACCCAAACACAAACACAGAAACACTACACGAATTACCACTACACTAACCATCTTACAGGTAACACTTCCATCGAATAACTGAACTGAACACAAGTCAACTGAGTCCAGAACAGTACTAACCACCCCGCCCCTTCCAACTCTTGCCACCCTCAAATCTTTTAATAGAGCAATGGAAAATCCAATCCCAATTACACATCCCCACCCCCAAAATCATCATTTTCAATTTTAGAAAAACCCAGAATACATCTTTTGACTCCCATCGTTAAAATGGCATTATCGAGAACAATGCTGGTTCCAAGAGGTTCAAAGAGGTAGCAGGAACGGCCAATACTGAAAGGTTGCTTCCATTTTTGAGAAGGTAGAGGGCAATGACTTATTGAAATAGCACTTCTAGGACTCTTGACGAATCCATCTATTTATAGAATAGCAATAGAATATTGAATATATTTATATTACTTTCTGTAGGCTTACACCATTAATTTCTTACTGATAATTTATTATTACTTTACTTCAATGAATAATGAGTGGTTACAGGATGATTATATCCAAGTACCGTAAGTTTTTCGAAAAATTAACTATAAGTATTGTTGAAGTGAACAAGATGTTTTTTCTGGAGGATGAATCCCACATAGGGCTGAGACCTGTGCGTGGGTAATGAGTTGGATGATGGTGATTGATGAGCAGGACCTACAGTTTTAGGTGGGTTCCGAACCAACGGGAAGTGATTTTACAGCAGAGAACCGTGTATTTTTTGCTGGCCAATCTAATCGGTCACCCTTACAGAGAGTGCCCAGGAGAACGTAGCTTATCTCTATCTGTTTGAACAGATCCCTGCTACGGCTCACGGTTATCTCTTCCCAATCTCTCAAAATATCTTTCAATTAATGTACCTTCAATCTCTCAAAATATATATTAAATAATCGCATTATCATTCAAGCACTCTCTTTCCCATCGTCTTCACCTCACACCTGATTTATTTTAATTGGGTACTTTCCATCTAGATTCCACTAGATTGACGAATGTATTCAAATATTTACATGGAATAGTTAACAGGACAATTAAGGAATTTTATTTCTGTCTGCTTCAGCAGCAAGCTGAGTTTGAATTTAATATAGTTATGGGGTCGTTGACCTCACGCATTTACAAATAGTAATACAAAGAGCTAGATTAGTGCTAGCTACTAATCATCCCTTTCCAATATAATATCGAATCAGTTCTTCAACTGCACAGTCCGTTTGACATTCAAGGAAATACAAATCCATTAACATATAAATAATTATCACAATTCTGTCACAAATACTGGATGGAATTGTTTCCTATGAAAATCGTATTCCTTTCCAGCTCAGGTTTCTTCCCATTTCTTTCTAACTTAAGGAGCATATGTATTTCTGAATAATTAAACAATTTTTAATGCGGATGATGCCCACATGAGTCTGGAGACTTGTGCGTAGGTAATGAGGAGAATGATGATAAACATCCATGGCTGAATGAGATTCGAACCCAAGGCTGCAGGAAACGAAGCCGGCCAGAGCCGCAGACAACCAACTTGGGGTACTTGTTTAATTATAAAATAATTAATATTTAGATGAAATAATTATCTTTCATTAATAAATATGTAGAACTATTCGTTCTTTAAATAATAATAAATTATAAATCATTCAATAGAGAACTAACTAACAGGAAAATTAGTGTTAAAGGTTCTGCCTGCCATCTTATTGGTAAATAACTTTACTAGTACAATTTTACTGTTTTTGTTATTATTCTATAAAATTTTTTTTCCTAGTGACCCGAAAAAGTGCCTATTTTTGCACTAACTGAAGCACGCAAAATAGTATATTTCTGCACCAGTGCGGGAAAGTAAATTGCAGTGCGGGAATTTACTTTTCCGCACTCCAAATTTGCAACCTAACAACACAAAATAGTGAGCATGTAATACGCAGGTTCCCTATTCTGCATTCAAAAATAGGTTGGCTACTCTGCTTCAGCTGTGAATAGTTGTTGCAGTTGTTCTTGATGAAATCGATTTGATTGGAAGATAGGTTATGTGAGGAATTTTCAGGTTATGTATGCCCTGTTTTGTTCTGTTTGAATTACTTTATACATTACTGTAGGAAAAATTTAATGTGTAATACGAGTGCAAAGTATTGTTTCTGCACTCGAGAAACTTTTTTCACTCGCCTTTGGCTCGTGAAAAAAACTGTTTCTCTCGATGCAGAAAAACGGTGCTTTGCACTCTAGTTACACAAATAGCTATTACTGTCAAAAATATAGCATGGGAAAATTCTACTACATCCCTTGAATAATTAAAAATTCATACATAAATTAATAGAATACAAATGAATAAATAAAATTGAAAGTGAATAGAAATAAAAAATTGATAAATAGTATTTTTTTTAAATAATGAATAGAAAAACGGTGCTGATATGGTTAATATGGAATTAAAAATAGATAAAATGAAATGCCAACTTAAATTTATTATAATAATTATAAAACCCATAAATCATACTGTTCAGCTTTACAAGGAGTAGGCTACAAGTATAGTGATCAGAACATTTTTGTGACATCCAACAAGGTAATGGAATTAAAAATAGAAAATAAAATAAAATTTATTTTCTTTCTTTCTTTTTCTGAGGATGAAGCCCACATAGGTCTGAGACCTGTGCGTGGGTAATGAGTTGGATGATGGTGATTGATGAGTTGGACCTACAGTTTTAGGTGGGTTCCGAACCACCCGCAAGTGATTTTACAGCAGAGAACAGTGTCTTTTTTGCTGGCCAATCTAATCGGTCACCGTTACAAACAGGACCTGCAAGAACGCAGCTTATCTCTATCTGATTGAACAGATGCCTGCTACGCCTCGCGGCTATCACTTCCCTAACATGAACATGTCTGAATTTTGAAATCACAACTCATGCTTCCCATTCATATGTAAAAATTACAAATCTCAAGGACTTGTACATTTCTTGGCCCCACAAGATGTAAAATTATATTAAAGATAGCAACTGCAAAACTTCAATAAATAGCAACCAAACTTTAATGATGATCAAGCTCACAAATTAAAATCTCAAAGACTTCATTGATGGTCATCAAGCTGAAATAAGGTCATCAAAAGCTCAGATCCTTTGAAGATGGATCTCAAAGATTCGAAAGCGCTCGGCCAACAGATTAAGTAAGTTATACTTATTCTTAATGAATATTTGACTGCAAGTCGTTAAATTTCACATGAAAAGTTAAAACTCAAATATACATTAAAAGACGATAAAATGAAAAGTACAGCATTCCATCAAGACACTTACCCATCTTGTAAAACTGGGACAGATACCAAGTCCCTTGAACACCGACCTGGGGACGATTTCGATGAAAATCGTAAACTGTAGAACGACTCCAAACGACCCCAACAGTCCAACATGATGATTCAATCGATTTTTATCCAACAATCGTCAACTCCTACAGATTTTTATAATTACTAACTGCAAAACGGCAGGTGCAAAATTCAAACACCAACTCACAAATTCTTTGACATTTTCACTGTAGCACTGCCAAGGGGTGACTGAACCGTTCAGAACTGTGCTAGGAGCAACAAGCTATCAACAATGCAAACCAAGGGTTGGCGGCGCGTGCGAGTGGGTGAGTGAAAGCAAAACTTGTGTCCATTCTGCTGCACTCCACAGACGAGAAAGACACCAAGACCAACGACTACCTGTAATCATGTCTGCATTTACAACCACTGTCTCCAAGCCTCGCGCCAACAAGTCGCGTTTACACATTATCCGTTTCAAGACGTGTGTGTGTGTGTGTGTGTGTGTCTCACTCACTCTCACACACACACACACTCTCTACACAGCACTCTACTACAACGCTTTCAAACTGTCGCGCCTTATCTTTGCCACATTGTCATTGGACAGAGTGATTGGATTTGTCCCTTCCGATGGCTCCTAAATTGTGACGGATGGATTTGGTTCCTAAATCGTGATGGATTGTTCTACTGAGTGAATTTGGAGCTACTTCCCGGCAAAAGCAGCAGCAGCAGCAGGAGACACAAGTTTACATCACTGATAAGAAATTTATTTTAGGGTGGAAAACAACAGGAAGCCTAAAAGACATAATAAATGGCAAATACAGCAGCATCCTATTGGAGCTGGAACTAGCGATTGCCATCCGGTTCTTTAGGATGCTACAATCAACTAGATCTTTCATTAGAAATGTACTAGCAGGTTGCCCGATACAATTGAATCGGGATTTCTAAAACATGATATAGCTCATTTCAAATTTTGTATTTTTCCCTCCTTCTTTTTCTTCTTCGTCCACTCTCACTCTTCTCCTTTTCTTGTTTGCCTTCTTCCCGGGTCTTTTGCACTATAACACCGCATTTCTTAAAAATTGTCATTGAACAGTAGATTTCTAACCTAACCTTGCCTAAGACCCGATTAGGTTGTTAGATTAGGAATCTACTGTACAATGTCAATTTTTAAGAAATGCGGGGTTATAGTGCAAAAGACCCCTCTTCCCCTTCTTCTTCCCCTCCTCCTCTTCCTTTTTCTTCTTCATATTCATCATCATCTTCTCCTTGTAGAATAAGGGTATATACTTGTCCTCTATTGTTAAACATTATCCAACAATAATTACCTACAATTAACATACAGTCTGAGTATATTCACCTTGACCGCACAATAATGTCAACACAGTCTCACACAATATTAGCAATATTGAATCTGGAAATTTAAATGAAAATATATACAGAAATTTTATAAGACAAAGGACCAAAAAGATCCTTTAGATAGAAAAGCAACGGAATGTATCAAAAGAATTTGTACAGAAGAGCTTTTAAAAATCTTAAGGTTATGGCAAATTGGGATATCAGCTCTCCAGCACTCTATTATTTGTGAGTCAATTTCATTTATCCTTCTTAGATTGTGGATGTTTATTTTGGCCGCAACAATATCCGTATTTTCAGTTTAAATGTGTGTGTGTGATGAGCGTGATGAAATAATCGAAAAATAAGCATTTAATTCATACCGCCACGAACCGAGAAGAATCTTATCCACTACTGGATACTCCACTTTTCAAGCACTAATGAAACGCTAGGGCCTAACGCTTTTCAAACTGCGTTTCTATTTCAGACACGTTTCAAACTGCGTTTCTTTTCACACCGGGCCTAAAACAACTAAACTCCACTCAAACAACACAAAAATCTTATGAAACCAGCGTTGGAGACTCTCTTGCACAATATTTGCGAGGAACCTGTGCAAACACATAAGTAAATTTGCTTCATTTTGTTTAGCTCGCGTATTATTATTAGCTAATGCGTTAAGGTAAATAGGGTTGGGTCAATAACCTGGCCGGATAAGAGAGGCGAGCGACAATGCCGGCCGTGTATGCATACAACAATGGCCGCTACAGCACACACAATGCACGTTGTGAGAGATTACACCGCCGCGCAGCCTCCATGCTCCATGCTGCATGCCTCCATTACGTGCTCTGGAAGCGGCTAAAATTGCCGGCTACAATCAGGAATGCATATTGCCGTAAACTCAGCCACTGCCTCTCTATCCAATTGGCAGCTCTGTACAATATCAACATCTACTCTTAAATCTGGCTACTGTTTTTGACAAGATAGGACAATTATTGATTGATTGATTGATCGTGGACTCAACATTTCAATCTGGAGCAATTGACGATTGATTGATTAATTGGAGCATGTTTGATTCAAATTCAAATTATTTATTGATTTCATTTGAACAATACATAAAATTTTCATTATCTACATTTTATGAAATCATACTCACAAGACTTCCTGTCCGTTCGTGAGTATGAGTTACTATTTATTTAAAATTTTGAGATGAAAAAAAAAATAAAAAACTTTACCAATTGATTGTAAACTTTTGGCCAGTCGAAGGCAATCCGCATACGGAGCGTTTGCTAAGCGTGAAGTCTGACTCCACGCTTCAAATAAATGGCTGTCATTGGCTGAGCCGCCACAGTCAATGACGCCCAGCCATTTAATTGAAGCGTGAAGTAGTCCGTACACGGAGCGTTTTACAAGCGTCGAGTCAACTCCACGCTTCAATTGGCTGAGCAGTCACGTCCGACTCCACGCTTCAAATAAATGGCTGTCATTGGCTGAGCCGCCACAGTCAATGACGCTCAGCCATTTAGTTGAAGCGTGAAGTAGTCCGCACATGAAGCGTTTTCCGAGCGTCAAGTCAACTCCACGCTTCAATTGGCTGAGCAGTCACAGTCACATAGCCATTTGTCGATTCCACGCTTGGCATAGAAGTCCGTGTTCGGACTGCGAAGTTTGTTTTAACCGTTTTCAAGTGCAAGTACAGTAATATGTTTTCAAATGAGTAATATACAGTAAATTAATTCATGTTTTCAAATGAGTAATAAACAGTAAATTAATTTAGTAGACTATAGTTACAAGCAAACACAGAGATTAAGATGACGTTTACGTTAATTTAATAAGTAATAATAATAATAATAATAATAATAATAAGCGTATGGCTTTTAATGGTGGGGAGACCCTTACGGGTAGTTCCACCTCGCCGTTTGTGCCATGTTATGGAGAACATGGTCGACCTACTATTTTAGGTGGGTTCCGAACCACCGGGTAAGAATTTAATAAGTGAGTTCATAAACAGACCAATCAGACGCCTTTGTTTCCGGTGACTTACCCGGTAAGGCTCCCATGAACTCAACCAATGTTACAGCAAGATCATGATTATTCTGTATCTAAGTACCTTACGTTTTTGGAAAAAATAATTATATTGTTATGGTAGGCAAGATGTATTTTCTAGAGGATGAAGTCCACATAGGGCTGAGACCTGTGCGTAGGTAATGAGTTGAATGATGGTGATTAATGAGTTGAACCTTCAGTTTTAGGTGTGTTCCGAACCACCGGAAAGTGATTTTACTAATAATGTATCATTTAGGACTAAAGTTTTATCACACAGTAACTGATGGCCAATGGGAGCAACAATTGGATGAAGAATGGGCAACTTCTAGCGAGTTTATTCCCACTAGGAAGTTTCTAATCGACCAATATTCAGCAAATCCAAGATTATTATACAGGGTGTTTCGGAACTCTCTACCAATACTTCTAGGCAGTGTTTCTGGACCACTAACAAGAGTAAATATCGTAATAAAAATTTTCTAAAATCCCCAGTTACTCACACAGCCGCCATTTTGTTTTTTCACTCATTATTTTTTTATTCAAACACCTCTAAATGTATAATTTTGAAATTTTGCAAACAGCTTTATAACAATTAAAACAATCTTGAAAAAAATAATCAAAATTTTCCGACATAAGAAAACAAAATGGCGGCCATTTAAAATCTTTGAACAGGTTTAAATTAATAATGGCTAATGATATCAAAACTTGACTGGAATAACCTTTTTTAGATATTTTTATTGCAAATCCAACGATACCTTATTTTTCAAGATTGGCCAACAATTAACAAAGATATGCTACTTCTTAGGGTGTGCGGTGGTTGAGAACGGGTTGCAGTTTTTCGCTTCCAACCACTGCACATCCTAAAAAGTAGCATATCTCTGTTAATTGTTGGCCAATCTTGAAAAATGAGGTATCGTTGGATTTGCAATAAAAATATCTAAAAAACGTTATTCCAGTCAAATTTTGATATCATCAGCCATTATTAATTTAATCCTGTTCAAAGATTTTAAATGGCCGCCATTTTGTTTTTTGAAGTCGGAAAATTTTGATTGATTTTTTTTAGATTGTTTTAATTGTTATACAGCTGTTTGCAAAATTTCAAAATTATACATTCAGAGGTGTTCGAATAAAAAAGTAATGAGTGAAAAAAACAAAATGGCGGCTGTGTAACTGGGGATTTTAGAAACATTTTATTGCGATATTTACTTTTGTTAGTGGTCCAAAAACACTGCCTAGAAGTATTGGTAGAGAGTTCTGAAACACCCTGTATATTAAGCATTAGCAATATTACCAATATTCATTACCAAGACAGTAAATCGATCTTGCACTGTTTTGAGCTGCCAAACAAAAACCTATAATAAACTATCAAATTTTGAGCAAGATAAAACAATCAAATTTTGACAAGACTATATTCAAGATTAAGGCTGATCTCACTATAATATGATTTTAAACCTGAACTCATTATACCTCAAATCTTCAAAGAGTAAAACCCAATCCATCAATGGAGATCCACAAAAATTCAACGAAATATTTAATAAACTTCTTAAAATGGCAATTTTAAAAGTAATTATTGGAAGAAATATGAGAAAACCCTATTACACAGGACTAAACCTAGACTGAAGGTATTGAAATCACTGCAAAAACCTACGGTTTGAATAGCTAGCAAATTCGTCCATCCATGTATCTCACACAGTATGTTCAGATATTAAAACAACGCTGGTTAGCATTAGCAACCAAGCGTGAAAACTGGCGACAGGCTGTCTGTGAAACTCTGTCCAGACGTGCCCTGCACGTGTCCATTTCTCAGAAAACCCTGAGTTCAGGAAACTCACAAAATATGCAAGGCATTATTCGGGAACAATATTTCGTCCCAGATGTTTCAGATTAGACAGAAATAGCAACTAAAGATCGAGAAAGAGAACAAGAGAGAGAGAGAGAGAGTATGTGTATATACGTGTTTGTGTGTGTGTGTGTGATTGTGTGAGGTAGATAGCGGCATGTGAAACATATGTATGTATGCTTTCAGTCTAGGCTGGAAGATATTGCAGTTTCGTGCTTATCAACACATGTGCTAACCATTTGGGCGTAATATTATGCAGATTTGCGCATGCGCACACGTTTTATTCTACTCGCAATTGTGCGATTTTTCTTTCCAACAAAAAAAAGTTCTAACTTCAATGAGGTTCCTGGCGACACATTGGTCTACACAGGTCTAAACAGATTCAGCGACAGTTATATCTTCTGCAAAACTTGGTACTGTAGTGTTATATATTCTTTATTCTATAAACCATGAGTGTTATTAAAGAAGACTGCACACTTTTTCAGTAAATAATAAATTATTATGAAAAATGAATTGAAATGATGAATTTATATTCTTATAAACTTAAAAAACACTTTTGAATGGAAATTGACTCACGTTATGGCGTGACGGCCGTTTCGCTCTGTTGTCTAGAGCATCATCAGACGACCCACAGTACACAGTGTGGGTCGTCTGATGATGCTCCAGACAACAGAGCGAAACGGCCGTCACGCCATAACGTGAGTCAATTTCCATTCAAAAGTGTTTTTTAAGTTTATAATACATATTAGTGGAAACAAGATGGATCTTCAACATCATAATTTATATTCCTTCATTTATCTAGCATACATCCAGATCAAGAAAAAGCACTGCACTCTTATGTGCAGTTCTCAAATAATGAGTGAAAAAAATATTTTGAAAAATTGATTCCATGACTATTCTTAGCCTACATCTGTCCATAAATCAAATTATTCAATAATAATAATAATAATAATAATAATAATATTTATTCATATCACAAAACACAATCAAGTAAAGTAAGCCCACTACTGCTTTCTTTAAAAATTTTAAATGAAACTTCCAAATTTTCGGTTATGTCCAAGTTGAACTAGGAATTTCGCTTTGAATACAAAACAATACAATATGTTGTAATTTTAAATTACCAATACAGTAATCCGATTTTCAATAATAATTTTTTTGAGAGAGCTTATTTCAATATTAATCTTGACTTATCTATTACCCTACTCCACCCACCATAAAAATAAAACAAATGAATTAAGGACCAATTGAACAACAATGTAGAGTTAAAAAGTTCAATTGATATTTTAAAGAAATTTATTTTTTGTGTTTTATAGGTGTTAAAATACCGTCTTTACCTTCTTTAAAAATAAATCGAGAAAGTAATAAAAATTAACAGAATAAAATAGTAGTTGAAAACATTTTTTGATGTGTTTATTATTTACATATTTTTCAATAATTATTATTATCGTATCTTACTATTTGTACTCGAAATTCGATACGAAAGTTTTATGAGGTTATATGAGATTATGAGGTTTTATGAGATCTGGACTTTTTACAATTCACTAGATAAACATAAAAAATACTAATACCGTTGTCATTGCCAACCTCAAGTAATACCTCTGTAATTAGAGAAGCTTTTGCTCGTATGATGATTATTATTATTGTTACTATTATTTTTTTCTATTACTATTACAACTATTATTATTATTATTCTTTTTATTATTATTATTTTAGTTTTATGTAGTTATTGAATACGGTTTGATACATTATCAAACAAAAAATGAGCAGAATAAATTACTAATTCAAAACAGTTTTTTATGTGTAATAGAGAACAAAAAGTCTACTAGATTGTTTTCGCCAAGGCTAAATATAATAATTGAAAGATAGCATAATGGAGAGGGGGGGTGAGGGGGGGGGCAAGAAAGCGGAAGGGGATGGATGAGATGAGCTGCGGAGTGTAAAATTCGTTCAGGAAACAGGTGGCCCGCACTTCCGTTCTCATACCATCCCTTTGCACTCTCAACAACTACTGTTTCAACGTTTCACAATTCAAAAATAAACGGACAACTCATTGATTTCTGAGCATAGATTTTGAACGAGGATTTAATTAAGGCAGGTTGAATATCGTTATTCAAAATTATTGCCTAATTATAGAATTATCACCTAAATAAGCTATCTCTGGGATAGATGCACCTGGTTTGAAATAAATTGATTTAATATGAATTTTTCTGTATTATTAGCAAAGTAGGTAGTAAATAATATATAGGAAGGAGGGAAGAATAGGAAGTACTATAAAAATCGCCTTTGATACTACATAACCATCTAATAAAATGAATTAAATATTGGACCTATCTCAGTTTAGTGATCTATAATTGAAAAAAAAAATACTAAAACAGGTAAAAAATTCGAAAATTGCATTTGATGAAAAATAATGATTTTACTGTTTGCTATATTTTGCCTCTGATACTGGTTTTGTGTCTCATCTAGGCTAGTGGGAATAGTTTTCCTCTAGTCTCGCTAAAAAATAATTTAGAATATTAGATCTATTTTGTCCTATTTTTTGCGTTCCAGGCAACGTATTATACTTCTACATCAGATAAGCATAAATCAAATTTTTATTATTATATCAGTTGTGCAGTTTACAGTGGGAAATGTACAGCGTGCAATGTACAATTCAAATTAACCAAAAACTAACCTAGCTGCTACAGTCTCGACCTATTTTTTCATAATTATCTTTATATTTGAACCCCCCCCCCCCCCCCAAACAACAGTACAAAATCAATACGGATCTCGCCTGGACTACGAATAAGCTGTACACCAAGTTTCAAGAGTCAAGAATCTTCCTTTCAAGAGCTAGAGTCTGGACGGACAGACAGACGGACAGCGACATAATTTCAATAAGGCCCTGACAGGTCCTCAATAAATAGCATTTCAATTTCAATGAGACGGTGATTGAAACTTCTACCCAGAACCCTAACCGGCTGCTGAAAATTTTAAACTTTCTTGCCAAATTTGTGTTTCAATTTTTTTAATTTATTGCTATTTTTATAAAAATGAACAATGTTCTTTAAATAGATTACAGTATATAAAATTGAACGTGAAATTTCGGATTGTCAAAGTTCCACTGTACCTAGCGGAGTTAGAGCGCAGGCAAAGAGACGGTGATTTAAACTTTTATCCAGGACCCTAACCGGCTGCTGAAAATTTTAAACTTTCTTGCAAAATTTGTTTTCAATTATTTAAATTTATTACTATTTTCATAAAAATAAACTGCCTCACACTCAACCCTTCCCAGAATAATAAGTTATAAAATGACAAATTTAGTGATGATTGAGATACTCACGTGAAAGTGGCGACAACATTGGTGGTGGGCCATCCGAGCACGAACGAGGTGTCGGACGAGCGATGCAGCTCGGCCACGTCGTCCAGTGCAGCGGCAGCTGCAGTCAGCCACAGCTCGGACACGCGCACCTTGTCCTTGAGCTTGAAATTGCCGCCCGACCTGGCCTTGGCCACTAGCAGCAGATCGTTGAACAGAAACAGATGGCGCTCCTGGCTCTGCACTCCGGCCGTGAACTGGACAGGCGCCTCCATCACAAACTGCCTCCCAGCTGCAGCTGCTGGCTGCGACGGCTGCAGCTGCGCAGCTGACGGTGGCGACTCGGGTCGCAGCGACTTGGCCGACAGCGCTCGCTGCAGTCGTGCCGCCGTGCCCGATCGCTTACGCATCAGTCCTTTCATCCTCTACACCCAACACAAAAAATCAAAAATCAGTTATTTATAAAGACAGAAAAAACTTCTACATACAGCATCAAATAATTACAAAAACAACAGATATATATTGAAAAAAAAGTAAAAGAAGTATACTAAAATAGTAGTTCATGCAACGATTTTATTTTGACCCTTATTAAGGCACGAGTTAGATGTATAAATATCTCACGAGTGCTTTAATGGCCAAATAAAATCGTTGCATACACTATTTTATCTACGACCACTAGTATACATTTAATTAAAACAATTTCATTTTACCTGTGACTGTCAGAGATACCTAACCTCTCATCTCGAATACGAGAAGTTATAGTAGATTGTTAGGTTAAAGCAGCTGGTGTAGCAGTTTGATCAAATCAGCTGATAGTTTCACAATATTGAATTACGATATTGATTCCATCAAAAATGCTTCTGATTGGTCCAGAACCCGTGTTATAATGTAGAACCTGTACTATAATGAGCTCATTATGCAACAGGTTTCAAAAAGCATTTCGAAAGACAGCTGTTTTGGCATCGATTGTGAAACTGTAATGTATACATTATGACATGGACGTAGATAAAATAAATATAAACATAGATAATTACATAAATAAAGAGTATTACTTTTATACTTTATACTTCTATACTTTTTTTTTAGTATACTAAGAAAAGTAAAGATAATACTAAAAAAAAATTATTTCAGTATTTTGAAATTTACAACTGTTTCATAAATTAATACTTTAATACTAAATTTCATATTTGTTATCAATACAATAAGCATAAAATAATAAACATTTAATTATAGAATTCAGAGGATTTAATTTTGAAAAATTACACAGTTATAAAAATTAAAATTAAGTGTGAAAAGTAAATAAATTATAACATAATTGTTGAAATTCCAAAAAATTCTGTCAGGGGAGGGGTTTTCAACTGTTACATGACCTTTCATATAACAGTGCACAGAGAAATGTACACAAGTTACCAAGTAACACATCGTTTAAGAAGCTGCTTTTTATTACAGTTCTACCTTTTCGATTGCAATCATAATAGGAAGAAATAAATAATTAATTTCTTAATGACTTATGAAATTTTTTTGTGATATTGGAAAATGTATCAAAAATTTAAAATTTCAATCTATTTAGTGGCGTCCCTATCAGCGGATTAGGGTAATAGATCGACCCCCTCCAGAGGCGTTTTTGGAATTTCAATATTCCTTTAAAGGCAATTTCTTAAATGCCCAGTTTCTCAGTCGTTCATTAAATCATTTAAAAGTTATTGATTTAAAAGTTATTGATTCAATCTAAGACTTGTTTCACACAAACCCGGCAATCGGGTAACCGGTGTTGTTCACAACCAGCTGTCGGGACATTGTACGGAGCGCTTCAACGAATTTTGTTCAGAAAAATAAAAATTTAATTGTGTTTCACAAAAAATTCATTCCGTGTCCTCAACATTTCTATTTCTGCCTGCCTAAAAGTAGGTCTACTGTGTATCATGACGTAATACTTTATTATAGAGGTGATAATGTTGTACAGGTATTATGTATAAGACATCTTAGTTAGTTTAGGATGAAGCCCACATAGGTATGAGACCTGTGCGTGGGTAATGAGTTGGATGATGGTGACTTATGAGTTGGACCTACAGTTTTAGGTGGGTTCCGAACTAATTATTCCACTAATATCGTGTGACTTGGCTGGCTCAGGTCTGGTGTCAATGTTATCAGGTCACATCTGAATGAGTTCAGGGCTTCTGACATGACGATTGTTTTTAAGCAGCCGGGACCGACAGCTTAACGTGACCTCCGAAACACAGGAGCGGCCTGAGATATAATCTTTCGGTCAGAACTGGGATCGAACCAGAGACCTTTGAGACCTAGTTATTCCAATTATACACTAATCCGCTCCAACAATAATTTTCAATCTTTCTAATCTATAACCATTCTTAATGTCATATATTTTTTCAATATTAGCATTGCATATTCTGAGGCGACTCATGACTGTAACGAAATATTCAAAATTCGTACTCAAGGGTTATTGCACTCCTTTACAAGGGAAAGAAGAACGGTCAACAACCCTTATATTATAAGCTAGCTGACAATAACAGTTCCGCGGAACTAAGAATATTCCGACAAAAATTTGTTTTCCACGAATTCAAAATCGTGTTTTGGCTGTTGTAAAGAAAGAGGCGTCAGAAGGGAACAACTCTGTCTCCGTCTCTGTCTGACAGCCAGGTGTTTATTATAATAGCAGTTTTAGGTTTTTTTTCATCACTCTATTGAGACGCAAATGTAACATTTAAGTTTTTACCATAATGTTATGAAATGGCCTAAAATAGCATTGCATTTTCGTAATTTAAATTGAAATATTTTTTATTCTCCATAAAAAATACAAAAATGCAAAATATAACACAATATGATATGTAGGAGGCTCCTCACATGGACACATGCCTGTGAGAGAGGAGCGAGTTCAAGAAGATTGTCGATTTATACTTAAAAAACTAGTATCTATTATAGCTTATTTAACAAGACTAAGTAAAAACACACATGAAGAGGGTAAGAAAAACAGATAACTTACTCATAAATACAATATTTGTCACTTTAAAAAAATATGGTATAAATGTACATCGAATTGATGTAGAAAAAATGATCTATTCATTTCTTTTTTGCAACTTTTAGCAAGATGTTAAATACATAATTTATTACATTAACACCAAGATTATATATGTTTGGAAAAGGTATTCGGTTTTACTTAGTTAATTTTTGAATAGTTTAATATTGTCCGCATCTTTGACATATTCATTATTGAACTTACTTCAATATTAATTTATTGTATTTGTTCATGTCTAATTGAAATTCATCTCAATTCCAATCATTTATGGCTGTGCGCAGGTTTTTTGTTCATAATTTTTTTTCTCGAATTTTGTTGTATTGGATGTTATTCAGGCTTTAAAATGTTATCTATGTGGGAAAAAGTTTTTTCATCAATCATTCCGTGAAATATGGGCGTTCAAAATTGAAAATTTTCGGGTTTTGGGGGGCTGCTATTGATCTTACCTATGACTAATTTTTTGATAAATTTTATGTAACTAAAAGACATCTCCAGGAATAAAATAGCATTTTGTAATATTATATTGAAAGATCTATAAAGATTTAATCATTTGGAAGAGAAGTTATTTAGTCCGATATTTACATACACCGATAAAGCCATTAGTTTAATTAATGTCTCTTTTTAAATATTTCATATTCTTGAAATTATGCAAATAATTCTTAAAAGAACTAATGAGAAGAAAAAATCAAATTAAATAAAATTAGTTCATGGAACTGCATTTTTCTTTTATGAATGAAATTTGGAAACGAGACCCGCTTTTGGTCCTTACTTGTCATACTAGTTGTCAACAATGAAGGATATTTGTTATTTATTATTAAATCCATGCCTAAAACTATCGTTGATTTCTTCTTCTCTTCTCACTGATAAAGCTTTTTATAGTGTTCCTTTCACATCAAAATTAAGTCTAACCTCAACTAATTCATAATTATAGTAATTATGGTATCTAGTTTATAAATTGTTGATCTGACTTGTCTTATACTCCTTAAATGGAGTCTCCAAGACGGAATCTACAAAAAAATCAGTCAAAGTTCGTAAATCCTGCGCCTAGCGGCTGTTCAAGAATTTTCAAATTACTACATCAGCGAAGGAGATTTCTATAATCAAATTTACTTGATTTTTATAGGGAGATTCAATGGCACTAAAATGAGCAGTACCACTTCCCTAAAAACTTATCATTTACCTAAATAATATATTTACTGACTAATGGATACTATGCTACTGACCATAGTGAGAACATCCTTATCATACAGGTGTAAATCGTCGTTGGGAAAGATGTCCTGAATACGCTCCAAGTCACTCTCCTCCTGGCCACGCTTCACCGCCTACAACAACAGCAACAACATCATCGTCATCATAATCATCAACAACAGCATGCGTCACTAAGCATAATAAAATAAAACACTCTCGCTATCCTATCATGGTCAAAGTAGTTCTACATTGTACAGTATAAGAAACAACTCCACTGGTTTCGGACTCCTAGCTTCATGGACCAGTGCTCAGCCGTGCCCTTTTCAAAGAGGAGTGTTTCCTTTGAATCTGGCATGAAGCTAGTGATGTCCGAATCATGTCATTCAATAAGGAATCTTCACACAAGAATCTAAAACCCCCATATGTTTTCAATCTGGTTGCAGAATCTACACATTTTCGATAAAGATTGGCAAATGTAATTGAAAGAATATTAATCTTATTATGGTTTTTCAGGTTTGATATCGGGGGACCGACCTCCACTAGGGTGATAGAGAGAGAGAGAGAGAGAGAGAGAGAGAGAGAGAGAGAGAGAGAGAGAGAGATAGGTGAAGGTGAATGTTTAGGGCAATGATGTGTATCTTGAAAATCGAAGATGATGATGCTATGGGAAGGAGATTAGCGACGAGTTATGCTGTGAATAGATGTGATAGCTGTGATGATGATGGCCCCTCGCCATCATCATTAACTTTTCCATCATAAGGTATTACACTAGCAAATCGATAATAATAGAAAGCGTCTTTTTAATCAGTTATTTATATGTATATCAAGTACATACATAACTGAATCTGAATTTCAAGCTTACCAGCTCGTAGAATTGTAATTTTTCAAGATAGGTTGGGTAGAGGGGAAACCCCTTTGTTGACCCTCACTCAAGAACGGCTTGTCACACGCCATCATTCCTCTAATCTCATTGAAACGATCCAAATTCATATTCACATTTAGCTTACAATTTTTAATCCTACTTGGAAGTGTAACATAGGCTTTATCTATACTGGAAAATTACGATTTTTTGTTATGCACAGTCCAAACT